>CM048818.1:45578900-45989626 GCA_026586065.1 Dioscorea zingiberensis
GTTTTTCATGCAAAGAGTTTATAGAAGCACATACCATAAGTTTTAAAATTATGATTATAAAGCCCGATGCCAGTCCTACACTTTTAGTCTTAAAACGTTACTTATACTCCAATCATGGCGAGATCTAAGATAATATAGTACATAATTATGACTACTGGTATATTCACTTAACATCGAAATACACTACTTGTATTAATTGAAATCCAAAACACAAATAAAATTTAAATACGGTTATGCGCTTGATGGGAAAGAACTATCCATATCTTCTAATCAGGATGCTCCGATTTCATTGATCTAGGATTCATTACAAAGTTAAGTTTCATAAACTTTTCTATGACATACTATATATGTCGATCAAGCTAATATAATTGACCGAAGCTGCCTCTCGAAGTAATGGCGAGCTGCATAACTATAACTTCAATAGTGTATTGTAAGCGGTCCAAAAGGAATTTGTTCATATCCTCTTAATCCGGCGAGTGATTTTTGTTGATCTAGGATTACGTTAGAAAGATATCTTCATAACCTTTCCTAAGGATCTGCTTCAAACATCCCAATCAAAGGGTATGTATAAATAACTTCTAAAATACTCCTCAAAGGGACAGCTTGTACCATTACATATTTTAATGAAATTTTTGTGACACCTCCTCTATTTCTAGAAGGTTTCCAACATTATATATACAGAAACATACACCATAGAAAACTACAATCCATACACATTACAAGATTTCCTTAACACATGGCATTTCCCTCTAAAATTCATTTTCTACGAATTAACATTATACACATTCATACTTAAGTCCCTCTCATTGAATCACAACCAACATCTCCATAGGAAAATCATGGATTCCAACTAGAATCCTCCAACTACTCCAATTCATGCATTCAATCAGTCCATACTTTTGGTGGTTTACAAAATTAATGCTTTCGAGAGAAGGCTTACACTTGGCGAGATGCTCAGGTGTTCTTGGGTGGGTGTTCCTCCGCGATTGGAGTTTGGGCGGATTGCAGAAGGTGCGGTTTATTTGCCTTCTCATTCACTGATGCTTAAAGCCAAATCTTAGGGTATGGAGGACAGGCGTGAGGAGTTCCACCCTAACTTTCGATCCTCACCGAGAGAGATCTCTCTGCAGTCGAAAAGAGGGAAGAAGAGGCGGAGAAGCTTGCGTATTACACCATAGTACTTGGAGGGAGAGGCTGCGCCCGCTTTGGATCTACGGCCCGGGAAAGGAGGCGGGGAGGTGTGCGCCTTGCAGCGATGGAGAAGCGAGAAGAGTGATGGCGTCGAGAAAGCCTGGCCTTAGTCCACGCAGCTGCATGGCCAGGAAGGAAGAGGAAGAAGGGAGAAAGGAGAAGGATAGGGGGAGTTAGGTTAAGCTTTGGCGGTTACTTTCATGAGGCTGATGAAGGCTTACGAGGCTTACCGGCTCCTTCTTTGGATTCACCCTGCCAGATCCAAGCGAGGAGGTGCTGGAGGGCGGTTTGGGGGAGAGAGAGAGAGAGAGAGAGAGATTTAAATCTCTCTACTCACAAAATCCTCATCTCATTCATGCCATATGCAAAAGAAAAAAAAAAAAAACAAATATAATAAACTATTATTATATATTTCTTTGTATTTTCACATGCAGTGTGATTGTGGAAAGAATCATAATATTTAAAATCTGAAAGTAGGCCGACCAAGATCCTGCGCACCAATTCAGGTCTTGGTTGAAGCTTGACATTAATTACCTTTGTCAGCTTTATTTAATTGGTTGATTAACACTTAGCGTTGGAGTGTAATCAACTCAATTAATCTTTAACTATTAATCAATCTTATTAATGATTTTTTGCACTTTAGCCCTCCCCTTTTTCTTAATTCCACATTTCCCGAAAATACTAATGCTTTTGAAATTAATTTCTGCAGCTTGCGGCCGTTTATCCGTCTCTCAACTGCGTCGATGTCATTTAAAACTCCAAGGCTGACGACGGTAAAAATTTTCTATTTAAACATAAAAAGAGCTCATAATAGAACCCCGATTGCAGGAAGGGGTGAACGGCTTTTACAAAAATGTGAAACATGCATAGCAAAATAATCAAACCAAAGAAAACATACTTTTTGTAAAATTACTAGAAGCCCATGCATCAAACGTTAGCTTGATTTATAAGAAATTAGAAACAAAAAATATTAATAAAAGGCAAATTAGTGATTTCAAAAGAAGAGCAATAGTAATCCCATTAATACACAACCAAAGTAATACATTATTTTTATATTAATTTTATTAGAAGCAAAGGTCATGCCAATACATTTTTAAAAGGAAATTGAAAACAAAAACACTACATCGCAAAATAGAAAGCTGATTAATGATAGATAAAGCCTGTAAACATGCAAGAAGAAATAATCCAACAAAAAGAAACATTATTTTTTTTTTAAATTGTTGTTAGAAGCCCCGAGGTCGATCGGCTTTTGGCGGTTAAAGAAAGTGGAAACAAAAGGCAGGATAAATAGAAAACAAACTAGTGGAAAAAAAGTTGTAAAGGATTATTATGCATCAATTGCCTAAAATAGCCATATTTAAATATAGGGGTTAAAAGACACTTTTTTAGGTCCCACTTGGTAAAAGAGGTACAATTATTCACTTTCATCGCTTGTATTTTCATTTTGTTCCAACTCACTGATCCACGAGATGCTTGACATAGGCAAACTTATGTGGCACCCTAAGTAGCTTATACTGGACAGTGAAATACAAAAGGTATATTTTTGATTTTTAAATTAAAATAATAGATGTATTTTTGCTTAGCGATATGGCGTGACATATGTGCGTATATCTTGATGTGTAGCATGTACCTTAAGCTAGAAGGTGAGTCTTGACATGGGCATAGAATATAAAAAAATAAATAAATAGAAAATTTAAGAGTGATGATGTTGATGATGCTCGGCCAATTTATTTAAAAGAGTAAAAAGAAACATAATTAACTATTTAACTAACAACATAGTTAACCTAATTACATCAAACAATGTAACAATATGATTATCAAAAACATAATTAAAATTTCCATATTACTACCAAATCAATGAACCCAACCCTAACCCTAACCACGATGCTTGGGAGGCAGGTCAGGTCGATGCTTAGATCGCATTTTGTCACGATTTGCACCATGAGGAGCTTTGGCACACCACGACTTAAGCGGACCCTAACGTAAAAGGCGGAAGGTGATCGAGCCAAGTCCGGAATTGGGGAGCACTTTGGACACATTTGGTATTTTGGCCATAACTTTGGCTACCCGATGCTCGGATTCGCGCTCAACCCCAATTGAGGCTTCGTCACCGGCCACGCACATGGGGTCCTTCAGCTTTGCTCGATGAACCCTTCCTTCATCCTCAAATTTTACTGTTTTCCCCATCGTTTCTACGTTTCTCGGTGTTTTTTTTCAATTTTTGCCAATACTTCGTATGCCAATTTAGGATAGGATATGAATCCGATTTGAACTCGGATTTTTAGGAGTTATCTTTTTTTTTAGTTATTTTAGAATTAGATAAGTTTTTCTATTAGACAAAAATTTGCCGATTTGGGCAAATTTGAATAAGAAGATAGAATTTAGGTTATCTAGATTAGTTTTTTTTAGCTATTTAAACCCGGCTTGTGGGTTGAATTTTATTCATTGATTATTGAGTTATTTTCTTTTAAAGTTTGGAGACTTTTCTTCTACATTTGTCCTCCCTTTTTCTTGCTCTTCTATCAATCCCCCCTGTTTACCACCACCCGCAGGTTAATCACTACCACTACTGCATCGGATTTGCATCGCAGGATCATCCTCTTCCTGTGGCCTCGGCATCATTGGCTGGAGGTCGTGGTGGCCGTGGTGGTCATCGTGGTGGACATGTTCCGGCAGAGGAAGGTCCGTCTCGAGACCCAATCGCCTTGGAAGCGATGAACTAGGATCTGTAGAGACAAGTAGCGGAGTTGACCCAACGATTGGTGGCGAGAGATTTAGGGGATCGTGAGGTTTCAGACCACAACTCCGAGTCTACCTTCGTCAACCCCTATTCCCGGCGTGGGCGATCCGAGCACCGTGCGAGAGGGCGTCACGGAGATCTCATTTTCGAGTGGAGTTGCCGAATTCTTTGGAACCCTACATCTTTGAAGTCTTTACCGTTTGGTTGAGCGAGGTCGCAGAGGATATTTGAGTACAAAGAGGTCCACGATGCGTCACGAAGGTGAAGCTAGTTGCCATCAAGTTGAAGAGGCGAGAGCATCAGCGTGGTGGGAGGCGATTCTGCGGCGTTCACCGAGGGATCTGCAAGGCAAACCAAAGATCGTAGATTGGGACAAGATGAAGAAGAAGATGAAGGGCACTTCTCTCGGCTACACCCAAACCTTGTTTCAACAACTTCATACGTTGAGGCGAGCGCAAGATCGGTAGATATGAGTACATGGAGGACTTCTACCAATTGAACGTGGAGCGACTTATCAGGAGCGGAGGAGCAAGCGGGTGGCTTGATATCACGGGAGGTGTGCGCCAACCAATATAAGATGTTCTCAATCTACACTCATTATGGACTATTTCGGAGGCATATCAACGCGCCCTCACTGTTGAAAGGTAGCAGAATATAAGACCACCAATTAGGAGGCGTCGAGTAGCGGACCGCTCGCCCTCGTGCACCCGCCCGATCCGGCCAAATGCAGTCGAGCCGTAGTTCTAACTCACGGAGTTCATTGTTATAGATATGGTGGCGAGGGGCATAAATCACCCGAGTGTCGAAACACGCTAGTGGAAGGGCAAGAACCTGATGATTGAAGAGATCGAGACTGAGGATGAGAAACCAGTTTATGATGATGATGGCTATGATGATGCAGGGTGGCGTCTTTGATTAGGGGATAGCCATGAGACCCTCGTTGTTCGCAAGAGTTTGTTGGCACCCAAGGATGAATCAAGGGGACCACCGGCCGAGAAACAACATCTTCCACACCACACGCCTGGCCGCAGGTTTGCAGGTGATCATCGGCGGTAGTTGTAAGAGCGTGGTGTCCAAGATGCGCTATCCGAAGTTGCGATTGAAGACAGGCGGCATCCGAAGCCCTACAATCTATCATGGCCAGCAAAGGCAACGAGGTAAAAGTAGATCGCCCGATGTCTCGTGTCTTTCTCCATTGGGTAGAGGTACTTTGACAATGCATGGTGCGGCGTCGTAATCAATGAATGCATGTCACCTACTCTTGGGGCGACCATGGCGGTATGATCGGGCGTGGTCCACGATGGAAGGAAGAATACTTATTCCCTCAAAGATCAAGGGAAAAAGATGGTGTTGGCACGCCGAGAAGAAAAGTATCACCTTCCGTTAACCAATACTAACCTACTTTCTATGTCCAGTTTTTAAGCGGGATCAAGCGAGGCGATGTAGTCTATGCATTGCACCCATGCATAGTGCTACGAGACATGAATCCGAGATCGCCTCAGCAAGTCGCGGCTTACTCCCGGAGTTCCTTGGACTTGATGCTAGAGGAACTTCCCCGGGACTCCCACCTATGAGGGACATCCAACACCGGATAGATCTTGTCCTGTGATCTAGTTTGCGAGCAGAGCCGCATACCGCCTCGATCCCAAGGAAGCGGAAAAGAATTGCGGCGACAAGTGGAGGAGTTATTAAGGAGCAGTACATCCGAGAGCATGAGTCCCTGCGAGTTCCGGTACTGTTGGTGCCAAAGAAGGATGGCTCGTGGCGCATGTGTATAGACAGCCGAGCAATCAATAAAATCACCATCAAGTACCGCTACCCCATCCCCTGCCTAGATGACATGTGTGATCAGCTATCCGGCTCAAAGGTCTTCTCAAAAATCGATCTGAAGAGCCGGATACCGCAGAATCGACGAATACTGCACTGAGATGAGTGGAAGAGCTGACTTTCAAGACCACGGATCGTATTTGGCAGGTGGATGGTGATGCCTTTTTGGGTTGTCTAACGCCCCGGCACATTCATGCGATTCATGCACCGGGTTTCATGCGACGTTTATGGGCAAGTTTTGTGGTGGTCTATTTCGATGACATCCTTTCATTTATAGTCCGAATTGGTCCTCGCACTTTGACCACCTTCTTCTGTCTTTGAGTTTTTGAGAGCTGGCCTGTTCGTCAATAGAAAGAAGTGTTCCTTCTTCACCACTTCGTGACCTTCCTTGGTTTTGTTGTTTCTCTTGGCGGTGTTCATGCAGATCAATCAAAGATCGATGCAATCTTAGAGTGGCCCAGACAGAGGACCTTGCATGATGTTCGAAGCTTCCATGGGTTGGCCTCGTTCTATAGAAGATTCATCCTGAACTTTAGCACGTTGATTGCCCCCATCACCAAGTATCTCAAGGGCTGATTTCAAGTGGGACGGATGAGGCCAAACTAGCTTCCACTGGTCAAACAGTAGATGGTGAAGCACGGTTCTGCGACTTCCGGCATCGACAAAGTGTTCGAGGTCATTTGTGATGCATCCGAGTTGGCGTTGGAGGTGTTCGAGGCGGTCGGGCGACCGGTAGCTTTCTTTAGCGAGAAGTCATGCAGGTCGAAGAAGAACTACTCCACTTATGACTGGAGTTTTTATGCCATAGTTGATCGGCTGAAGTATAAGCGCCACTACCTCATCTGAGAATGAGTTCATCCGCTCACGGATCATGAAGCCACGAAGTACATCAATGGCGCAACACAAAGCGAAGCGGGCGACACGCTAAGTGGGTGGCGTACTTGCAAGAGTTCACCTTTACTCTGAAGCATCAAGCAGGAAGCCTCAACGGTGTAGCAGATGCTTTGAGCCGCCGCAGTTCTCTTCTCACCACAATGAGCGCCAAAGTTGAAGGGTTTGAAGCTTTCCACGGATATGTATCACAGATGATCCTTCCTTGGCGGATCCTTCAAGAGGTAACCATGGACATCGTCACGATTTTATTTTGCATAACGATTTACTGTTTGTTTGGCTGCGGTATGCATCGGTACATTTCATTGACGGGCCAGAATCATGGCGAACTCCATAATGAGGGTCACTTTGGTCGTGATAAGACCTACGCCCTCATAGCATTGCAGAACTTTATTGGCGAAGTTGTCTAGCGGCGTTGCTTACTTTGTGGGCCGGCGCTTTGTGTGTCGGCCAGGGCTAAAAGGAGTTCTCACCAACGCAGGCCTGTACACTCCCTTGCCAGTTCCTAAAACCCCTTGGCTTGACGTCAGTATGGATTTTGTTTTGGGCCTCTCTCGTACCCAGTGGGCCTCAGACTCTATCATGGTGGTGGTTGATAGATTTTCCAAGATGGCTCATTTTGTAGCTTGTCGGAAGACTATGGATGCTACCCGCATTGCGCATCTTTGCATGGTGTCCCCCGCTCCATCACATCTGATCGTGACACCAAGTTCGTTAGCCTCTTCTGGAGAAGCTTATGGGGAAAATTGGGGACGCAGTTGAACTTTAGCAGTGCATACCACCCCCAGAACATGATGGCGGTGAAGTGAGTGAGCACCGGAGTTTGGGCAACCTATTGAGGAGTTTGGCCGGAACTAAACCGAAGGCGATGGGATCTGGCACTACCTCAAGCCGAATTAAGCCTACAATAGATCAAAAATCGGACTACGGCTTGAGCCCATTCGAGGAGTTGTCTATGGGCCGGGAACTCCATCAGAGTACTTGATCTCGGCCAGATCCACGGTGGTCGTGTTCACCCCGGTGATGAGATGGCGGAGCACCTTCTGGTTATTCATGAGTAGGTCAAGTCAATTTCTATTCAGAGAGTAATACCAAGTACAAGATGAATCACGGACAAAGCGGCGGCGTCGAGGTCTTTGTTCGATGAGGGTGACTTAGTGTAGGTCTGTCCTCACTTTCGAGATCGCTTCCACGTGGGTGAGTATAACAAGAAGGAAAGAAAGATCGGACCACGTGCAGTCTTTGCGGAAGATCAATGACAATGTATACCGGTTGGGCCTTCCGATTATTTGAAGACCTCGAGCATCTTCAATGTAAGCATCCCGAGCCCTTGTTTTTGTAGGTCGGTGATCCTATTATGAACTTCGAGGGTGAAGTTCTTTCCAACCGGGGAGGCCGATGCGAGAGAGCCCAGGCCTCGGGCGATCTTTGCCGTATGCGATTGCACCATGAGCTTTGGCATACCACGACTTGGCGAACCGGCGTAAAGGCGGAAGGTGATCGAGCCAAGTCGGAATTCAGGAGCACTTTGGACACGCGTTTTGGTATTTTGGCCATAACTTTGGCTCACGAGCATGTGGATTCATGGCGCTCAACCCCAATTCAGCTCGAAAAGCTCAACCTTGAATCTCAAGCAAGTGGGGTCCATCAGCTTTGCTCGATAGACCCTTCCTTCATCCTCAAATTCCACTATTTTCCCCGTCGTTTCTTCGTTTCTCGGTGTTTTTTTCCATTTTTTGCAATACTTCGTATGCTAATTTAGGATAGGATATGAATCCGATTTGAACTCAGATTTTTAGGAGTTATCTGTTTTGTTTAGTTATTTTAGAATTATATAAGTTTTTCTATTTGACCAAAATTTACCGATTTGGGCAAATTTGGATAAGAAGATAGAATTTTTAGGTTATCTAGGTTAGTTTTTTTTTAGCTATTTAAACCCGGTTTGTGGGTTGAATTTTATTCATTGCTTATTGAATTATTTTTCTTTTTTAAGTTTCAGAGACTTTTTCTTTTACATTTGTCCTTCCTTTTTCTTGCTCTTCTATCAATCCCCACATTTTACCAGTACGCCACAAGTTAATCACTACCACGCGTATCCAAACCCTAACCCTTTTCTTCTTGCCGCCATTGCCACCGCCCAAGAGCTCCATGCGCCTCTTTAGACCTCTCTCTCTCTTTCTCAAAAACCTCCTTCCTCTTTTGCCTTGGATGTATGCATCGGATGGATGGCGGAATCTTACGCACTCAATTACCTGATGACCAAGTCCTTCATTTCTCGAGGTGCCCCAGATCCTCTCTCGATGGCCCACAGCTCAGGTCTCTCCTTTCTCTTTCTCCTTCTCCTTCATGCTCCCGGTTTGGATGCGGCCGCAAGGGATGGAGAGAAGTTCTGCAGCCGCTGTTGAATAGATGAGGCCGTTGAAGAGGCCCCGGGTGGGCCGAAGCCCAGTGGCGCCGAGAGAGGGCTCCCTCGAGGCCAATCGAGAGTGGCATCTTGACCAAGATACCCCCAAGCTCTACCATCCACATCCTCAAATTCCTCTCCTCCAGGGTCTCGTCTCAATTTTCCAAAATAAAATTTAGGTCTCAATTATATTTTCAATTTTTTCAACTATAGTCTTTTCTTTTATTTGTTTGAAAAATATGGAGGATCGATTGTTTGTTCTTTACAGTGCAGGTTCAAGAGTTTAAGTAGCTTCGATGAGTACCTCTGGTGACGTTTGTGAGTAGATGAAAAATGGAAGCTTTTAAAAAAAAAAATGTTTCAAGGCGAAAAATGAAGAGAAATTGCTTCTTAGATGAAATTGTGTGTGTTTAGTTTGATGCTTAGAAACTGAAGAAAATTATTCAAAATAAAACAAATTTTCTTACGCTTCATAGTTGCGAGATCTCGATGGCGTCGCGCATAAGTCTCCATGGGCTGCGATGGCGCTACCTCAATCTTGGCCGCGGTGGTTAATTGGGTGGAGATGTAGATCTGGCGACGATCGGGGAAAGGCAGTACCGGGGGAGGCAGTTGCTCTTTTTAGAAGGGGTTGTTAGGGTTAGGGTTTTGGTTGTAATAGTTTAATTAAGTTGTATTATATTGTTTAATTATAATGTATTAATTGTAAGGTTTTGGTTTTATTAATTGTAATGTTTTGGTTGTAATAAGTTTAATCATATTGTTTGTAAAATAATTATTGTTGGGATGTAATGAGATTAATTAAGTTATGTAATGAGGTTAATTAAGTTATTTGTTAACTAATTAATTATATTTTATTTTCTAAAAAATAGCCATGTCAGTAACATTATTTAAATTTTTATGCCATGTCAACGATACATGTGGTACTCTACATCAACAAATACAGTTAGTTGTCATGCCACATCAGCAAAATACATTTATTTTTAATAAAAAAAAAATCAAAATATACTCTTGTATTTAATTCGTTTGCTACTTGGTACGCCACATAAAAGCATACGTCGGCGCCGAGGGTATGTTGACCAAAATATGTAAAATCTGAGGGGACCGTATTGAATAAAATGAAAATACAAGGATGAAAGTGAACAATTGTACTCTTTTTCAAGGCGAAAAGTGTCTTTAACCCTTAAATATATTATTGATCAAAAGGAAAAAAAAATGGTATAATAGCAGCGATTGGCATGCTTGCACAAAATTAATTGAAATCGAAACATTATCTTGGAAATGCAATTACCATCAAACACCTTTCACATAACCATATATACATTCTACAAGTTTTGCGGTAAACGTATTATCTTCTCTCAAATACCCAAAAAAATACACGCAAAGCAGGCATTATCAGAGTAATAGATTAGAAAACAACTAAAAACTTCACATATCTCCTAAAATTGGGGAGATGAAGCGATTGTCGACAATTAAATAAGGAAAAAAACTCAAGATTACTAAAGAAAGAAAACATGAATAGTATGATAGAAAAAAGAAAAAGATATCAAAGAAGGATACCAATTTAGAGAATTGGAGATATTGAGAAAAAGAGGTTGGGGTTGTTGGAAATCAATAGTCTAGTGCCTAAGAAACCCTAATAAAAAGGTAAATTGGAAGGGCGAGGCGAGTGGAAATTTGGGGTCCCATATAATGGGCGGTAGAAAGGGGCATCAATTGAGAACAGATGTGAGGGAGATGAAGAGGTAAAATCAGTAGCCTAAAAGTGAAGAAGAAGAGAAAGGGGGTGTTGATTGAGAACTTGATGTGAGGGAAGAAGGATGTAAAACCATTCTTGAGAGAAGAAGAAAAAAATGGGCGGGTGATTGAGAACCCGGATGTGAGGGAGAAGAAGTAGGGGACGATCGATTGAGAACCCTAGTAAGAGAGAGAAGACAAGAGAAAAGGGAGTAAATTAGAAGAGGCGGTGTCATTAAGGAGGAGGTGCATTATGAAGGTTGGTAGATGAAGTGAGACTTTGGTCAACTAGTTAAAAAGGCTGAACTCTTACTTCACACCTTTTATTTTTTGAAAGTCAATGGCCCGAGGAAGTGGGGCGATTTTGAAGCCTCACTTCTGACTTTATACCTCACTATAGGCAACCAAACATTTGAAAGTGGACCACTTTCAACTTCTGACCCTCTACTTCCATGAAACAAACTGGCCCTAAGGTCCTAGAGCCGGCTAATACTACCATTAATTCACTAAGGGTCTCCACAAAGGAAGCATCAAGATTAAAAAGCCCAACTCGATGAGGTTTGCTAGAGAAGGTTTCTTGGCGCCACCAACCTCCTGTAGGAAGCAAATAGAACCACCCTAACATGGAAGATACATCCTCATCTTTACTTTTTGTTCCACTTATTTTTTTTCTGAATTATTAGCTTTAGTACATGGCATTGACTTGGTCCCTATGAACCATATATAATCCTAATATTTATCACATATTTGTGATCGAGTTGAGCATATTACAAGGGGACAAGGGGGCAAGGGAGCACCTAAGCACACTCCTAAAAAGTGTCTCTTATTTGTGGGGGTTTTCTTGTTTTCCATGAAAATCTTTGCTTAGAATGTTAAAGGCCTAGGTAAAAAGGAAAAAAATGATTTCAAGTTCAAGTTTTTTTTGCTATATAAAAGTGAATATTTTTTGTCTACAAGAAACTAAGTTGCAAAAATCGATAATCAATTATGGAGATCAATCCGGGGATCTCCCCAAGACTCATGCATTATTCTTACGGTAGACAAGACAACATACTAGGGGTGGGGGAGGGTGGTGGGTGGGGGGTTGTTGTATCAGTTGGAATAGTTCAAAGTATAAACTAATTAATAGTTTCATCAATCAATACTCGACCATTCCTATTTTGGAGGACTTATCAAATTCCAATGTATTGATGTGTACTACGATATATGGGCCCACTGCATAATACCTTAAGACTATAATGGGAAAAACTTTGACTAATTCAAACTTGATGGAGGGGACCCGTCTATGGAGACTTTAAAGCTACTAAATCACTAGAGGATAGGAACGCAAGCACATGAACCTCTGAGACCTAGTAGATTTTAACCAGCTAATTCAAGACTTACAACTAGTTGATCTACCACTTTTTGGAAGAAAGATTACTTAAACAAAAAAGAGGACCTAACCAACACTTGTCAAGCTAGATCATTTTTTTGGTATGGACAAGTTGGCTCACAAGCTTCCCCAAAGTGTGACTCAAGCCTCCTGCATGTTAGATCGGATTATGCCCCAATTTGTCTAGATAACAGCATAATCTTGGAAGATGATCTTCCATTCGAACATGCTTGAACTCTAGTGGAGAACTTTTGGGGGATGTTGGGCTCATAGGCCCATGATGGAGTGAGTAAGAATGCATTGGAAACATTACCTTCATCATTTCAAAAATACTCTCATGGATCTAAACACACCTCAAAGAGTAGAACAAGATCTTCTAGTTCTCATACATATGGAAGATGGAAATCCAATCAAACATTAATCTCCTAGACATTACCAAAGAATCCCACACTCTATGAGATAATGAAGCCTCAAAGCAAATCTAGCTCTTAAGAGAATATAAATTGATAATCCTTGAGAAAGAAGCTCACTAAAAGTAATGCTCCAAAATCACCTGACTACAGGAGGAGATAAGAATCCCAAATTATTCCTCACTCTTTCAAATCAACACAAGAACCTAAACTAGACCCACCAAATTAAGGTAGGATATAATGCCATCAAGGACCATGGTAGAATTACCCAAGTGATTTCTAATTACTTTAAAGATCTCTTTCAAAGGAAACATGCCATCAGATACAACACCAGTTGGGATAAGCTGCTCGCAAGGCCAAAACAAATCTAGACTAACTAGTTCAATCAACATTTCATGAGGGCAGAGGTCATGGTAGTCATCAAGGAATTGGGCACAGACAAAGAACTAGGGTCAGACGGTTTTCCCATTTTTTCTACCAACAAGGTTTGGGTAAGCTGACTTCTTGAAGGACCCGTTGGACTTGGAAAGACTCAATTGGGCCTATATCCTCTTTATCCTAAAAAAATAAAACCCTAACCATCATTTACATATTACCGACCAATCATATTAGTAACTACTCTATTAAAATCATCATAAAAGTGTTAACAACTTGTCTAAGAGGTGTAATTTAGCGATGTATGTAGATGATTTCCAAATAGCACAGAATTATGAAAAAATTCTATCAGGATAATATTGTTTTGATAGAGGAACTAATCTTGACCTCAAGAATATATTTGATATGGTAGATTGGGTAATTTTCATTAGAAGCGGATTGCTTTTAGAGCTCTTAAAATTTTGCCCACGAATCTCTCTGCTAATTGCTTACATTATAATTAAATGCTTCATAAGAAAAATAAGCACTTAAGCAAAGCAAGAAACACTTTACCAAAAACTAAAAGCGTTTATACAAAACAATAAATATAACCCACCTTCTTTCCCTCCACTTTGCTTTAACTTCGAAATTGTTTTCTACTTCTTGAAAGCTATTCTTTACATAGCTTCAATAAGAATAATAAATGCTTTCACTAAAAATAAGCGAAAACCAAAATAATAAACCTTTTTGCTAAAAATACTTGAAACCTCGATAAACACTTTCACTAAAAACTAAACAAAACCCCCAAAAAATAAATGCTTTCACTAAAAATAAACGGAAAGGAAAAACAATAAATGTTTTCACTAAAAAATAAACACTTTTGATAAAAATAAAATGGAACCTCCAAAAATTAAGCACAACCAAAATAATCGCACATTGTTACAACCAGAATAATCAATGCTTTCACTAAAAAATAAATTGATACCCCAAAAAATAAACACAAATGCGTTCTAATAAATGCATGCACATCATTACAACCAGAACAATAAACACTTTCGTTGAAAATAAATGGAACCCCAAAAAATAAACCTTAAAAGCATTCTGATAAACGGACGTACTTCAACAAGACAGTAACCCAAAACCCCAAAAATTAAACATAGAGTCCTTCTGATAAACGGCTATTGTTGCAACTAGGAATGTCATATAAGGCCTAGAATCCAAAATAAACTTCAACCACTAACTTACGCACTGCAATCCCAAAAAACTAAGGAACTTTTAATTGAGAGAGGGTTCTTTTTGGGTCTATGCACTTCGACATGGCCATTGGGAGCTCCAGAGAGATAGTCTTCCTGGTAACAAAGAAGGGGACGTTGTGATCTTTGGAGAGAAAATGGCGTAAACTTGTGAAGCTAGGCAGACTAATAAAGAGAAGATGAAAAATTCACTTCTAGGGATGAATGAGTGGATAACTCAACTGCACGCGTAGGAGACCAACAGCCTGTGAACCCAATTGTGCGCGGAGTTCTAACGCCCAGTCGATGAAAGAGTAGAGGGGCATTTTTGTTATTTTTTATATTAAAATTCATGTGGGCATTCTCGTAATTTCAATGAGCCCTTAAACAACTGTTAGTCATTTGTTACTTTCCTCTTAATTGAATGATTTTGCATAAGATTCAAATCTCATTTGCTATGTTGAAAAAGCTAGAACATTGAGAGGTCATGAATTACATTTCTTATAGCTTTTAGTAGGCGTGTCAAGCGGGCCGCCCTGGCACTACATGACATTAGTATGAGCTTGTGCCCATGCACGCCTCAACTAGGGAACAAACCCGTTGGGTAAATTGCACCCATGGCCACAAAAATACTCGCATTATAACTCTATGGTCACAAAACAATTTTCTTATAAAAAACCAATAAAACTTTTGCTCTAGCTGCATGTAAAGCCAAAATGAGCCTTTTTTATGGAATCTCCAACGAGCCTTCATGCATTGGCTGACGTGTCACTAACATGTGGCAAGTAATTGACACTTGTACGCCATGTCATTGACACATGTCAAGTAAATTGACACATGGACATGCAAGTTCATAAAGATGCCACATCAGCGGCCATGTCATCACCATGTCATAGACAAAAAATTGTTTTGTAGCCATAGTGTTATAATCGTAATATTTTTGTGGTCATGGGTGCCATTTTGTGTTTTTGGCAAGTAATTTTATGTTTTTTTGTAGGAGAAGGATAATGTGAATGGATATCTAAAAAGAATAATTGAGTAAGAAATTTCTGCACATTTGAATAAGTAATAAGTTATAGAAATGAGTAACATGAGACACAATCGACATTCATTAGGCAATATCATTTCAACACACCTTAGAAACAGAAGAAAATGTTATACAGTCAAATAAAAGGCCAAATAACTGATAGTATGCACACCCATAAACCTTAAACTATCCAACAAAATAAAGTACATGAAATCCATATGGAAGACCTGACAACCCCTATATAACAATATGTCAAACATAAAAGTTTAGACAAGTTTGCCATCAAGGCACTGCATTTTCCTACCACTCTTGGATGAGGAAGAAATCCCTTCCCTAGGTGGAGATTGAGGCCTTGTTCTGAAGTATGTCATGTTCCCCAAGTTTGTCACACTAACATTACTGGATCTAGTTATGTTGATATTGAATATTGGCCCCTGGTTGCTAACTTGACTAACTTGGCTTGGTGAGATGCACAGGTACCCGTGAAGTCAGCAGATTCTTGGATGACTTTGTAAATCACTCATCCTCAATATGTTGCTTTTACTGTCTCTTTGTACCAATATTTACAGTGTAAACTAAACATAAAAAGCATTAACCAACATATTTCATATGAACATATGCATTGCAAAATGAATGTTAATTATGTAAGAGGTATAAATTGAAAAGTTAAGTCATTTTGCCCAAAAGACTTACTTTCTCCTTTGTATAGTGTCTTTTGTTGTGGCTTATTTGCATGGTATATGGAACATGTCATTGTGCTCAACCCTTTTCTACTCAACTTTTGTTTGCCTTTCCTAGAAGTTGTGCACTTTGATACATTTGTTGCATTTTCAATCTCCTCAGGCTCCTTCCTCCTTGTTGCTTTCCTTCCCCTCTATGTTTTCCCAATTGGAGATGGGATCACTCTGGAACCATCATTTACTTCTGGTCATTGCTTTTCATTGTTGCTGGGGTTTATGTAGTGGTTACAAATCTTCATGTATGTTAACACCAAGTAGTAACATGTACAAATTCTTTTGGCTGTTGATTGTTCCCATATATGGTACATATTGCATGAGGGCAAGGTAGCATGGGTTGTGATTTTCTCTACGGATCACGGGTATACTCAACCATATCCACAACAAATGGCCCTCCAACACCTGTGATCTACACCTTCGGCCCACCTAAAGTCTATTGTGTAGTGTTGTCCGTCTTCCTTCATCTTATCAAGCTTCTTCTAGATCTTTGGGCATATAATTCCCTTATACTTCATCATTTTGTTACATCTTCTTTTTCATTCTCCTTATCAGTTTACCTTGATCATCTCATGTATTATAATTATTCCCTTATCCCTTAGCCAAGTATATACCTATTAAAACACTCACGGATATTGTTCAAAAGCATGTCACATTTACTTGAGGTTGTAAGCGATTGCTTACACAGTCTAGCTAGCATAGGGTTTTTCTTCATGGTAAAGTCATTTTCTGGTTTCTAAGCTCTCTTTCTCAAGTGCTTCCAACCAGTAATTAAATCTTTGCACATATGTTGCCCTTGCAACATTCCAAAGCAAATCTTTTAGGGCTTTCCCATTGAACTTATGTCTAAAGTCTGTTTAAATGTGCCTCACACAGTTTCTATGTTCAGCATTTGGAAATATTTCTTGAACAACCCGCTTTAAGCTCTACATTTAGACATTAAATATAAAGCATTCAAAGAGATTACATTTGGCAATATATAACTCATGCATATATGTAATAGCAATTCTTGAAAATGTTGCAACCTTCTAGATAGTGTCAAAAATTCAAATTAAAGAGATTGCATTTGGTAATAATTTAGAGAAATATGAAAAAAACAATTAGGATGATGGGAGAAATCACCTTTTGTTGATCACTTATTATGGTGATGTATACATTTGTTCCATATCTCCAAATCATCCCTCAAGAGTTCCATAAACCCAGTCCAAGCTTCTCTTGTTCTTAGTCGGGGACTCTTGCATATGCAATGGGGAATACAAAGTCGGTTAGGTCAATCCTTACCGCCGACAACACTTGGTCATCATAGAGCCCTTTCAAAAAACATCCATCAAAACCTATAAAGGGCCTACATCCTGACCATAATGCATCTTTTAAAGGCTTCAAACACACATAAAATCCTTTAAAAAGACCATCATCTCTCCACAAGATGACTCTGCTTCCTTGATTACTTTGCATGAACTCAGTGGCGTATCTGAGAAGCTTGGTATACTGCTCTGCCTCATCTCCATTGACCCACTTCATTGCCAATTTTTTTTTTCTCCATTCTTTCATAGAAGATATTGTATAATCATGGTCATCATTAACTTGCTTGATTATCCCATTGTAACTCTAATCCAGATCAGCACTGAATTTGTCAAAATATTTAATGGCAAGCCATCTTGAAGTTGTATGGAAATTGGTAAAGACCTTGCCACAACTGTGGTCAAAATTGGCAGTTTTTATTTGCACTGATGGGTTATCTTTAATCATATGAGCAGCATAAATTTGTAATGAATAGTTTTTGTTGTATTATGCACAAATCATCCTCTTCCTGTCATTTTGTGGGAACCACGTACAGTTGGAACCTATTCTTAATTCCCCAATTTCTGCATGCCCTCTTGAATTGGTAAAAATCCCTAGCACCAACCCAAGCTTTAATCTTGGGTTATACAAGTCCCTCTCTTCATTGAACTCTACGAACCTAATCTGACTCCCACCTTTTGATTTTTGCTCGTGAGCAGTGTCATGGAACTATCATAATCGATTCCTTTGTCCTCTCCAACATCAAGATCTTTTGTTGGAGAGGTTCTTGGATTCATCAACATTCAAATCTTCAACAACATCTTCAACAACAACCGGTTTATTTGGAGTGTTAGTTAAGGCAGAAGAGGGTACAACATCCATCAGTGCTTATATGGACAACAGTTTGCAGTCTAAGTGATTTGTATCTATTTAAAATTGAGAAAGAAGTGCTTGCAGATAAGATGAACTTGATCTCAGAGAACACCTTTTCATATAAAGTGCTTGTTGTTGGCTATATGAAGTGCTTATTGCTGGCTATGTCAAGTTGAGTAAGTTCTCACCAATTTTTTTTTTTCAAAAGAATCAAGTTAATCAGAATTGGCAAGGAGTCCATGCTCTTGTCTGCAAAGGGAACAATACACTGGTACAGTGCATGCAATATGATCTAGAAAAGTACTCAAAACCAATTAAGTAAATTTCAGGACCTTCTAAGAATGAATATTGATAAAACTAATATTGTATGATATAATTGATGCATGTATTCCCAGGGATAAAAATTTCCAAATTCCACCTTTGCTATATAATAAAGAAAACTTCAACCCAAAAGAGAAAGTAATATCGGATCAATGTTCAATTACACACCTCATCAAGAACCAACATTGAAAGCTTGACTCTGAATAGATGCTTTTTGCAAGAATACCTTTTGATATGCATATAGAGATACAAAATTTGGAGTGAGACCCGATAAATCAGGGTGGCCCTGCTAATGCAACACTACATAAAGAGCAATAAGTCATACAAAGGGAAGGGAAATCTAACACAATGAAATTAAAATTCAATCAAAGTCAATATACTCTTTTATCCTTGAACATAAGAAATGCTAAGAAACAAACTAAAGAACATCTACAATTAAAGTAAAATTTCATCATGAATTGTTACATTAATAGGTAGGAAAAGCAATTCAAATATTCAAACATTGAAATGGGTTTTGAGACAAAGCATCATCTCTATCACATAGCATCATGTGATCTACAAGCATTTGTCTCATCAGATAACAAAATCAAGTCTTTTAGAGTTCAAACAAAACTCATACCTCTATCCTTTGTCCCTTGCAAAATCGATACAGGCTTCTCCTTGAGAACCTTGAGAACCTTCTCCAGAACCTTGAGGACTTTGCAAACAAAATCCATCTCTAAAGCCCCAAATCCTTTGAGAACCTTGACCAACTTCTTCAAAACCCTAAATTCTTGGTGCTTAAACCCTAATCACGGATGATGTCATTGGAGATCTCGGAATCGAGAAGGGCGCAGTGCATCGAGATCTCTTCTCCGAGCTATGGGTGAGGAGGCTAGATGAAGAGAGGCGGTCGAAGAGGTTGCGATTTGGGTGAGGAGGGAAGGGAGGGAAAGTGGTGAGGAGAAAGGATGTTACGCGATTTGGCGTGGCGATTACTTTTTACACATGTCAATGACATGGTGCACGTAATGTCAATTACTTGCCGCGTGTTAGTGACGCGTTATAGTGCCGCGTGTGTGCGGGAACTTCTTTGGAGATTCCATCAAAAAGGCCCATTTTGGCTTTACACGCGGTCGGAGCGAAGTTTTATGGGTTTTCTAAGAGGAAAAATTATTTGTGGCCATAGCGTTATAATCCAAGTACTTTTGTGGTCATGGGTGCAAATTACTCGCTAGCCGTGCCGTGCCAGCATGGCCCAGCTCCGTTGGGCTCATGCCATACCGGGTCAACCCACGAGCTAGCCCAATTTTTTTAAAAAAAAAAATTTAAAAACTAAAAAAATAAAATAAATAAATAAAATGAAAAAATCCAAAATAATTACTATAACAAAAACAAATCTCTATTTTTCTTGACACTTCCCATGTTATTCCTCCCATAAAACAAAGAAAAGAAAACACTAACCAGACTCAAACCCTCAGAAGAACTAGCAAAACATCTTCAAAGGGCTGGTTTTTCTCCTTTTTTCCTTATATACAAACCCCACCCCGTGAGCACTAAACACTAAACAAAAGAAAGAGTGAGGAGGAAGCGGCCGGTTGAGCGAGAAATAGTGGCGTCGAGACTCGAGGAAGAGAGCATGATGATGTTGATGTTATTGTGAATTACTTGGTAGTGAAGGAAAGTCACATAGAACTTCACCATCTTTGCATCGGAGATGCCGGATAGAACCTCAGGATAATTAAAAGGAAATACATGAGGGAGGATTATTGAAGATTAGAGAGGAAGCAATGCACAATGGGTGTTGTGACTTGGCATGGCCCATGTGGGTGCGTGCAGGGCATACTGCGTTCGGCTCATATTGGGCCGACACGTAGGTATCTGTGCCGACCCATGTGTTGCTCAATTGCCGGTACCCGCCCAACATTATCTTGGGTCTTGGATATGGGCCATGCTTAAGCATGGCCCGATTACTAATCTTTGGGTATTGCAAGGCATGGTGAAGATGTACTAGACCAAGTCGGTTCCACGGGCCATATGACTCGTTTGACACCTCTAACTGTTAAATTCAAACCTCTAACTTTTAAATTTTTAATAAGAATTGATTTTGAAACTTTACTACGAAACTTCACTTTGGATGGAGGTCGACGTGAGTTTGAAACTTTAAAAATCAGTTTGATTCCCCTTCATAGACTATCAGTCTATCAACTATATAAAATTAAGAATCTAAGATCTCCGTCTTGAAAATGACAAGATGATCCATTTCGGCCTGTCTACCTGCGTGGACATCCAAGAGATGGTCCCCAGTTTCATGGGCCTTGTGTTTTGAAATAAACTTTATTCTTATTATCACCAAAATATTAAAAAAGAAAAAAAAAGTTTTTAAATCCCAAAACTCAGCTGGACGTGGTTCAGTTCTGGTCCGACGTCCGCATCCGATCCCAAGCGTGAAACGACGAAGGGAGCATCTCAATGAATGGGTGGGCGGTGCCGGGTGCCCACTCGCTACAGCCTCTGCGCATCGAGAATCCAGAAAAGCAACGGTGGATGCCACTACCACGCCATATCATATACTCCTAAATCTAACGATCGGCAAGAGTCGCGTAAAATGAAAGCCAAAGCGACCGCCTATTTATTCCCTCACGCCTCCACCTCAACATCTCGCCCATTTAAAACTTGTTCGTGTTCCAAGAGAAAAACAGAACCCTCCCCCAAAACGTCCACAGCGCCTCGTCCATTCGTTTCTTTGATGGTATACTTTTTTTTTTTCTATACTTTTTTCATTGGTTCTCTCACTTTCTGTCTCTTTTGCTTAAACTCTTGATTTAGTGCTTCTACTGATCAGTCTGATCTCTTCTTCTTCTTCTTGGATCTTGGTCGCAGGCGCTGCCAAACCAACAGACTGTGGATTATCCCAGCTTCAAGCTAGTGATCGTCGGTGATGGTGGTACAGGTGATAAATAGCGTCTTTTTCTCTTTATCAATCCTCTTTTATTTTTGAATGAATTATACTTTATGGTCTTAGCTAGTTCTAGATCATATTGACCATTGTTCTTTTGTTAAAGAAATCTCTGATCGGAAGGAATGGGGTTGTCTCAAATGGAGTGTTTGATCTGTTGCAGGGAAGACTACCTTCGTGAAGAGGCATCTCACTGGAGAGTTCGAAAAGAAATATGAACGTAAGAGTCTGATTCCCTTTGATTACTTCTTAAAAAAAAGGTGGTTTTATTATTATTATTTATTTTTTTTTATTGATACTTCCGTCTCCTATAATGATACCTCCAGCTACCATTGGTGTTGAAGTCCATCCATTGGACTTCTTCACAAATTGTGGGAAGATCCGGTTCTACTGCTGGGACACCGCCGGCCAGGAGAAATTTGGTGGCCTGAGAGATGGATACTAGTGAGTTTTTTACATCTGATTTTGATCCTTGTTTGTTCTTTGGCTGCTAATTGCACATTGGTATAATTAGGATGATATTGCTCTATTTGTCGACAAAATGTTTTGGCTTCCTGTTCTGAAGTTATCTTCTTTGTACACAACTATTCTAAGTAGAAGCTGAATGATTTTTATTGCTAAACTACATTTCTATATCATGTTTTAAGGTTTCCAAATAGCAAAATTCCACTGTTTGGCAATGTTTAGGCATTCACATGATTATCAGTATCTTTCTATTGACTTCACCATAGTCTTGACACTGATACATGACTAATAGAAATCAGTGTTAAGTTTCTAATTACTTTGTACTTCTGTTTGTGTGTTTGTGGATTTTCGAGATGGAATGCAAATCCTGCTGATATATTAGAACTCTTGTATCCTTAAGAATTGTATATTAATATTGACTTTTTCAAAATGCTGTTGAAAGCAGCACAACCCAGGAGAGCATGTTCCTGTGAAAAGATGAGTTATGTCTGCCACTAATTTCATTAATATGTGTTAACACTTCAGAGTAAAGTAATCCTGTGACATTTAAAGTTGTCTTCCTGCAGCACAACTTGGTTAATGCAACTATTGATGATAAAGGTAATAAGAAAAAAGAATAATACTAGGGAAGGATATTGTAGCAAAACAATGAGAAGAATTTATGATTCCTATTACCTAGTATAAAGAGCAGAACACTAATATTTCATGCATCCTTCTCCCTATTCTCTTATAAAAGTTGTAATATTTTGATCTCAAAATAGTTGCAAAAATCAACAATATACCTCTTGTTTTCATTTGGTAAGGTTGCTTGGATAAGGATGATATCAATTTGGTTGAATATAGTTGCTTTCTTGTCTCAGATTACTATATCTGTAATTTGTGTTGTAACCCCATTATTTGATCACCAGTAGGATCTCACTATCAGGATGAATAATACCTAACTTTTCTTCTTACAAAAATTGTTTTGGTGTTTGCTTCTTAATTTGCTTATTATCAGATGAAGGGATTATGTTTTTATGTTTTGGTGTTTTACTTGCTTTGATGTTATGTTTTCAAGTTCAATATCTGATCAAATTTACTACATTTGCTTGTAGATATAGGTTTTCTCCTGTTGTAAATTCAGATATAGAAAGGCTAGTAAGTACTATGCTCAGTGCAAAGTTTTATAGGTCATGTTCTTAAAATTGCTAGTGGCTTTCATTTCTGATCCATTGTACTCTAATATCATCATCAAAATTTAAAGGTTACCATTTGATCAAATCCTACCAGAAATTAATCTTCTTAGTTGGAGGCAACCACAATGTGCAAAATTAGTGGCATGTAGGTTCCCCAAACCTGGATTAATTTTTATTGCTGCCTTTATCTGTTTGCTTCATTTACAACACATTGTTATTGTGAATTTTGTTTGTGGTTTAAGGCTGACCCTGTTTATATGACTACAGCATCCATAGGCAGTATGTGCTATAATCATGTTTTGATGTCACAGCAAGGAAACTTACATTATAAGAATGTTCCAACATGGCATGAGATCTCTGCAGGTTAGTCTTTTAAAGCATTTTGAGGAAAGAGCCAATCCTCTAGTAGAGGTCATGTGATTGCATTCAAATTGTACTGTGACTATCAGGGTCTGTGAGAATATTCCCATTGTTCTCTGTGGCAACAAAGGTGGATGTCAAGAATAGGCAGGTTAAGGCTAAGATGGTCACATTCCACAGGAAGAAGAATCTGCAGTACTATGAAATTTCTGCCAAGAGCAACTACAACTTTGAGAAGCCATTTCCTCTATTTGGCTAGAAAGCTTGCTGGAGTAGGGAACTATTTCCATTTCTTTGTCATTTTGTATTTGTTTGGTGCTTGTTATGATAGAAAATTTTTCTTGGTTCAGGGATCCAAATCTTCACTTTGTGGAATCTCCTGCTCTTGCTCCTCCTGAAGTTCAAATTGATCTTGTTGCTCAACAACAGTAAGTGAAATAAAATATACCTGCAACTGATAAATTGGTCTGAACATTATGCATCTTATTCTCATTAGCATGTAATTCTCCGCTGGTTGCGAGGAGGCTAATTGTTTTCAATGGACTTGAGTGATTGGAGTGGACTCGAATGGTGCAATGCACATTTAAGATCTCAAACCCTGTCCCAACTGGACTTGAAAAAGTAAAAGAAAGTAGTCTTTAGGGTGATTCCATCAGACATGGATCAGCTAGTAAAGATTAATCATACATCTGCTAATGTTGGTATTATACTTTTCCAGGTATGAGGCCGAGATAGCTGCACTTAGCTGCACAACCCCTGCCAGATGATGATGATGAAGCATTTGAGTAGATGGATGACTTGGTGCTATGGGAGAACAGTTTTCACATCACCTCCATATTTGTGCTCTAAATTTTATGCTGAAAGTTTCCGGAGAGTTTTGTGTCTATTACCTGGTTCCTAGTGTGGCGGTTTAGTTGGTTGTAACAGAGCAGTATGTTCCAGCAGTATATGGTAGGGCATCATTTTTAGGATGTCAGCCCCTGCTCAGATTGTATGTGTGAATCTGCATAGACTTGGTTTGTGACTGGTTGTTTTCAAATTTCTTCCAGCATCTATAGTTTGATAAAATCTGTATTGTCAGATGCATTCCAATCTTTTTAATCCTTTGCCATGTTTATGTGGTGATGCTCAAGTTCTCAGTTTTATTGATTTTAATCTGCTGTTTGAATTGTGAAGGCCAGTGTACTGTGTAGTTACTGTATATGGGGACTGAGGGTGACAAATAAGAACCGTCTTTGTCATTCTTTATTTGGATGAAGTTGTGCCTAGTGTTTTGGCAAATCAAACAAAATTGTTTAGATTGGAAATGGTAAAGAGGTCTCTAGGTGCTATCCTACCAAGTGTGATTTCCTAGTGGCAGAGGTCTTCTAGGTGCTATGCTACCAGAGTGTGATATCCTTGAGGCAGAAGTCACAGGCTTCGGGATGTATATTATTCAGGTTCCTGTCTATCTCTGTATTTCTATCACCCATCATTTACTGCAGCTGCCAAATGTTTATTAGGAATATTTTCACTGGCTCAGTGTCTATGAATGCTAAACTTTGCTGGTTAGGTTTACATTTTCATGTGAAAAGTTTTTATTCGTACTCCAGATTAAAATGATTAGGTCAATGAATTATGAACCATTCTGGACACTGGATTACAACGTGAGAGTGGTTAGAATGTGAACTTGGGCTGGACAGTTGGAGCTTTATTTTGCTAGAAGTGCACAAATCCCCATTCCTTTTTCTTTTGGCTGCTCAAGAACAAAGAGATGCTATTTGTTTATCTGTTTAATTTATTCAGTTTACTAATGTCTCATAGTATCTATCATAGTCCAAATGAAAGATGCTAATCCTTATTGGTTATACTGATCATTTGAATGTCTGCTTCAGAATTCATGTTTTCTTGTATTCATTTTTTGAAGTCCAGCCCTCTATGTTGACATAGTTAATGTGGAGCCTTATTAGGGCCACGTGGAGATGCTAAACAGTACGTCTTGTGTGGTCTTTGGGGGCTGATAGTATTTTGCTTGGGAACAAAATAAAAACTTGTTGTTTTTGCTTCTTGTTTAAGAGAGTTGGGTTAAAATCCTTGTTGTGAGCTCTTTGTAAAACAACAGACAACACTGTTGCTGTTGTTGGTGAAAAAACCAGAGGGTTAATCTATCTCTTGTAATTCCATACTCTTGGAGTAATAGAAACCTGATCAGACTTGGGAGGAGATAGGCACTATTGGCCGAATCTCCTTATGATGTCTTTCTTATCTCTTCTTTGTTTTGCTATTTTTCTTTTGATTTCGTTGTGTTTTGTTGCAATCTTGTAACAATTGGTATCAGAGCTCAGTTGAAACATGTCACTTGCGAAGGGTCTGCGTTAAAGTGGGAGCAATGGTGAATGAATCAAAAAGAAAGATTGAGTAGTTTAATGGGACGACGAATTTCCAATGGTGGAAGATGCAGATGGAAGACTACTTGTATCAGAAGGATTTGTATCAACTATTGTCGGGAAAGAAGCTACGCGATATAAATAATGATTAGGAATTACTTGACCGAAAGGCATTGGCGCAGATTCGGTTATGTCTCACAAAGCAAGTAGTTTTCAATATTGCAAGAAGAATACTACTACTAGGCTGAAGGCAACACTGACAAAACTGTATGAAAAACCTTCTACTTCTAATAGAGTTTTTCTTTTAAAGAAGTTGTTTAATATTAGAATGTATGATTCTACTTTGGTTATTGATCATTTAATTAATTTCAATACTTTGTTGAGTCAGTTTGAGTTTATTGAGATTACCTTTGATGAGGATATTAAGGCTTTAATATTCCTATGTTCATTACTTGATATTTGGAATAATTTAGTATTGACTATCAGTAATTTTGCTAGAGGCGGCCTGAAATTTGATGATGTGGTTAGTTCTGTTATGAATGGTGAGATGATGAGGATGAGCACTAGTGAAGTGTCTAGTAGTGTTGCTCTGTCAGTTGAAAAGGGAAACAACATGAAAGGGGAAGAAATCCTTATAGAGGATCCTTGAATCAAAGGGGTAGATCAAACTCTGGGAAAGAAGAAACTGGTGTGTTGGAAGTTTAAGTTAGAGGGGTATGTGAAGAAGGATTGCCCTGAGTAGAAGAAACAAAAAGAATGTGATGGGGCAATGTAGTGAGTACAAATGACATGTATGATGACTTGTGTTTGTTTGCTTCTATAGACATCAAGTCAGATGTATGATTTGTGGACTCTGAAGCCTCATTTCATTGTACTGCATATATATAAGGATTATTTCTTTGACTATGTTCCTGGAGATTTTGAATAGGTTACTGTTGAAAATGGTTAGATCTACAAGATTGTTTGAAAGCGCAAAATTTCATTGAAATTACCGAGTGGTGGAAGACTCATTTTACAAGAGGCAAGACATATTCCAGAATTGAAGAAGAATCTTAAATCTGCAGGCATGCTGGAATGTGAGGGATATCATGTGACATTTGGCAATGATCAGTGGAAGGTGGCCAAAGAGGCAATCGTATAGTGGCAAAAGGTTAAAAGGTCAGAAGTTTGTATACTCTTTCTGGTACCTATAACTACTTTGTCTCTTTGATTTCTATATACAAAAAATAAGAAGGCCAAATTATGGCATGACAAGCTATGACACTTGAGTGAGAATGGGATGAGAATTCTACACTCAAATAATATGTTTTCAGATATGAAGGGTGTTAACTTTGATTTTTGTGAGGATTGTGTTCTTGGAAAGCAAAAGAGGTCCAACTTTCAGAAAGATGGCAAAGAAAAGAAGGTTGAAAGATTGGAGTTGGTTACACTAATGTTTGGGGACCAGCCCTGTAAAGTATTTTGGAGGTAACTCTTACTTTGTCTCGTTTATTGATGATATAAGTAGAAAAGCTAGAATTTTGCTATTAAATATAAGTATGATGTGTTTGCTATTTTCATGAAGTGGAAAACACTTGTTGAGAATGAAATAGGATTGAAAATCAAATGCCTTAAATCCAATAATAGTGGTGAATATTAATGTGGTAGAATATTTAAGGAGTATTGTGCGAAAAA
This sequence comes from Dioscorea zingiberensis, assembly GCA_026586065.1. Classification (NCBI taxonomy): domain Eukaryota; kingdom Viridiplantae; phylum Streptophyta; class Magnoliopsida; order Dioscoreales; family Dioscoreaceae; genus Dioscorea; species Dioscorea zingiberensis. The sequence continues at coordinate 45,606,273 of CM048818.1, forward strand.
TGGGATTAAGAGGATCAAAGCAATACCGAGGACATCACAACAGAATGGGGTGGCAAAAAGGATGAATAGGACCATCCTGGAGCGTGCTCGATGCATGAGGTTGATGCCAGTTTGCCTTTACAACTTTGGGCAGCAACTGTAGATACAACAGTGTTGTTGATTAATAGAAGTTCATCAAGTGCTTTGGATAGGGGAATACCATAGGAGAGGTAGTTAGGCAAAACAACTTTTTATTTTTTTCAAAAAAGTTATTTGGTTGTATTGCCTATGTTTATATTGATGCAGAGAACAGGAAGAAATTCAACTCCAAATCTCTGAAGTGTGTCTTCATTGGGTATTGTGGGGATGAGTATGGTTATCGCTTGTGGGACTATAAGCATAACAGAGTTATTAGAAGCATAGATGCTATATTCCATGAAACATGTTTGTATAAGCATAGGGAACAATAGAAAGAAGTTGAAAACGATGATAAGGAATTTGTGGAACTTGAAGAGATTGTGGATGGACATAGACCTTGTTTTGAGGGAAACACTAAAGCTTTGGAAGGAAGTGATAATGTAGCTGAAACTGAAGCAAGTGATCAAGATCAGACACCGTTTTGTTGCCCCAAATCCTTCCTCTTCTCCCTCTCCTCTAAGGAGAAGCACACAGAATATAAGGTAGAAAAGCTCTTTCTTTCTTTTGATTATGTTTTATATACTGATTCTAGGGAACTAGAGTGTTTTCAAGAAGGTGTGCTGGATGAATCTTGGCTGAAGTGGGAGCATGCCATAAAGGATGAGATGGCAAGAACCACACCTGGGAGTTTGTGAAGCTACTAGCTGGAAAGAGAGTCTTGTATAGCAAGTGGGTATACAGAGTGAAACATGAAGTTTGAGGTGAAAAGAGGCCCAAAGCAAGGTTACCAACAAAAGGTATTAACTTTAATGAGATATTTGCTCCAGTTGTAAAATTGACTTCAATTAGAACAATCTTGAGTGTTGTGCTATGAAAGATTTACATTTAGAGCAGTTGGATGTGAAGACGACCTTCCTTCATGGTAATTTGGAAGAAGAGATCTATATGTATCAACTTGAAGGATTTGAAGTCAAGGTTAAGGAGGAAATAGTTTGTTCGTTGAGAAAGGGCTTGTATGGCCTTAAACAAGCTCCAAGATAATGTTATTTGAAATTTGACAAGTTTATGCAAGAGTCTAAATTTGTTAGGCGTAATCTGATCATTGTGTTTTATTTTAAGAGGTTTGATGGTGGAGGCTTTGTTATCTTAACTTTGTATGTAGATGACATGCTTGTCATAAGAACAAGTATAGAAAGAATCAATGAATTAAGAAGAAGTTGATAAATTCATTCTCTATGAAGGATTTTGGTGAGGCAAATCAAATTCTTGGATTGAAGATAACTAGAGACAAAAGACAGAAGAAACTATAATTATCTCAAGAAGGGTACATTGAGAAACTATTGAAGAGATTCAACATGAATGCACTTAAGCCGATAACAACTCCTCTTGCTAGTCACTTTAAACTATTAAAGGAGGTGTTCTATGATAGATGAAAAGAAGGAGAACATGGAGCAGGTTCTTTACTCTTCAACAATTGGGAGTCTTATGTATGCTATGGTAAGCACAAGGTCAAATATTGCACATGTAGCGGGAGTAGTGAGTTGATTCATGAAAAACACAAGTAAAGAATATTGACAAGCAATGAAGTGGATTCTCATGTATTTGAGAGGGACTTCTAAGTCATGTTTATGTTTTGGGGGTACTCACATTGATGTGCAAGGCTATGTGGATTCATATCATGTAGGTGATAGAGACAATGGGAGAAGTACTAAGGGGTATAAATGTTGACTAATCTGCAGTAATTTGACCAGTGTATTAGATGACTTATCCTGACCATAATCATGACTTTTGAGTGTCCTGTGTCTTTTGACAAAGTAGATAACACTTTAATACTGTCTTTTATAACATGCTCTTAGTTATGTGTGTATTAAGAAAAAACATGTCATGTTGTAATAGGCTTATGTGTTTGTATTAAAAAGTCAAGTGATAGCCAACTCTTTGTAGAAGCTTCAAGAAACCTTCTAGCCTCTGGCTCTTTTTCAAGAAAGTCACTGTAGCACTCTATCTTTTTTTCTCTACAATTTCCCAACAGATTTGGTATCAGAGCTAGCATCGTTTCTTTGATCTCCTTCTCACAACTACCAATTTCAACCCCCAGTCAATGGCCTCTTCTAGCAGTGCTCTTAGCAGTGAGCTTGCCTTCAATTATTCTCAACAAGGGCTTCCCATCTTTGTTGGAGAAAGTTATACGATCTATGGAGCGTTCTCATGAAGACCTTATTTACTTCTCAAGACCTTTGGGAGATCATAGAAGAGGGTTTTGAACCAAGCAAAGAATTGCAAGAAGGCTGGTCTGTAGCAAAAAGAAAAGCATACAAAGAGAGCAGAACAAAAGATGCAAAAGCTTTGGCCCTCATGCATCAAGGGGTAAGCAAAGCTATCCTTCCTAGGATTTCACATGCAACTACTGCCAAATCAGTTTGGAATGTCTTTAAGAAGCAATTTGGAGGTTATGATAGAGTGATCTCCATCAAACTTCAAAATTTATGGCGTGATTTTGACAATCTAGTCATGAAAGACAATGAAGCTGTCCAAGAGTTCTTCTCCAAGATTGCTGCAGTGATTAATCAAATTAGAAGCGCTATGGAAAAACCATAGTAGACAAGATAATCAATGAGAAAGTTTTAAGAAGTCTTCAACAAAATTTGAGCATGTTGTTGCAGCAATAGAAGAGTCCAAAGATTTATCACAACTCACTCTTGATGAGCTTATGGGATCTTTGGAGGCTCATGAAAACAGAATGATAGATTCTCAAGCCAAAGCATAGAGCAGGCCTTTCAATCAAAGGTCAATCTTGGAGAAAATAAGAACTCAAAACAACAACAAGAAAGCAAAGATTGTTATTCTGCACAAAGGTTTGGCCATGGAAGAGGTCGAGGTAGAAATCAAAATTTCAGAAAAAGAGGTGGTGGAAGAAGAGGTTCTTTCAATCAAAGAAATTTCAGTGGCAATTCAGAACCTAGATGCATTATTTTCAAGAAAAATGGCCATGAAAGCTTTAAAAGATTGTTGGTTTCATTGTAAAAGGTGTAGAATTCCAAATCACTCTCAAGCGGAATTTGTTGGTATAAAAGGAGTAAGCAGTGAAGCTGATTATGTGGAAGAAAAGGAGATGGAGCGAGTTTTCTATACTTGTATGATTTCCCAAAAAGAATTTGGTGAAGTATGGTATATTGACAATGGTTGTAGTAATCACATGACAGGAAACAAAAATTTCTTTCATGAACTGGATAGCAGCTATTGTTCTGAATTAAAGCTTGGAGAAAGGAAACTTCATCAAATTCAAGGCAAAGGTGCAGTTGTTGTACATTCCAAGCAAGGTAACACAACATTAATATCAGATGTGTTCTATGTTCTAAGCCTAGCTACAAATTTATTGAGTGTTGGACAATTGTTGAAAAAGGCTACAAATTAACCTTTGATAAAGATGAATGCTCCATCATTGAAGGGAAGACAAACTTCATTGTGGCAGAAGTAAAGATGAATGCAAACAAGGTCTTTCTTTTAACTATGCCACTGAATGAACATATTGTTTTTCAAAGCCTTAGAGATGATAAATTCATACTTGTGGCACTTGAGATATGGGCATCTCAACTTTAAAGGCCTGAAATTGTTGAAAGACAAACAAATGGTATTTGGCTTGCCTACAATTTTAGAGCATAATGTTATATGTGATGGATGTATTTATGGGAAAATGCATCGTCTTCCATTCCCAAAGACATCATGGAGAGCTAGAGCTCCGCTTGAATTAGTTCATGCAGACAACTGTGGGCCTAGATAGACTCCATCACTTATCAACTGCAGATATTTTCATTTATTTGTTGATGACTATACTAGAATGTTTTGGGTGTATTTTTTGAAGGAAAAGGCAGAGACCTTCTCTATCTTTCTGCAGTTCAAGGCATTAGTAGAGAAACAAAATGGGAAGAGCTTGAAGATTCTGAGAACAGATCATGGAGGTGAATTTCTATCTAAAGCATTTCAAGGATATTACAAAGAGAAAGGCATTCAGAGACAATTGACAGTTAGGCATACACCCCAAAAAATTGTGGCAAAACGCAAAAATCGCACAATAGTTGAGATGGCTAGAAGCATGCTAAAAGGAAAGGGATTACTAAATAGTTATTGAGCCTAGGCTGTTAACACAACAGTGTACATCCTGAACAGGTCTCCAACAAAGGCAGTGAAAAACAAAACACCTTATGAAGCTTGGCATTAGCGTAAACCATAGGTACATTTTTTTAAGGTCTTTCGATGCATTGCTCATTCATATGTTTCTTCAAAACAAAAGGAGAAGTTTGATGAAAGAGGAAAGAAGTATGTCTTTGTGGGATATAGTGATGAATCTAAAGGCTATCGGTTGCTAGATCCAAAGACCAACAATCTTATTGTTTCAACCGATGCCATCTTTGATGAATTAGCAGCTTGGAGTTGGGAAGATGATCATTCAAGTTCAACAAGCACATGTGACATTTTATCAAAAGCTTCAAGTTCAAATTCAGAACCATTAGAAACTTCAAGCACATCTTCAAAAGGGATAACTGATGATGATTCTCCACAAAAAGAATCGTTCATTGGTACGATATCTATGACACTTGTGATGTTGCATATTTTTGCTTGTGAGTCACAAAATTTTATGAAGCTTGATAAAAGAACAAAGCGTGGATAGAAATAGGTGCTATTGAAAGGAATTGTACATGGGAAATGGTGGATCTGCCAAAAGACAAAGAAGCTATTGATTTGAAATGGGTTTATAAGACCAAATACAAAGAAGATGGAAAAATTCAAAAACACAAGGCCCGATTGGTTGCAAATGGTTTTTCACAGCAGCTTGGCATTGATTTTACTGAAACATTTGCACCAGTAGCACGTTTGGAGACAATGAGAATTGTTCTTGCTCTAGCTACACAATTGAAGCTACAAGTTTTTCAGTTAGATGTGAAATCAGCCTTTTTAAATGGAGAACTAAATAAGGAAGTGTATGTAAATCAACCTGTAGTGTACAACATAGTGCAAGAAAAGGAAGACAACGTATATCGACTTTGAAAAGCTTTATATGGTTGGAAACAAGCACCAAGAGCTTGGAATAAAAAGATTACAGCTATTTGTAGCAGAATGGCTTTAGCAAAAGCCAAAGTGAGCCTTCTTTATATATCAAGAGGCAAGGAATGAAAGATTTTCTCATTATATGCTTGTATGTAGATGACTTGATCTACACATGCACAAATTCAAAAATGGTGCAAGATTTTAATAAAGTAATGATGAAGGAATATGAAATGATAGATTTGGACCTCATGAAATATTTCCTTGCAATTCAAGTGCAACAATCTAAAGGAGAGATGTTCATTTGCCAAGAAAAGTATATTGATGAGCTATTGAAGAAATTTCAAATGAATGCATGCAAACCAGTCATAACCCCCATTGCAACAAATGAAAAATTACATTTGAAAGATGGAGCACCTAAGGTAGATGCAAACTTGAATGGAAGTTTGGTTGGATCCCTGATTTATCTAACAAATACAAGACCAAACATTGTTTATCCTGTTAGTCTTCTTTCAAGGCTCTTGAATGATCCAAGTACAATGCATTATAGAGCAGTTAAAAGAATTCTGCGTTATCTTCAAGCCACAAGAAAGCATGGCATCAAGTATATAAAAGAAGAAGAGAACAAGTTGATTGGTTATTCAGACAGTGATTGGGCAGGATCTGTTGATAATCGTTAAAGCACTTCAGGTTATCTATTTTGCTTGGGATCCAAAATTGAGTCATAGTCTTCTAAGAAGCAAAAATCTACAGCTCTATCATCAACTGAATCTGAATATATTACAGCAATAGAAGCAGCATGTGAAGCAATTTGGTTAAGAAGAATTCCATCAGATTTGCAACAAGAAGAGCAGTCACCAACAGTTATATACTGTGATAACATGTCTACAATAGCAATGGCAAAGAATCCTATGCATCATAATAGAACAAAACACATCGAATTGCGCCATCATTTTATCAGGAGTTTAGTTCAAGCAGATGAAGTTGTTCTTGAATTTCTTAGCACAAAAGAAAACCAAGCTGGCATCTTTACATAGAGGTACATGGCTAGCAGAAAAATTTCAACAATTCAAAAAGGAATTTCAAATTATAGATTATGGGGAAATGTTGACTAATCGATAATTTGACCGATTAATATCGGATGACTTATCCCACGACTATGACCATGACTTTTGAGTGTCACAGTGTCTTTTTGTTAAAAGCGGAACCAACACTTTACTACTGTCTTTTATAACATGCTCTTAGTTATGTGTGTATTAAGGAAAAACATGTTATGTTGTAATAGGCTTATGTGTTTGTATTAAAAAGTCAAGTGATAGCCAGCTCTTTGCAGAAGCTTCAAGAAACCTTCTGCCCTCTGGCTTTTGTTCAAGAAAGTTGATGTATCACTCTTATCTTTTTTTTGTAATTTCCCAACAGTATTTACTGTAAGAGGGATAACATTTGGTTGGTGTTGCCTTGTCTACACCAAAGGCTGAATACATTGCTACTACAAAAGCTAGCAAGGAGATTGTTTGGCTTCTAAGATTGATGTAGGAATTGGGTTTTGAACAAGAGAATTGTAGGTTGTGGAGTGATAGCCAAAGTACAATTCATTTTGCAAAATACTCTGTATGTTTTTCAAAAACCAAGCACATCAAATTGAGGTAACATTTTATATGATCTGTATTGGAGGATGGTTGATTGAAGCTTGAGAAAAATGAAGGCACAAAGAACCCAGTAGATATGTTGACAAAGGTGGTTAACCAACATAAGTTGGGCCTCTGCCGAACTTTAATAAGGCTTGGTTGAGTTACTGATGTTTGAGTCTTGATCGGTGTAGCATGTTGCTAAATTGTTAACCCTACAGATATGTTGACAAAGGTGGTTACAACATAAGTTGGGCCTTTGCCCAGCTTTAATAAGGCCTGGTTGAGTTATTGATGTTTGAGTCTTGATCAGTGTAGCATGTGATGTTTGAATCTTGATCAGTGTAGCATGTTGCTAAATTGGTAACCCCGTAGACATGTTAACAAAGGTGGTTGAAAGACATAAGTTAAGCCTCTGCCCAACTTTTTTTTTCATGTAAAAATAACATACAATGACACCGCTATGGGGTAGTGATTAACCCGCGGGTTCACAGGAACAAAGGAGATCGCAAGGAAAGACGACAAAGAATAAGGTGAACCAGAGGATAACTCTAAAATTCAGTAAAATTTTCATAAAAACAAAGACTGAAAACCAAAGTTTGTCAATGTTAGTGCAAAAAACACTCGTGTTGGCATTATTTGACCACAAGTTGATGCAACTGTAATTACAACATGTATGCAACTCACATGATTCAAGTATTAAAGCAAAGTAATAATGGCAACAGAAATGACAACTGGAGACTTAATGCATAATGAAAATGATGAGTTGGCACTTGATGACTTGGCGCAGGATGACAAAGCACGCGTACACATGGATGATGACATAGCATAATTAATGATGACAAGAAATGTGATGACTTGACATGCATGTGATACAAAGATAGTTGATGATGTGGCAATGATAAGTTGGCAGCATAGATGACAAGGTCAAAACACAACTGGCACAGTCAAGGAGATATTTTCAGCTCACATGTGCTTCATGATCTCATAAAAATATCTTTAGGAAGAGGTTATTTTTGGAAAGCTTTGAGGATGTCGTTGGAGCTATGCTTGGAGAAGATCTACTAGAGATATGTTTAGGAAGAATCCAACAAGCCTAGATATTTTGGAGATAAGATTTGGAAGCTGATATATTTAGAATGACGTTGGTGACTTGGAGAACAAGTTATATGCAGTCTATATTTGGAAAGCAGTTACAACGCACATAGCAACTTTAGCTAACTTGGAGGGAAAATCTGATTTAGGATATATAGAAGAGTTGAAGATTTGACTTGAATATATGATTAAAGATTTGAAGACCATATTTAGAGTTGATTGAGAACTACATATGGCATGCGCTAACATTGGTATGTTGAAGATTTGATTGGAGATTTTGAATACCCAAACTTAGGATAAGTTTAGAAAGAAATCATTGAAGACAATCTGGGAAGATTGTGTGACCCAAACTTAGATGAATGAATATCAAGTTTGGAAGGCCATGCTGCACCTTGGTGAGGTGTGTGTTGAAGAGGACTGTAAACGTGACGTAGAGAGGTCCAGCCAGTTGCATAGTCAGTATCGGGAGGATCTGACAAGGTTCGACTCGGACTCAACTAGGAGGGTTAAATGTGTCGTGAGGTCGTGTTGCAACGTACATTGCAATCTTAGTCAGTTCACTAATTGGGCCATATTGCAAGTTTGGATACAACAGGAATTGCAATGACTATTTTTGAAAAGTATCCAAAAATAGTTCCTGCAGAGATTTCAGAGAATCTAAAAGAGGCAAGTGATATGTTTGGATGTGGAGACGTCCATATAAGGCCGAGCTCTGAAGATTGAGGTTGATGCCACCGGAGTAGAACCTAAGGGAGTTAGGTTGAGGGGTGATCAATTAATCTAGAGTGGGGGTGTGTTTGTATGGTGTGAGATGAGTCAGAAGGGATTTTTACTCATGTTTCCTTCCCTTTTTAGTGGATCATTTTTCTGGGCTTGGCCTCCCAGACGTAGGTTTGGAAGCCGAACTGAGTTACCAAACTTTTGTGTCTCTTCTTTGATATTTTTCATTGTTTTGATTGTGTGTGGGTAAGAGCTTGAGTGTTGATTGAGAGACTGTGGTGCAACCACTGTTGCAACTATATCACACAACAACCTGGCAGGAACTCACAGTCCACAAGCCAGACTAATAATCTCGAAACCCTAGAATTTTCCAAAATCGGTAAATATGCCCAAAATTGGCAAAAGTATGAAATTATTAAAAATTCAAAATTCAAATCAAACTAAAAAGGCATCCAAAATCCTAGAGAAAATCAGAATCAAATCATGTCTCAAATCGACATTTACATTAAACTAAAAATAGCCAAAATCAAAGATTTGGCAGGGAAAACAATTGAATTTGGGGATCAAGACAACTTCCACCAAGCTCTGCTCGGTTGTCCCCACATGCGCATCAAGACGAGCTTTCCGAATTGGGGTTGCTTGTGCAAATCAGACACCTGTTGCCAAAGTTATGGCCAAAATACAGAACCACACCCAAAACTGCCCCAACACGAAACTGACTCGATCACTTCCCGCCTTTACGCCGATCTGCCCCCTCATAATAAGCCAAGGCTTGTTTGGTCGAGTCAGATAGCTTCGCACAATCTGACTCGGGCTCTCTTGCATCATACAACATTGTTGTTGTTTGTGAGAAAATCAAAGGATTAATCTCTCTTATAATTTCATACTTTGTTGAAACATAGAGACCTGATCAGATTTGGAGGACGTAGACACTATTGGCTGAACCTCGTTAAGATGTGTCTTCTTTATCTCTTCTCTGTTTTGTTATCTTTCTTTTGATTGCACTGTGTTATTTGTTACAATTCTGTAACACCCTTCAACTTTAATGCTTCCATGTTTAAAAGGTGCCGAACAATAATGTATCTGAGTTACTCTTGCTGCTAGAAATTGCAGATACAAAATATCTACAATAGGCAGGAAATAGGCCAAGATAGACAGACATCATGGTAGTCAGGGATTTTATTGTTGTTCCACAACTGAACCATCAACGTGAAGCTAAGCAGTGTAGTCAGATAGAGGTCTGATCATTGAGTAGTAGAGCAAATATGAATTTCTTTTCTGTTGTTCTGTTTGGGACGATGTTCATGGGCATCTATATCTAGAGGCTTTGGAGTTTTGGAACCATATGGACATTAATGTTGTTGTCTGAAAGTTTGATTTCATTAAAATAAATAAATAAAAAGAAAGTTTGTTGTGTACAAAAGGACATTAATTTGATAGATTTTAAAGTGAGAAAGTCAAGTTTCAGTATAATTTTCAAAGCAAATGCTTACAATGATTGGGTTGGTTGGATACAGGGCTCTAGGTAGTCATTCAGTAGTACTCCTGCTCGGGCACATGCAACCTCTGTTTAGCTGCAAAGTTTCAATATGCCAGCTTGTGACCCAATCCTTATGAGGACTCCAGTGACATGAACCTAGACTTGATAAATTAACCATACATATATACTCCATGCAGTGATCGATGCAGCTCTCAATCTTAAGTGTACAGTACAACCAAACATATCTAGTAGCTTTTGGTTTGGATGATATTCTACAACCAAACATATATGTGTACATGTGATACTACTTCCATTTAATTAGAATGTGTCAGCAATTAGTTTAGTTAGTTTGAGAACATGATGTGAGATGGAGCAATGAGTTGGGCAATTCCTTTCGTTCCTCTTTGGGGCCAATGATCCAACAATGTATTGCAGCATGTGTGATGCAGCGCGCTTGATGGTGTGAGCAAATGCACATGGCTTCCTTCTCCTGCCGAACGCAAACATGTATCTGTATCGCCGATAGCCCGCACCCACCGGCATATTCTATTCCATGGTTGGATGGGGGATCAGCTTGCGTTGGGCCCTTCAATTAACCCATTGTCACAATGGATCGATGATGGATATTAGACTTTATTTGCACAGGAGAAGAGAAATCGAGGGGGATTTTTCTGATCAGTGCTCACTCACTAGTCACTAGTAGTACTAGTGGTGGGGTTCATCCACACCATCAACCATGAGACATGCATTCATTATATTGTTGGTATTCCTTGTAATTGCTTGAGGGATGGAGATGAAGACACTCAAAGACAGACCAAGGCATTAATATATAGTGATGAGTAATACTAGTCTTGTACTGATTGCATTGGTTAGCTGTTGAGGAGGGCAGAGGAGAGTGCACAAACTTAACCATGGAATATATGGAAGGGAGGATGAGCAGTGTGACGTGTTTTGTGGTGAAGAGAGATAAAACGTAAGATGAAAATAAAGATGAGGGGAGTAGTTTAGTTTAGACAGGAGGAAAGGAATGTGACGTTGGGCCGGCGGACACTGTCGGCGCGTGGTCGGGATGTGAATGAGATGCCGTATATATCTGCCTACGCTTACGCTTGAATGACAGCCGCCGACCCACACAACTGAGTCTTGTCTTCTGTATTATTTATTTATTTATTTGATAAATGCATGTACCCTTTCTCCCAAGAGCTGCTAGCTGTTGTCTGTCTTGGCTTTTTTAATTTATTTAATTCATCCTCCAGCTTCTCCTACATTTTTATTTCATGTTTAGATGAGAGATGCTATATATGGCATGTCACTCTAGAATAAAAACTAGTAAATAATCAAATACCAAACTCTATCATGCTTGTTAATAATCTAGCATATCTTGTTGATCATTTGTCTGCTGAATTTGGAGTTGGTAAGGAGGTTTTTTTTTTAATTGTAGGTAGTCATTATTATCACCCCAACTTATATGTTTGGAAAGTAACAATGCAGTACTCTCACAACTTTTGCTAAGTACTGTTGTTTTAATTTGGGAAGAAGGAAGAAGGAGAGAACAACAAATTCATGTGTTCCAGAGGCTTTTCACTCCACAACAATAATCTTATATGATCATTATTGAATCTTTTTATGTTCCTAAGGTGATCAATTATCCAAGTCATATCAATAATAATTAGTGATAAGATGAGGAGTAGACATCCGGCACCATTTATCCAGGAATGCATGTCTCTTGTTGTATATGGCATGTCTGATTTGTGGCTCTAAAGTGGTTTCCTCAAAATCAGATTTAATAGGATCTTGATCTGTAATCACTATATATCTAGGATTGAGTCTTGAGCTCTTCCAAACTTGTCCATGTGTACATAAACATCAAGGAGTCATTTCCAACTGTATAAATTTTACAAACTTCAACATCCATCATCCATATGACATAGATATAACCTATATATCCTAAATATATATATAAATATTCAAAAAAGGCAGTGTGGATCATTTAAAAAGATAAAGCAACTTTATATCAACAATGTTTTTTTTATTTAATAATGAATAAATTAATAAAAACATATATTTATTTATTGGATTTACCCAACTTGAACGGAACAGACACACTATCCTCCAAAAGTGGCACTGGTTGGTAGCTTTACAAACATCATCAAGAATAAGAGGAGTGCTAAATTTGGAAGGGGTATATTCAATGTATGGGTTACGTGTGTCAGATTATTGATTTGGTTTGTGTCTCAAATCCAAATACTTAGCAGTAGCCCGGAATGCTGCCAAACATGTTCTGATTGTATGTTACGTAACCAAAGCATCCAATAAATCTAAATTTTCTTTGTGCGTAGGAGATTTCAATATAATAATTTTCATGTTAACACTGATAATCCCAAACTTAACAGAAAATTGGGTAGTGAGGTTCTCACCAAATACTAATATTATATTCTAATCTTCTGAAGTGCTTGATTAATTACCATCTAATTATAAGCATTTGATTTCTAACAATGTGATAAGAGGGTACCATACACCTAATTAATAATCTATTATGGCACTGATGAAGATATATAATCCTGATCTAATTAAAGTATTAATAAACATATGAACACATTTGATGGATTTATAAGTTCCTATTTATATTAACCACGTTTTGGCAGCAAAATGATATTAAACATCAATCAGGTGGCCATGTCCCTAACTTGCCTACTTTTCTCTAATTGTCTCCACATCTGAGACCTTCTGAGTTTGCTCCCTAAAACATACTTTGTTCTGAAAGATAATCAGCAAATATACAATGATGCTTTGTACAACCCATTAAAAATTTATTAGATAAAAACAAATGTTTTCATTCCTATCACATTAACAAATCATTGATAGAAGAAAGTGGTTGCATGAACCAAAGGGTTTGTTAAAGTGACTCAAGGAATGCAGCACATGAGGAGAGGGAGAGGACATGATTTTGAAGATGATTGAAACCAGGGTCTTTGGTTTCTGGGATGGAATTTGTCTTGTGCTGTTATAACTTGATAACCCTAGCTAAATGAAGCCACCGGTAGGAAGAAAGTGCTAATGTAGAAACTGAATATCCTCGACATAGTGCTACAGACAAGGATATTACTGTCTAGGCCATGAACAATAAGAATTCTCAACCCAACAAAGAGAATACAAAAACATTATGTTGTTTGGTTTCCCGTAAGTGGTTGTAACTTATTTTATAGGTAAACGTCACTTTTGGGTGTTTGGTTTACCGTAAAAGGACCACTTACATGTAAATTATATTACATCTCAACCCCTTTTACAGCATTTCAACTTACGGCCAATTTGGCAGTGAGTTGACATGCAGGATAGCGTTAACACTCACCTTCTCACAAATACAAGATAATATATTATATAATATAATATATATAATATATACATTATAATATAATATATAATATAATATATAATATAATATATAATATAATATAATATGATATGGTTATATTTGGCATGACACGTGTCGCGAATCCCACATAAGAACAGTTCGCCACATGGCATAATCCCCGATGACCACCCGGCTAAATCTGGGTCGAACACATGTCATTATCCTAGCCCTCCACAAATGTTGACCCCAAAAACCGACCGAAATTATTCTCCCTGGGCAGAAGGGTAAAAAGTAGGCCTGGAGCATTAATAGCAAGAGAATAAAAGTACATACCAGATATTTTCCGAGCAAAAGATCTGATTTAGAAGATTAAATGTCATAACTCCTCTTAAATGCTGGATTGGACATCAGTTGAAAAATAACTATTCCACTGACAATTCTCCCACTTGCCCAACAAGTGGGTAAGATATTTCCCACCGCCTCAATAACATTATATAAGGAAGGGAGGTGGGAAAATCCAGAGGTAAGAAAGAATTGACCCAAGAAACCCTCTCCTTAGTTCTCCAGTTCACTCCACTGACTTGACCGTCGGAGCTGAATCCGGGTGAAAGGCCCATTTCAGTCAGTTTTCTTTGCCTGTGCAGTTTCCTTCTCCGTGTTCAGAAGAGTGAAGTTACCCTCCATCATCAACTACAAGAGTCCGCACCAAATCAAATACAAATCTCAACCGTTGATCTGAATCGGATCTAATCCCGAGGGAAAGCCGGTTTTCAGCACCAACATAATATATATAGGGTCATGTTACTATAAGGTCGACCTTACTACTATTCCAGTAAGGTCGTCTCATTTTCACCCATTTTGAGAGTGTTGTTTATAAATCCAACTGTACGGATGGAAAGAACATCGAAAAGTAAGATAACATATTGATTTTCATACAATTTGGTGACCGTATGATCATTCATCTTAAAGAGTGAAAATTTAACCCGTTAAGATTTTTATAAATTTTCACCCATTAAGATGAATGATCATACGATCACCAAATTGTATGAAAATCGACATGTTATCTTATTTTTCGATGTTCTTTCCATCCATCTGATTGAATTTTAAACAACTCTAAAATAGTAACTGAACAACCTTCTTTGGAAACGATAGTAAAGCGACCTCATACTAACATGACCCTATATATATATCGTGTTACTATGCGGCCGTCCGTAACACTGTGCAAGTATAGTCGCCTCATTTTAGCCCATTTACACAGTATTTTAGGAAAATCCAACCGTATGGATGGAAAGAACATCAAAAAATAAGCTAGCATGTCAATTTTCATACAATTTTGGAACTTGTAGGGTCTTCATCTTAAATAGTGAAATTTTGAACTCGTAAGATTTTTATAAATTTTCACCCGTTAAGATGAAAACCCTACAAGTTCCCAAATTGTATGAAAATTAATATGTTAGCTTATTTTTTGATGTTCTTTCCATCCATACGGTTGGATTTGGAAAAAAAATACTCTCTAAGTGCCTCAAAATGAGGCGACTTTAAATGAACAATAATGCGGTCGACCTTATACTAACATTTATATATATATATATATATATATATATATATATATATATAATGGTGATAGGATGAGGGTGGCTGCACTTACGGCCGCCTCATCCTATCACCATTAAATGGTATTATAATATATATATATATATATATATATATATATATATATATATATATATATATGGGTTAGGATCATGGGGCCATTATTTTAATGGCAATTTGGCATCTTTTTCATTCATTGGCTTGCACAGTGTTTAAACCAAATCCAACCGTATGGATGGAAAGAACTGCGAAAAATAAGAAAGCATGTCAATTTTCATACAATTTAGGAACTTGTAGGGTCTTCATCTTAATGGGTGAAATTTTATACGGTTGGAATTTCACCATTTAATATGAAGACCCTACAAGTTTCTAAATTGTATGAAAATTAACATGTTTGCTTATTTTTCGATGTTCTTTCCATCCATAAGGAATAGAATTTGGAATTAAAACTGCTTGTGCAAACAATGAATGAAAGAAAAAATGTTAAATGGTGTGTCCAATAGTATTATACATATATATATATATATATATATATATATATATATATATATATATATATAATATCATTTAATAGTGATAGGATGAGGCGGCCGCAAGTGCGACCGGCCTCATCCTATATATATATATATTTAAATGATATTATATATATATATATATATATATATATATATACACACGACTGTGATAAGGTGTGGTCGGCCCGATCACTATGCAGATACGGCCGACCCCCATTTTGGCCCTTGGAGCATGTTTGAAGGATTTTCAACAATATGGATGGGAAGATCATCAAAAAATAAGCTAGCCTGTCAATTTTCATATAATTTGGTGATCGTTTGGTCCTCCCATTTAATGGTTCTTATTTTAGGGGAATTTTAGCGATTCGAAATTTGGCCAACCTTAAATTGGGAGTACCAAACGGTCACCAAATTGTATGAAAATTGATTAGCTAGGTTATTTTTTGATGATCTTCCTATCCGCATCTGATTAAATACTTCAAACTTACTCAAGGCGAGAATGGCGTCGTACCTACATGATCCACGGCGCCACTGCGATATCGGACTCTATATATATATATATATATATATATATATATATATATATATATATATATATATATATAAAATATATATTAGGGGAAATTGCTTATATACCCCTCAAAAGTTTCATAATTGCATATTTACCACCAAAAAAATCATAATTACTTGTATACCCTTAAAAACAGGTTAAATTACAGATATGCCCCCGCTGTTAGGGTCCGTTGACAGAAGTTAACCAGATGATATTAACCATGGTTAGAACTTAGGTTAAAGGTTGAAAAATATCCAAAATACCTCTCTTTATATATTTTAACTATTTTAGATTTTTAAAAGGGTATTTGTAAATTTATAGTTAAATAAACTTTTCATGCATATATATGCAAAGGCTATAATGGTTATTTCGCATGTCTACCAGTTATTAACCGACAGTTTTTATCAGATTTTAACCCAAGAGATATATACGTAATTATACCTATTATTCAGGGGTATGTATGCAATTATGTTTTATTTAGGGGTAAATATGTAATTTCAAAATTATTCAGGGTACACCTACAAAAAGCCCTATATATATATATATATATATATATATATATATATATATATATATATATAATTTATGGTCTTATAAAATTCATATTATTATTTCGATTATAAAATTAAATATAAAAATATAAAAATTTGATTGGGGTAATTGCTTGCTAGCTAACTTGACAGGATGACTGTATCACCTAACATACATCAAACCAAACAGTGGACAGTGAGATGCAATATTTACAATTAAGGGAAACCAAACAACCCTTGAAGTAAGTCAAAATATATATAGGGGCTGTTTGGTTACCTGTAAGTGGCTGTGATGTGATTCCACTTACAGGTAAAACCCAAATTTTCATGTTTGGTTACCTATGAATGTGTGACTTACCTGTAAAAACTTTTACACTTCAACCCTATTTACATGTATTTCAACTCACAGCCGAATTGGTCGTGAGTTGGAATACATGTAAAACTAATCCTTACAAATCCTTACAATCACCATCTTTGCAGGTACCACGCCTCCGCCTCCCCGATCCCTCTCCTCTCACGGCCCCCCGATCCCTCCCAACTCACAGCCCCCGCTCTCCCTCATCTCGCCTCAGCCTCCCCGATCCCTCTCCTCTCTCCTTTGCCCCCGATATCTCTCGTCTCGGCCTCCCAGACCCTCTCCTCTCAACCCCCGGATCCCTCTCCTCTCTCAAGCCCAGGATATCACCAAGCTGCATCGTTCTTTGTGGCTTCTCGAGCAGTGTCGGCCGGCCAGTAAAACATCTCATCGAAAGAGAAAGCAAGAACTGCTGTCGATCGGCTTGCGCGACTTTGTCTCTGTACGACTTCCTTTAATTTTGAAGTTCAATCGATCTTCGTTCTTTGAGGTATGATTCACATGGCCCTTTTTCCTTTATTTGTTTTTAGAGTCACATTCTGTCTTTCTGGGCTTCAGTGGGTTTAGGGGTTAGAAGGCCAAAGTCCATCATAATCTTTTATTCTGATGTTTGGGTAAGTGGAAACTGAACCAACATCCAATGGTTCCTGAAATGGTTGTCATGTATGTATGATGTGCAAAGATCTTTCTTCAAGAAAAAAAAAAGGTGCACAGATGATGGTTGTCATGTGTGTATGTGTGTATGATGTGCCAAAGATTGTTTTTATAAATATCACGCATAATTCATAATGGCGTAGTTGATCCTAGTTTTATAGTTATATCCAAATTATGCCTATTGCATGCTGCGCTAGTCTAGTTGATATGATAAGCATATGCTTATGTTTTGTAGGAATTTAAGGATGTGTTTTTTTATACTCTGTGATGTGTTTTTTTATTCCTGAAATTTGAACTTACTATCTTGGTGGGATAGATTTTTTAATAGGATAGAAATAGTTTTAGGCTGTGGAGTATTGGTTGTTTTGATGTTGTTTTTGGGTAACATTATTCTTTGATGTTTTTTCTCTGTTTTTTTGATCTTTGTTGGTGTTGTTTTTTTTATTGTTTTGTTGTTGTTTTTGGTGAATTGTTCTTTGTTGTTTTTAAATGCGCTTTTCTTTCTTTGTTTTTGGTGGTGTTGCTTACATTACTTAATTTGTTTTTCTGTTTTTTTGGTGGTGTTGTTCTTTGGTTAGTTCCGCTATTTTCTTTGTTGTTTTGGTGGTTTTTGCTGATGTTTTTTCTTTGTTTTCTTTATTTGTTTTTGGTGGTGTTGCTGATATTTTTCCTAGTTTTACATTGAAGGTACTTGATTCCTAGCTATTTTGTCCTTGTGCTACTATTTGGTTATGTACTTATTGATATACTAGTATAATCTTTAAGTATTCGTATAAACACAAATTATGTATTTTCTTATTGACATAAACACAGATTATAAAATGAATGGCTTTTCTGAGGAAGAAATCTCAGCAGCTGGCTCTGCTGTTGTTGAAGGTGTTTGCGCGTTAAGGTGGTATGCAAGAAGAAGAGCAGTCAATGTACCGTGGGAGCCTTATTATAATAGGGATCAACAACGTACAAATTATATTTCAAGAATAATACATGGATCCGAGGAAGCTAGTATAGCAATGCTGAGGACGAAAAGGGTGGTATTTTTTTGGGTTATGTGATTTATTGAAGGCAAAGGGGCTGTTATGCAACACCCTACATATAAGTGTCGAAGAGCAAGTAGCAATGTTCCTTCACATTCTTGGTCATAATGTGAGAAACAGAGTGATTGGAGTAAATTTCCTACGTTCAAGAGAAACCGTTAGCCGATATTTCAATCACGTATTATATGCTATAGGAGAGCTTCGAGGTGAATTACTACTACCGCCTAGCACAATTACTAGTCCCGTCATCGCACGAGATCCAAGGTTTATGCCACATTTTAAGGTAAATAAATTAGTTTAGTTTATGAACCCAAAATTTCATGATCTAATTACTAATTTTATCCATTATATAGGATTGCATAGGAGAGCTTGATGGTACACATATTCATGCATCCGTGAGTAATGAAATTGTAGGTCGTTTCCGTGGAAGAAAGCCTTATCCCACCCAAAATGTCTTGGCCTGATTGATTTTTGATTTAAGATTTACATATGTACTAGCCGGTTGGGAGGGCTCGGCACATGATGCCCTTGTCCTCCGCAATGCTTTGGAAAGAGAGGATGGACTCAAAGTACCCGAAGGTATTTTATAAGTTGATAAAATTTAAAATGATTAATCTATTGTAATGTTGGAATAACTCATAAATATATTCTTGTAGGTAAATATTACCTTGTAGATGTGGGATACTCTACACGACCGGGTTTTATATCACCATATCGTGGTGTTCGATACCATCTTAAAGAATATAGTGCCCGTACTCCATCAAATAGCAAAGAATTATTCAATTATAGACATTCTTCCTTGCGTAGGTGGAACGAGCATTTGGAGCTTTGAAGAATCGTTCCAAAATTCTCACATCTAGGCCATTTTTTCCATTTCGAACTCAAGTTGAAATTATGGTTGCGTGTTGCATTTTGCATAATTTTATTTTACGAGGAGATAATGATATTTATATACCCGAACTTGAAGAATGGGAACCGAATGTTCCAGTGCTTCAAACTCAATCACAAACACGTGACGACACAAGGGAATGCGTGGCAATAAGAGTTGCGATAGAGGAGAGCTTGAAGAGAAGTAGATAGAGTTATTA
This sequence comes from Dioscorea zingiberensis, assembly GCA_026586065.1. Lineage (NCBI taxonomy): Eukaryota > Viridiplantae > Streptophyta > Magnoliopsida > Dioscoreales > Dioscoreaceae > Dioscorea > Dioscorea zingiberensis. The sequence goes on from CM048818.1 coordinate 45,626,030, forward strand.
TTTGTATCTTGAACTATTTTTTGTACTTTTTATTTCTTTGTGAAACTTTTGGCAATGTGGTGAATGGTTGTTATGTTAATGTTCTTTGCGAAACAGTTTATTTGTATCTTGAACAATTTCTTCTTTGAGCAATTTATTTGTCTCTTGAACAATTTCATCTTTGAGCAATTTATTTGTCTCTTGAACAATTTCATCTTTGAACAATTTATTTGGCAATGTTGTTGATGTTGTTGCTTTGATTTGGCTGTTGCTGTTGACTTCAATTTGGATGTTGCTGTTGATTTGGTTGTTGTTTTGACTGCTGTTGCCCATGTATTTTTCTTCTTTATTCTTGATCTTTGTTTTTCTCGGTTTTCTTTGTTGTTTTTCTTTCTTTGTTTTGATGATATTCTTTGCCATTTTTTGCTTTTTGGGGTACATTTTTTGGTGCCTTTCTTTAAGCTGTATTTTTTACTTGAGGACTTATTCTGCGATTTTGGTGAATTATTCTTTGCGGTTTTCTTACTTGATTTCTTCTTTTGTTTTTGTACTATTCTTAGCGATGATGTTTTTTCGATTTTGGTACATTTATTCTTTTGCGATTTTCTTTCTTTATTTTTTGATAAGCGTTGTTGCCATTTTTCTGCTGTTTTTTTTTTGCTTTTTTTGCGGTTGTTTTGTGTGCCTTTGCTGCTGTTTTTTTTTCTGCAGGACTTGTTGCAGTTTTTGGTGAATTATTCTTTGCAGATTTTTCTTACTGCGATTTTCTTCTTATTTTGTTGCTATTCTTTGATGATATTTTTCTCAGTTTTGGTACATTATTTGCTGCAGTTTTCTTTGCTTTATTTTTGATAGCGTTGTTGCCATTTTACTGGCACATTTTTGCTTTTTTGCGGTTGTTTTGTGTGCCTTTCTTTGCTTTTTTATCACGGGGAAATCTTTGCGATTTTAATTGGTGTTCTTTATGATTTTCTTCTATAGTTTTTTTCTTTCTTTGTTTTTGGTTGCTATTAGCGATGATGTTTTCTCGGTTTTGTTCTTTAACATTAGCTGCCGATTTTTCTTCTTTATTTTTGATGATATTCTTTGCCATTTTTACATTTGTTTTTACGCTTTTGCGGTTGTTTTTGGTGCCTTTGCTCTTTGTTTTTTTACTGCGAGGAAATCTTTTGCGATTTTGGTGGTGTTGCTGCAGTTTTCTGCTGCAGTTTTTGCTACTCTTTTGGCTACTATTGCTGATGTTGTTTTTTTCTCGGTTTTGGCTGTTGTTGCTGCAGTTTTTGCTGTTGTTTTGATGATGTTGCTATCGTTTTTTGCTGCCGTTTTTTCTGCTATTTTTTCTGTTTGTTTGTATTATATAATCTCTGACCTCCAATGCATTGATTTGATTGTTTTTCTTTCTTTGTTAATTTCCTGCATGTTTTCTTTGCCTCAATCTCTTATTTGTATTGTTTTTTTTAGATGGATTCTGTAGAACTGACACAAGAGAGCCAAGATGGTGTTGGAAGGAAAAATTCATCTAACTTCAGATGGACAACGGTCATGACATCATTTTTGCTCAAATGTTTAGTTGAGCAAGCGAATCTTGGTCTTAAATCTGACAAAGGTTTCAAGAGCACGGCAATCAATCTTTGCTACAAAGAGTACGTAAGTCTGAAGTTTAACTTGGTTGTGAGTGATACACAAGTCAACAATCGTCTTCGGCATATGAGGAAGATTTGGCTAATAATTAAGAAGCTTAAGAGTTTAAGTGGGGTGTCGTGGGATGATTCGGAGAAGAAAATAATTATGGGCGAGAAGGAATTCAGCACATACATACAAGTAAGTATTAGTTTGTGATTACCATTCTTTAGTTGATGATTTTTTGTATATTTTCCTCACTTATGGATTGTGTTTTGTTTGTATAGTCGCATCCTAATGAAGAGGTTTATATCAATAAACCAATTGAAGACTACGAGGAGATGGCTATTGTATGTGGAAATGATCAAGCAACTGGGCCCTTTGCAAGAACAGGTTGTCAAAGCTCTAGAAGTATGGGCATTCGCATGGATCTACCACCAATACCGCCAGCATTTGATTCCAATGACCAACAACAAGATATTGATGATGTTGAGGATTTCGCACAAACGCAACCTCCCATGGTGGACATACCAACTAGCTCAACTTCCAAGACCAAGGAGGTTAAAAAGGGAGCAAAGCGTATTAGGATCGAGGAGTTGGAAGTCATGCGAAAAGTTTCAGATGGATTGGACAAGATTGGAAATGCATTAGAGGCGGATAAAGCTGTAAATTTGGGTAAGAAATTGTACGATGAGGTTATGACCTTGATTGAGCACTACAACAAGTTTGACCTTGGGTTAGCATATGATCATTTGAATGCCCAACACAATCTTGCAATTACCTTCATAAACAAAGATTATGACCTTCGTTGCTTTTGGATGGATGGTTTCCTCAGACAGTTAGGGGGGGGGGGATGGTGGGATATGATGTAGTGACACATTGTTGGATGTTTCAAACTTTTTTAGATTTAATGTTTTGTGGCTTTTAAAAACTGATGAACTGTAACACCCTTATCCTTTTCAGGACTCAGGTGTCACACCAGCCAGATTTAGGGAATGAACCCTAAACCTAAAGGAATGTCTAGCTAATTAAGCGGGAAAATAACAACAAGCGGAAGGTAATAAACAAACTAAATAAATTAAAACACCAACTCAATCTGAATTAATACAAAGCCAAATAAACATTGTCTTAAACTTAATGTCTCACAACACTTTCGAAATCAAATTAACATAAACTAGACACGAATTGAGCCCGACTCACGGGCATCATCATTTACTTTCGTGGTGGGGCGACCCTCTAGAAGAACTCACGCCTAGCGTCCCTCACGAAAACAATGCCAAGAAGTGGGCTGAGCTCTTGGAGCTTCGGTGGCGAAAACAACATCGGGTGTACTTGATGCCGTATAATAATAATGACTTTAAGGGAAAAACTGGCGTGTAAAACACGAATGGAAAACACTGGATTAAAAATACTGGAAACTGTACTGAATACTGAGCAAGTAAACATTAATTGATCAAGGTATTCTCTTAAAATGCATATCGAGTTTACATTTCTCTGCCTTGTGAATTAAATATGAAACCGACATTTCCCACAGGTAATGCAATACTGTGCACAATGCCCTCTCTCTCGAGATGAGCTCTATCTCTAGAAGGCGAGGAACGCGGCATCATCTAATACACAAGACTATTCTTTGACTACACATCTACTTCAATACTGTAAGGCCAGCAACCAACGAGTATATCTAATACTGAGGTCGAATATATATACGTACACTAAGCATCACAAAGGGGATGGAAAGGGGGTTTTGATTTTTATAAAATGGAAGTGTTTTTAAAAACTGATAGTTTGGACTTAAAACAGGATTTAAATCACCCCTCTCATAACTCAGCGTCGTACTCTCTGACTCTACACGAGCCACTCTGGTCTATACAAGTATTTCAATAGAATGTAGTCTCTCTGTATCTGTAACTGTTTCTCTTTTCTGTTACTGAATACTAAGCATGAGTTGGTTTTATAAAAACTCTGGAAACTTTCATAAAACTCATAGGTCATGCTTCTAAAACTGAAAACTGTATCGTATAAAAATATGGTAAAAACTCATGAACTGTACAGGTAGATTTCCCTCACCTTAGTTTGACTCAAGCTAGATCTGACTCGGTCCTTCGGCAGCGGCGGACTTGCCCTTGCCCTTACCTGATAGTTAAAGTACAATTTCTATAAATACGAAGTCCGTATTCCTAACTCGTACTTTAATCTAAATACTATCAATACGGTAACTCATTAAATTATCTTAGCATAATTTCTCCTTAAGATCTAATACATGCTTCTAAGGTATAAGAATACGAATTGTGCTCGTATTTCTCCATACTACTAACAAATCTTCACTTAACTTAATTATCACTTTTCTAAACTTAACAACTAGCATATTAAGCAAGGAAATGAAGGTAATTAATTAACTAAGCATGGAAACATAACTAATCTCTAATAAAGTCTTAACTTCTATAGATTTTCAAGAAAAATCGGGCAGCATCTCCTCTATTTATAGGCTCCCGAAAATATACATACATTCATCACACTAAACTTAACTATCATACAACTCATACGTTAGCATCATGAGATAAATCATTCTATCTACACTCTCATAACCCATATACAGCATAAATAACACTTTCCAGGACATCAACTTTCTCAATCTCCTCTACAATCCCCACTCAATTTCGACCTGCGTATATGAACATTACTCATGCAATTAACAACTTTGATTTCATTATACCTTCTCCTGCCAAACCTTCACTAGTCCACAGGCGTTCGGATCGCGGAGTTGCTCCTTGGGGACGTGAGGACGGGTTTGGGGAGAGGCTATGAGCAAAGGTGAGAAGAGTCGTCGGGTGAGGTGAAAAGGTATTGGCCATTTCGGTGATCTTTGGCCTTGGATAGAAGGTCGAGGCCGGTGAGTTGGAGACCTATAATTTGCTTGGCACAGCCGCAGGAGGGTGGAGATGGAGCTGTGAAAGTACGTGGGAGGAGGAGGTGTGGGAGAGGCCTTGCGCGTCAGTGAGTCATGGTGAAGCGTGATGCAGTGAGGCGGCAGCCGGGGGTCGAAACACTGCGGCGTGGGAAGCTGGCCTTGGCTGATGCCGTCCCGAGTAGCGGGTAACAGGCTTGAGCGGCGATGAGCGGCAACGGACGGTGGCCGTGGCTGGCTATCGAGGGCTAGATCCGCTTGGCTGAAGCGGGTAGGGGAAATTCGGGAGAGGAAAGGAAGAAGGAGAGAGAGAGGGTTTTCTTTCTCTCTCTCTTTCTCTCTTCTGATAAATATAGGCTAAGTTCCACTTATTTTTAAAATTTTTCTTTTTAAGTAATCATTTCATTAATTAAAATATTATAATACTTTATCTTTTAAAAAGAATTTAATAAATATATTATCTTTTACTTTATGTCACATCACTATTTAAAAATATTATTTTATCAATAATTATCGATAATCCTTGAGCCAGATCCGGGGAATCACCGGGTGACGACAGTGACACGCGATTTGCATCACGGGTCGTCCTTTTCTCTCGACCCAGATCCGCGAATCTCGGCTTTTGACTCGGCCAGATCTAATTTATCGGGACTCTAACTTTTGTCCGATATTCCTACTTAATTAATCTGGATTAATTAATATTTAATTAATCTAACTCGGCTGACTATCCATCTCCAACTATTCCACATAACTCTAGCCTGGCCCATTAAGGCCTCTCTCGGCCCTATAGTTGCGAGAGTGGATTTCGGTCCATTTTATTCTATTTTTTTTTTTTTAACTTGAGATTAATATTAATTAATCTGTTTTAAGTTAATTAACCTCATTTAAAATTTTAAAAATTTACTGAAATGGACTTAGAAAATTCTGGGATGTTACATGAACAACTTGTGTTTATGTTATTCTTGTATTGAAACTAAATCAGATTCTATGTTATCTTGTTGGGATGCTTTTGTCTTATTCTTTTTTAGTTGATTATTTATTTTATGGTGTTTTCAAATGGAGGTTCTTAATATTATGTTGGATTGGAGTTTCCAAGTGATGCAAATATGTATGTATGTGTGTATATATGTAAGTTGTAATATTCTTAAATCAGGTACATTTTCATACCACTGAGCATGCAAGTAGCAAGTTTATTATTGTTATCAAATAGAACATATTTTGAAGAAAATATAACTTGAACATATCTACCACCAAGTAGCAAGATTATATGTGTTTAAATTTTATTGTTTAATAAATTAAATATTAATATTTATTATAATTTATAATTAAATATAAATATAAAAAAATGAATATGGGGGTAATCTCACCACTTACTTCACAAGGTGACTGTATCACCCAACTTACATCAAACCCAATAATGAAAAAAGAAATGCAGCATTTACAATTACGGGCAACCAAACAACCCTTGAAGTAAGTCAAAATACAGTAATTCAAATTACATGTGAATCCACTTACACTGTGAATTAAAATACGGGCAACCAAACAGCCCCATAGTAATTCAAGTTACATGTGATTCCACTTACACTGTGAATTGAAATACTGGTAACCAAACAACCCTTTGAGGATCACATGGTTCAAAGAAAGACACAACAATATAAGATTAATTCTTTTACGCGGTCACCAACCAGGGAGGAACCTTAACTGCATTCATAAGCTAGAGCATCAAGGAAATACTGTGGAAAATCAAGAGGGCATCACCATTATCATCTCCTCATACTTCAAGGATCTCGTGGGGACAAAGAAGGCGATCAAATACACAACAAACTAGGAGCAATCATTCAACCGAATGAGTAGAGTAAATCTGAACCACCAAGGAGAAAAATTCTCCACGGAAGAGATTTGCGTGGCTGTACGAGAACTAAGCACGACTAAGGCATCGGGACTGGATGGATTCCCAATGTCCATATACCAACAAGGTTGGGGGTGTTGGACAAGAACATTATTCAGCTCATGGATGACTTTTATGAAGGTTGAGCCCAACCAGAAAGGATCAATTGGGCGCACATCCTACTAATTCCAAAAGGAGAGATCACATCCATAGTTCGAGACTATAGGTCGATAAGTTTAATAAATTGCTCAATGAAAATCATCATCAAAGTCCTGACAAGACTACAAACAGTGATTAGATCCCAAGTGGATGAATTACAAACTGCCTTCATCAAAGGATGATGCATCCAAGGTAGCATCGTCTCAGCTGAGGAAATCATCCACATCATGAAAAGAAGCAATACAGGAGGGTTACTTCTGAAAATAGATTTTGAAAAAGCCTTTAACAACTAGGATTTTCTTATCGAGGTCATGAAGGCCAAGGGTTTTGGCATAAGATAGATAAACTGGATAAAGATGATATTCCAAACCTCAAAGGCAAACTTTCTCATCAATAGTGTACTATTGGGATATGTGAGGTACCAATAGGGGCTAAGACAAGGCGACCCCCTACCCCGCTCTTATTCGTCCTTCTCACAAACGTCCTCAGCACAATGTTAGAAGGGGTAACAAGTGAAAATCTCTATCGAGCTATAATATGTAGACAAAACAATGAGTATGACATCAACTCCCTTCAATATGATGACGACCTCATGATATTTCGCACTGGAGGCCCTGCTGACCTCAAAATCCTCAAGTTAATATTCTACCTTTATGAAGGACATAAAAGAGCGGCTTAATACTAATAAAGTATGAATACCCCAATGTTGAATTAGCAAACATATTCAACTGTATTATAGAAAGCCTCCCAATGAACTATCTATGGCTACCTATATCAGGTACGAAACCAAGAGAGGAAGACTGGCTAACTCTTATTGACAAAATAAAGAAAAGAATAGGAGCATGGAAGGGCAAACTACTATCACTAGGAGGGAAAGTCATACTCATCAACTCGGTCCTAACGACAATCCCAAACTAGTAGCTTGTAATTTACAAATTGTCAGAATGGGTCATAAACCGAATTGATGTGCTGAGGAAGGATTTCCTATGGCGAGGCCAAAATACAAACACCAACACATACTGATTAGTGGCATGGAGCAACACATACTGATTAGTGGCATGGAGCAAACTATGCAAACCCAAGGAACATGGAGGTTCAGGAATTATGGATCTACGAAACTTTAATGTTGCATTGCTAGGGAAAATGGTGGTGGAGAATACTTACATGAGAAGTCGGCATCTGCATGCGAGTGATCAAGAAGGCATACTACAAAAACTCCTTCATCAACCCCTATGAGAAGGTTCTAACTAGGGCATCCTTCTTCTAGAAGGGCATCACACAACACCGTAAAGTATTCTTACAAGACATAACTGTGAAGGGGAGAAAGGGAAACACCACCAACCTTTGGTATGATTAGTGGCTCAAAGGAAATTCGCCTCTTGATCTCTGACAGAATATCAAAACACAAGTAAGAGACATAGACACATCAATAACAAAAGCAATGATCTGTTTACAAAGGGGATAATCTCTACTCAAGCTTAGACCCCTAACACTAGAAGAAATACAACCCTTGAGACAATCACAACAACACTCTCAGAAAGAAATGAACTAGCCAGGGACGTTAGATCTTAGTCTATGGGTGGTAAGGGTAAGTTCTCAGTCAAAACATTGTATATGCTCTGGGTGGATAGTGGGTTATGAAGCCCCATCATGCAAAATTTTTGGCATTTGTCATACCCACTCAAGGTGAAACTATTTGCGTGGATGGTGTGGGAAAATGAAACGCTCACGCTCGACAACCTACTAAAGAAAGGATGGAAGGGAAATCACATCACCTACTACCTATGTGAGAATGAGAATGAACAGTTGATCACTTACTACAACACTACATCTACAACATGGCAATCAACACTATGGCTCCATGTTCCAAACAAAGGAAACACCCCTAATAATAAAAGATCTATGGGGCAACAACAACTTCAGCAAAAAACTTCACAAAGAAGCAAGGAGGGGTTGGAACCTGACAGCTATGGTGATTACTTGCACCACATAAATAAAACACAATCAATGATGCTTTGAAACAAACAACGCTTTTTCATGAAATTAATCCGTAGTGTGGCCTTCCTATTGTTGTCTTGGTTTATGCAGAACAATATGAAACTAAGAGGCCAAACCTTGTCAGATGTAGTTCATTGCTAAGCGAAGCCTAACATTCGACAGGGAAGTATCAATGCAAGAGCCGCCACAGGAGCCACAACAAGAAACATCAGGGGGTGATGACTTCAAAGATACCCCACGTGCATCTTAGACGTCAAGGAACACAAGAAGCGACCATGTTTCCTAATCCCCTACTATTGTATCCCCATGTATTGTAACTTATCTTTATCTATTAATGAATGTGATTTATCTATTTTTTTTAAAATAAAAAAAAGTTATGCTATGTGGTTTAGATTTGATGTTGCATTATAGCTTAACTTTATTAATATGAATCGAGGAGATTACTTTTCTACTTTTGTTTCTCTGGTTTCTAATCTTATTTAATGTGGTTTATGTATGCATCATAATTTAATCTTCAATCAATCAAAATGTTATTCATAAAAACAAAACCAAAGGAATTTTCTCCGTATGTCTTTTTTTTTTGTTTGATAAATATGGACAAGCCACTAGAAGCAGTGGCGGATCTTGACATTAAGTCTTGGAGGGGGCCAAAAAAATTCAACGATAAATAATAAAAATCTCATAAAACCATTAAGTTTTTTTACTTTGTCAACCCCTCAAAAATAACCAAATCACTTATCACCCATTACTTTTCAATAATACGTCATAACCCCCTCGTTTAATTTTATTTTATTTATCACCCCATAGCCAAATTTTATTTTAAAATATATGATTTCACCAACAATAATTATATTTCTATTTGACCCCTAGAAATTTTTCATAATTATATAAAATGACATGCTTTTTTTATTACACCCATGGCCCATGATATGTGTTTGTTACCTAGATATAAATAATTATTGTTTGTAAAATAGATTTTAAAAATATATCAAATAAAAAAAATATATAAATAAGATATGTTTAACAGAAAATATTAGTATTAAATTAAATATTTTAAAAAACAGATGTAATCCTCGAATGAAAAAATGATAACAAAATTTAAAAAGAAAAAAGAAGAAAAACTTCCAACTTATTGGATTCGAACCAATGACCTTGGCCCACTAAAAACCACTACTTACCAACTAAGCTAATGTTTATTCTTATTTGGGGGGGCCAATTTAAAAGTTTTAACTACATCTATATACATAATATTAATAAAAAATAATTTTTATTTCAACATTTGGGGGGGCCAAGGCCCCCCCAAAGCTACACAAAGGTCCGCCCCTGACTAGAAGCACACCACAACCGTGGTCTCTTCTAGTAAAAAGGGATGAGCACACCAACTTACATTCTTGTTTGTGATAATTGGTTAATATAAAGGTAAATTATCTAAATAGTCATATCATTATTGGGTTCTTTCTGTTGAGTCACGATTATAAAACTTTTCGATTGGAGTGCATTTAAACTTTAGAATTGCATTCAATCAAGTCACCCACACTAACTTGGATTAGCAATTTGGTGGCGTGGCATAACTGCGTGGCACCCAGGATGCCACTCCAGTCTGCCACGTGGCAAAAAAAATAAATAAATAAATAAATAATTCTAAAAAATTATAAAAAAATCCTAGAAATTCTAAAAAAATCTAAAAAAATTCTAAAAATTCTAAAAAAAAATTCTTAAAATTCTGAAAATTCTAAAAAACTTAAACTTTTCAAATAATTATTGTTGAAGTGGGAGTAAAAAAAAAATCTTAAAAAATCTTAAAAAATTGTTAAAAAATATAAAAAAATCTAAAAAAATCTTAAAAATAAACAGGATTTTTTTAAAAAAAAATCAAAAAATTCCGGTTAGGAATTCTAAAAAATTCTAAAAAATTCTAAAAAAATAAAAAATTCTAAACATAATCTAAAAAAATTCTAAAAAATAAACAAGATTTTTTAACGTAATCACAAAAATCAACCTGGAAAAATAATAAAAAAATATGATTTTGTAATTTATAAAATTAAAATGGGCTTTGTAATCACAACAATCAACCTGAAAAAAAAATAATAAAAACGGTAAAGAAAAAATATAAAATGAACATCTTCAAAATCATTCCAACTTCTTCATAACCTTAATAACCTTAATCACAACAATCACAACATACAAGCACATTTCACTATTTTTCAGTTTTATTTTTGTAATTATGTTGTAAAATCCTGTTTATTTTTTAGAATTTTTTATGCGTATGTATTATTCTCCTTCCAAAAAAAATAAAAAAATCTAAACATAATCTTTAGAATTTTTTAGAATTCATACTGGAATTTTTTGAATTTTTTAAAAAATCCTGCTTATTTTTTAGATTTTTTAGAATTTTTTTATTTTTTCTACTACGTGACAACTAACTGGCATGCCATGTCAATAATAATTATTTGAAAAGTTTGTTGCAAGGCTGATGTGGCAAAATATACAGGATTCTTTATATTTATAAAAAATAAAAAAAATGTATATTTTTTTAGATTTTTTTTAGAATTTTTAGAATTTTTTGGAATTCTTACAGGAATTTTTTGAATTTTTTAAAAAATCATGTTTATTTTAAGATTTTTTAAAGAATTTTTTATATTTTTTAAATATTTTTTAAGATTTTTTTAGAATTTTTAGAATTTTTTTAGATTTTTTAGTATTTTTTTAGATTTTTTTAGATTTTTTAGATTTTTTTTATTTTTCTGCCACATGGCAGGCTGACGTGGCATCCTGGGTGCTTGCCACGCAATAAATACTGCGTCGATCTAGCAGATTAACGATGTTAGTGTGGGTGAAACGATTGAATCTGATTAAAAGTTGGGAGTCACGATTGAAAGTTTTTATAATTGGGTGACTCAAATAGTAGCAATCCAATAATTGGGTGACTATTTAGATAATTTACCCTTAATATAATTCCTGCCTACATGTCTTTATGACAAAACAAAATAAAAATCTTTCATGTGTGGAAAAGAAAAAAATCTCCAGAATAATTAAAAAAGAAGGCACTCACAAAGCCCTAGTATAGGGTTTGTAATTTGTGAAACCCTTGGCCATTGGGATGTCCCATCCTGTCTTGTTTCTATTACAGCAAGGAACAGTGGAAGATGTGGCCTAATGTAGGCCAAACCAAGGCCCAAACCAAGTGAATACAAAGAACCTCTCTCTCTATATATGGGGTATAGATAGATACATCAGAGATCATGAGATGAAGATTATTTGCTTGTCATGTGTCTGTTTCCAGAGTGCAACCTTCCAATCCATCTGGCTGCTCACCATCCACACACACAGACAGACACACACCAAATTGTTCAATTGGTTACTCACATTAATTTTTTATATTAATGAGGCTTTGAACAGTGCAGTGTGTATGTTATTATGCATCCAAAAAATTAAACTATTCAAAGAGATTCTTTAAAAGCACCATCCAGAGCAAAGAGTTCAAAGCAAATGATCCGCTGACTTCATGACAAGATTATTCTTTGCAAAAAGAGAATGACAGACGCTTTCTCTTTTCTTTCTTTTGGTTAAAACAGAAAGTGAATATTGAGGAGATCATATGCTAGACTTGGATGCTAATAGTGATCGATCTTATAGTCCCATGATTGTGAAAGGTTCTGTTCAAATTTAATCTCATTCAACAAGGTAAGGCTTGTTTTAATGGTAAGTGTATGTGTTGAAGTGTTAATTAACCATCTTTCAAACATACAAATAGTAGGTAGAGAAACAAAAAAGAAAAAGGTATTTTATGGTGAGAGGAAAAATAATTAAAACAGCCACAAAGAGAGGTTACTTGTACCCAAGTACACGCATGTCATTGCTATCAACTCCCAAATTATATATACATCTTTCTATAGTAATTAAGTGAGTCACTATACTATACTATAAATTAACATTAAATTAATTCTTAATGGTTTCTTGAGAAAGAATTGATCAGTAAATCATTATCAAACACATGATCTTTTCATCTGAGATAAAGATGGGATTTGTCCTCTCAATGAAGTATTATTCCTGAAATCAAGACAAGCCAAATTAACATGGATTTCAATTCAGAAGAAAGAAAAAACATACTGGAGACATTATGATAGATAAGTTTAGGCATATCACTACCATATGAAGTAGACTCGTAATGGATTGGAAATTTGTCCCTATTATGTGCAGTTCGTTTCGTTTGGTTAAAAATTTTGGTGATAAACCCAATGTTTCAAGAGAAAAGAGTGCAGACAGACCCTTAATTGGGAAAGAGATGAGTTCTTTAGTTTTTTTTTTTTTTTTTTTTAATTTTTTTATTTATTATCTGCACATAAAAACTAATTTAAACTTTGAATTGAATGGTTTGGATTTGACGTGATAAAAGATTACATAAATACAAGTAATAATAGACAAATTATGTATTAATGCAGTGCATGAAGCATGCATGAGTTAGAACAAGTAGGAGGAGATAGGAAACGGAGAGCAGATCAGTTTATCTGTTCTGGGTGATTGTGATTTGTGAGTAACCAGGTTTCAGTGGCAGGCAGGCAGAAAGGCAGTCTTGTGTCAGCGAGTCAACCAACAACAACAACAACAACAAAGAAAGAACAACTAGGGACATGCCTGTCAATATGGCCTTTTGTCCAGGTTATTTTGATCATCAAGAGATAAAATGGCGGCTGCCCCAATGCCGCCGGCCTTTGTATAAAACACCACCATTTCCATCTTCATCCTCCCTCTCTCTCCTCTCTCCCTCTTCATATTCAAGCCGAGTATCTCTTTCTCTTTAATTAATTGTTTCAAATTATCAGATTGCCAACCAATAGTTTTATTAGGAGCAGCAGAAGTTAGAAGAAGAAGAAGAAGAAGAGAGGAATGGAAGAGATGTTAGAGTTGCTGTGGGCATGGATATGGCCACTAGTTTGGCTATCTTTGAGCTTGGTGATGGTGATGAAGGTCTTAGAGGTGTTTTACTGGAGACCAAAGAGGATTGAGAAGCACTTCTCAAGGCAAGGGATAAAAGGACCTTCATACCGCTTCTTCATTGGCAATGTGAAGGAGATGGTTAGTTTGATCTTTGAAGCCTCCTCCAAGCCCATGATGCCTTGCAACTCACACAACATCTTGCCTAGGGTCCTCTCCTTCTACCATCACTGGAAGAAGATTTATGGTACTAGCTCTCTTCAATCTTATTTTCGATCGATCGGGACTTTTAATTAATTAATTAATAGCTGTTCTTTGTCACTTCCAGTACTTGTATAAACAGCTAGCTTGTGTCTTCCTCCTCCAACTTATCATCTTCTATAATTAAAATGCCTTCTTTCCTTCTCTCGTTTTATGAATTACTTTGGTACACTTTTTTTTTAATAAAAAATATAAATATTGAATTTTTGGGTCCAATAATATTGATCCATTCGATCTTTTGCCCTCTGCCAAACTCGGTATCTTCTGGACCGCTCCCATACATTGGGGTTGTCCTGTCCTTTTTGGGTTCTTTTATGGTCGCACTTAATCCACTCAAGTTCTAGCTGTGTCTGTCTCCAGTTTGTTGTCTTTCTTTTCCTGTCTGTCTGTCAGTATTGATTTCCCAGCTCCTACTGTTTCTGTATTTTATAAAAGTTATTAATTAACCGGAAAGTATAAGAAAATACAGAAGACGTAGGATGATAAATCAAGTCAAGTCAAATCAAATCAAATCAAATATATGATCAGATGATGAGCTGATGAGTGATATATATTATTGCAGGCTCTACGTTTGTTCTATGGTTTGGGCCCATAGCCCGTCTGACCGTGGCCGACCCGGACCTGATCCGCGAGATCTTCGTGTCCCGATCGGAATACTTCGAACGATACGAAGCCCACCCCCTGGTTCGTCAGCTCGAAGGCGATGGTCTCATCAGCCTCAGAGGTGAGAAATGGGCTCACCACCGGAAGGTCATCACCCCAACATTCCACATGGATAATCTCAAAGTACGTACTGCTAAATCCATCTCTTATTATTATTATTATTATTTTCACTTAATAATTAATTAATTAATTAATCTAGCTAGCCATTTCATTGTTCTATGTTATAATTAATGAAAGGTAGGTGTTGTGTGTTTATATATATATAAAATATATATATTATTAGCTGTTGATGCCACTGATTGGCAAGAGCATGGTGGAGATGGTGGAGAAGTGGTCGTCCGTATCATCGTCAGGAGATTTTGAGATAGATGTGTATGACTGGTTCCATAGCTTGACCGAAGATGCCATCAGCCAAACCGTGTTTGGTAGAAGCTATGAAGACGGCAAGGCCGTTTTCCAGTTGCAAGCTCAGCAGATGCTCTTTGCAGCCGAAGCCTTCTACAAAGTCCTTATCCCTGGCTACAGGTCTCGATCTCTCTGAGCTAGCTAGCTAGTGTCGATGCACACCTTTTCAAATCATGTTATACTTATACGTACTATAAATATTGTATATATTTATAGTTAATTTGCATTAATTAATTTAATTGTTACAGTACTCACTCCGGATCATATCATATCCTGTAGGTATTTACCGACGAGGAAGAATACCATCTCATGGAAGCTGGAGAAAGAAATAAGGAGAAAGTTGGTGAGGCTAATCTCGAGGAGGAAGGATGATCATGATGATGAAGAGAAGGCTGATGACGATGGGCGGGCAAAGGACCTACTTGGCCTGATGATCAGCGAGAGCAGGAAGAGGTTCCCCTTACGACTCTCCGGCCCATCCAGCACGATCATCAGCGTCCAAGACATCATGGAGGAGTGCAAGACCTTCTTCTTTGCTGGGAAGCAGACCACCTCCAGCCTGCTCACTTGGGCCACTGTGCTCCTCGCCATGCACTGTGACTGGCAGGTGCTGGCACGCCAGGAGGTGCTAAGCGTGTGCGGCTCAAGTGACATCCCCACCAGGGATCACCTCTCCAAGCTCAAGACATTAGGGATGGTGCTTTACGAGACCTTGAGGCTCTACCCCCCGGCCGTGGCCACCATACGGAGTGCCAGAGCCGACGTCGACCTTGGGGGCTACCATATCCCGCGCGGGACGGAGCTGCTCATCCCCATCATTGCCGTCCATCATGATACCAGCCTATGGGGCTCGGACGCCGCGGAGTTCAACCCGGCGCGCTTCGCGGGGGGCGTGGCGCTCGCCGCCAAGCACCCGGCCGCGTTCATCCCGTTCGGACTCGGGGCGCGCACGTGCATTGGCCAGAACCTGGCTCTCTTGGAGGCCAAACTGACGGTGGCTATACTTTTGCAGCGCTTCGTTCCGGCTGGCGCCCAGCTACGTCCACGCGCCCACCGTCCTCATGCTCCTCTACCCTCGATACGGTTCGCCGGTCATCTTCCGCCGCTTGTCGTCAAACCAACACAATCACCCTTCCACGTGACGGCTGAAATGCCATCCCAATCCACGCTTTACTTTGCTTTATTAGTATTTCTTTTATTTTTTAAAAAAATTTAATTATTTAAGCACACACGTATATATATATATATATATATATATATATATACCCCTCTATCTCCATATATATTATTAAAAGAGAGATAAAGAGAATCAGGTAGCCGCTGGCTGGTGCTCCTCTGATTATGCATGGAACTCTTTCATCTCATCTCATGTAACATTTTCTTCTTGTTCCTTTACTTTTATTTATTTATTTATTTATTTTTGTATGTATGCATGTACAGGGAGAGAAATTAAACAATTATGCACCCTCACTTCTCTTAAAACTTTTTATTTGTACACAACTGTCACATATATAATTAACAAGCTGGCATAAAAAGGTGCAACACTTTGATATGTTTGACTGTGTTTGTTTGTGTTCATATATATAGGTACTTGGATTAGATCCACTGCTATCTTTGAAGAGGTAATTTGAGAGTGTGAGCTGCAAATGCTTGCTAGCTGGTTGTGAGCATGTAATGCAAGGTGCATATATTGCTTGTGTTGTAGTGCATGGGAGCTGATGTATTTATGATTTATATGAGATGAAATTAAGCTCATCAGATCGATCAGCAGAGAAGTAGACGACAGCATCAATTCTACAACGGCCAAAAGGATGGGACAAGGGCCCTCAGTTGGACAAAGTCTTGCAAATGCTCCTGCCACCTCCCATTGAGATGGCAAGCTGTCATGAGACAACATCTTCCTACCGACCAATGTGCCAGAACTTCACTGCATCTAAATAAACGCCGTTACTCCACTCAACAGTTGGCATGAATAAATATTAACTATAGGCGATCCTCCAATTGTCTTCAACCAGATCGATAAGATGGAAATATATATATACAGATCTGAATCAAAGCTGGCATGCACCCCTTTGAATCCATTGCACAAAAAGGACATCAACACGTGGATACCACACCGTTCTGTTCTGTTATCCCTCCTAGTTACCATCAGAATAACTGCAGATGCCGCCTATTCATCATAGCTAGTTCTTAGAAGTCCTCTAATTCAAGATCAGTGATCATCATCGAGTACGAAAAGGAGAGAGAAGCAAACTCCTCGGGCAATGGTGATTTAACTTACATATATATATATATATATATATACTGATTAATTTATCTTCTTTAACTATCAATTAATATGTACGTACGCATGCCCAGCCCAGTGACTGGTTGGTTGTGGAACAACAACGCGTGTCGTTGCACACACTCTTTTCTTTTCAGAGTCTTGGACCTTTCAAACTGTTGTGGAGTTTGTGAACAAGGGAATTCTTTTCAGGCAGCCTTTTGAGGGGAGGGATCTCTTGGGCCCCACGCCCCCCCTTTTCGCTTTGTGGAACCATATACCCCATACATTGTCAATTGTCATAGATATATGTGCTCCACATGGAAGCATGTGCTCAGAGAGTTGATTAACTTTCTTCTAACTAGGAAATTTAAACTGTAAAAGATGTTGGATTAGTAACAAAAAATGGTTGTCATCTCTGGTATGTAGGCGGACAAGGCGTTCAAACACCAACTTCCCTCCCTTTAGAACGTCAGAAATGCATGAACAGGTGTAAACTGGGTTCTAAGTCTGATCGATGCAAGAAAAAAACTTTCAGGAGGCACCAATCTCTACTCACTTCTGGGCCACGATGATTAGTCCCTCCTTTTGCTCCCAATACATATGTGCACACAATTAGTATGATTATGGTTATCATGCAAGCATGAGGCACTGATTCTCAGTTTTGATCAAGAGGGATAGCTACATAGTTTATAGTTCTCCCTTTGCAGGCACAACATCAGATAGTTAGCCCCTCAAGGCTTAGTAGTATTTTGCTCATCAATAAACAAAAAATAAAAAAAGGTATGAAGATCGCTGTACCCAAGTGATTGTCCTTGGAGTCACCGACTATTTACTTTCACCCAGGACAGGACGAATGTTTTCTTGACAGTTCATTCCTAGGTGAATGGGATTTTGATCATACTTGGTGCTGCAACTTGGAAGTGGCACTGTCTGCCATGCCAAACATCCAAGATAAGATAGTACTGCAAGAGATAAGTAAATAAAATTCTAAAAGATGGTCATGGTTTTTGAATTTAAGCCTTATCCATATTTCCAGAACAAGTCTTGATAAAATTAGATCAATAAACATCTTACCCTATGGGGGCCTCAGAGGGAAGATGATTACCAAAACAGATATTACCCTTCATATCAATTTGTCCAACGACTTGCTGTGGAATGGAGTGACAAAAGTATCCCCTACCGTACCATCTTCCACAGTTCCACCTTGCTTTCACTCTGTCCAGGTAGGACTTGATATGTATACAAGACAAGGTGAAAGCATACATCAACAGTAAGCAGTTTAAAAATGCCAGCAAAAGAGAAGACAATAAAACAAAAAACAGCACCAAAAGTCACAAAGTGGGGTGGACCAAAGGAAACAGCAAAGTATTCTCTTCGAAGAGTAAAATGGCAAATTCCTTACTGTCACCATCAAACAATTAAAATTAAACTAAAATACATGTAGTAGGAAGGCTTTTTGTAAGATCAACTTCGTCGCCACAAATAAGTACAAGTAAAACAATTATAATGATGACAAAAAATCAACCATCTACCTTAAGACTTGAGTTTTTTCCATCTATACATCACCTATATATTTCTAGGCTTGTAGCAATGTTAACTTGCTGAGAAAAGCATGATTATACAACATAGTATCCCAACAATTGCATCAACAGAATGGTGTAAGAGACATTTTCACCCACAATGCCAGCCTTAAACCTAGAATAAGTCTCAAATTAGAATTCAGTTGGTAAGTGACAAGGATGATAATCATAATGTGGTACAAAATTACAAGTATTACAAGTCAACAACTCAACTAATGCTTAATGTCAAAACAAACCTGAGCATGAGCCTGCAAGATGAACAAATGCTATTATCCAACTAAAATCATGTTTATGTGGCATACCTTTCAAATGGACCTGTTCAATCCTGCTTTGCAGTTATTTAACAAATAATGTCAGGAGAGAGAGAAATGTGTGCAAAATGCAGAGAAACCAGTTTGCTGCTGTCAAAGGAAGATAATCAGGTCATTGGTAAAAGTCTTCCAGTTTCAACCTAAAGCTGAAGAAAAGAAGAGGACCCTGAATTACAAAGATTTGAAGAGAAGACATGCTCTGCCTTGATTACATAAATAAGATGGGAGATGAGCTATTCAGGATAATTACCATGACCTTCATGGGTTAATAGGACGAAAAAAAAACCTGTGATGAGCTATTCTGGATAGGGTATGGCACTGAATTTGTGGTCCCTTTCCTTCAAAGTCTCCATTTATACAGACTCTAATAGCCCTGAATCAAGTTACATAAAATTCATTCTTCAAAATTTAGTGAATTAAAAGATGAAAACCCGGATAAAAATGGAAAAAAATGTCACACCAGTATGTCATCCATTCATGCAGCAAGTTTCCAGAGTAAACAAAAAAAATGCTTCATTTCTCCACAACTAGTTTTAGTTTTAGACTATCCCTATCAATAGTCTTATAACCGCAATAAGATAAATGACTTTGTGATATATAACTATGGTTGCTCAATAAGATCGAATTGATAAATTAGTCACATGATGTTAGCTACAAATAATATTATTTACTGGTCATATGAACAACATGCGTAACATAATTGGCAAAAATTCTCAATGATTGGTAAATTCAAGACAGGAATGCCAATGCCAAACCAATAAAGAAAAATCTACAACTCAAAAAGGCACATGTTCATAATATTCCCTGCTATAAGAAGTATCTTAGTCCCAAATTTCTACCACAATCCTGTACCAATCTCACCTGGGATCCATAATCAACTTAATTGCTTGCAAGTGCGATCTAAAAAAATTAGTTCCTGCATCACAGAAATGCCTTTCCAGTTTCAGAACTTCCGCTAAATAGTGTATAAATGGTTATTTGGCTATACGCCAACAATTCACAGACAAACCCCTTCACAAAAACAAGAGTTCCTCAGACAGAACACACTGAGGATTACCTTACCAAGTGATAACACATTTAAGCGATTTTGCATAACAAACAATTAGATGAAAACTTGAAAACACAAAGTATAGGCAACACAAAGTTAGCCCAAATAAATTAGATTGTTTCACCAATTTAAACTAGTTCATTATCTGTATTTATTTTGCAAAGAAGTTAGCAAGATAAAAAACTTAACCTTGTGGACATTCTTCATTCATGAACATGTACTATGAATGCCTTTTCAAATTGTAATGTACTGCTCTCTTTCACTTCTTATAAGTGAGGTACAGCACCCAACTTGAAGCAGCTTTGCCCTTAAGAGTATTTGAACTATTATTTCAAGTCTATAACATGCCAATCCCTCATGGAATTATTTATTTATTATTTATTTATTTATTTATTATTTATTATTCTTTATTATATATTTATTTAAATATTTTTTATATATTTATTTATTTATTATTATTATTACTATTTGTTTATTTACTTTTTTCGAGAGCGGCTACATGGAGAGAAAGAATCCATATAGCCAACCCTATGGGATTAAGGCTTAGTTGTTGTCAGTCTGCAATAGCTTTTCCATATAATGTCTAAAGTAACCAATGGTTCAATGATGACCATATCTTATTCTATCCTCAAAAAGCAAAATAAGCCCATCCATAAAAACAAGAACAGTTGGAGATCTTTCAACATTTCTTAAGGGCATAAAACTTGCTCACTTTTCCAGATTTTTGAAAAACAAACAGATCATATTTTAAACTGACTTTGGTTCAGTTACTAAAAGTCATCAAATTATGATAATAGCTAAATCTTTTCTTCGTTTACACCTGCAAAAGGGTCATCACCAGCCTTCCTCAATATCACAAAATAAATGGATCTTGAAGTGAAAATTTCAAGCACACAAGTTGGAAGACTAGATGGGATATCTGAGGAATTTAGTTCCTGTAAAGCATGTATCAGAGGCACACAAATATACCTGAAAAGTAAGAAATTAAAGGGGGAATAAAATAAAAACCCATACTGACTTAATTGCAACAATCAGATGGAAATGTTGCATACTGTCCGAAGTGCAAGATAGGTGAAAAACCCCATCATCATCTTGGACCTTTGGAAGCAACTTTACAAGCCTCCAACTTTGGCCTGAAAAAGGCATAGGAAATATCAAATATGTCCTCAAATGGAAGATGCCTTAACAGTGTTGCATCAATGATCAAACCAGCCAACTGAAACACCGATCCAGCACAGCCAAATAGTTAAAACAATATAAGAGAGACAGCTCAATCTCAAAACCACAAACCTTAATGGATGAAGCCATTTAATATTATCAACATAGTAGGAGCTTGCTCATAATAGCCATAGCAAGAGTTAAAAATGGTGCTTGCTCATTCCTACTGGAACTTACAAGATTTGCTATCATTATTCAGTGTTCCAGATCTTTTATGAAAGAACTACTCAATTCTCAATTAGTTGACAGAGATGAGGCAGATAAAGTTGTCATTGTAGTTTGCACAGAGTTGATCAGTTGCACAGAGTTGATCAGCAGTCCATCAGGTCAAAATAATGAAATTAAAAAATTAATAGGTCGAAATGATTGCACGTTTCTTTAGAAATGAATTCCATATTACACACCCAAAGCACTTCCTTATAACAGGATATTTGCTCAATAAGCTTCTGAATTAATTGCAAAAATTATTTCCCATGGGTAAAGGATATAATCAAATTAAAACTATTTCGTTATGATACTGTCAACATCACTGCCATAAAAATAAATAAAAGTTACAAAACAATCACAAATCTGGCTAGAATGCCTAAGCTCTAAAATATTTCATTGATTTGCATGACACAGTATAGTACAAAATTTCTTCCTAAACGAGTTAAGGCTCTTAATTACATAGATTAGATACTCAAATGAACTTGTTCCTTCCTGCTTTATGTTGCAGTGAGACAAATCTAAAGAATCGAACAAATGGGAAACACAATAATGACCAGGGAATAGCTTTCTTAACTAAACCCATTATGTATTATGGGAAGACATTAAATGCCTTACCTCCGATAAGTGTTCATCATTTGATATATGAAGCATCAAACGGAGGTCTGTCAACAAATTTTCCTTCTCCCAACTTAGTAGTCCAGATGCATACAATGCCATTATGGTGCATCTGTATGCATGTAATTCTTGACGCATGGACTTCAGCTGCCAACTCCACCACATCACAACGAGATGATTCTCTTTCTGACCCACAAAATGCTTCGGCATCAAGATCCTGACTTTGTAAATTAGGGGTTGGTCTATTTACTGGATTATGAGCTGACCTATTTGGAATGCAGTTAATACTACAACTACCAACAGACTCAGAATCACTGGAGTCTAAACTCCCCAGAAAGAAATATCTGTCTTCATTAGGTCTTGCCCAGTCCGAGTCTGTTTCAAAACAACCAGTTGTCTTATTGTTGTTTAAGGAAGCATGTTTGTAGCTTCCACCAAGCACTTTAAATGGTAAAGCAACAGCATCTACCCTTTCCAGCGATTTTGATGAACGCACTACAGTCAGAGGCTTCAACCTTCCCTGTTTCCGGACTGTTCTAATCTTCCTGGAGGTAGTGGACAAATCCTCAACAGGTGGCGGACAAAACCGACATCTCTTCTTCATGTCAATGCCATAATCTGCACAATCAAAGGGATCTTTAGCAAAAGATATGTCATTTCCAGAATAGTTTCTTGACTCAAGACATGTTTGAGGCATCCAGTTGCTTAAGTCCCTCTTCCTTGATTGTCCTTTTATGATTCCACCATCACTTTTCCTAGGCTCCTGATGGAAATCACAAAATTATAAGAGGCCAAACAAGAAAGAGAAAAGGCCAGAATCATAATGAACAACAAAAAAATTGACAAATGACTCAAGCACAAAACGACATTATTTGCATGAAAACTCATTCCTGGTAAATGTCAAATTCAAAGATGAACCCTCAATCATCTCCCCCAAAACATAATTGTTTCATGATAAAAAATATATATATATATAAACCAAATACAGATGGCACTACCTGATGAATAACAACCCATTTGTTATCTTGCCAATCTTGTCGCAACCTGATATGAGATACGTGGGTTCTTGTAACCCTCATAGCTCCCAGAATCCTAACAGAGATGAAACCTCCATAAGCAACCTCTGAAACTTCTGCAACACTCCATGAGTTATTCTCAAAGACCTCAACAAGATCACCAGGAACCCAACTCCCAGGACCATCCATTGGAGGAGGGCATGGTCTAATGGCCTTTCGTGGTACTCTTTCCATGACCACACCCTTCTCCAGTGAGAGAATATCATACCGAACTTGATAAGTGTGACCATTGCCTGAGATGATCTCAGCACAGCGCCAGGAGCTCACAGGCAACTCCTTCAGGTTCAAGATCTCGACTTTACTTCCTTTCTTCAATCTCATGATTGAACCTGTATCAAAACTCAAATTGCATAAGAAACTCATTCCAATGCGGAGGAATGAAAAAAAAAACTGCTCTTCAAGGAGACATCTATTCCAGAAGGATTCAAGAGAGAGCAATGACAAATGAAACAATCAAGAGATGCTTCCAGAAATATATATATATGTATATCTATTAGATCTTGAATATTCCCAGACGATCCTGATCCAACAAAGAAAACTATACCAGAACTCAAATAAAAATCAATAATCCAATAACAAACAAGATCAGCAACAACAGCAAAAAAGAGTTCATAGAATCCTCATTAGAGAAAGACAACAACTGCACCATCAATCACACATCATTACCAGGTCCGATCACTCAAAACCTTGGCTTCAAAACACCCACGCGCAGTGGTTTATTCATGGAAAGTTCTCAAACCCACCAAATAGTTGTAAATCAACACAAATTCATCACCAACTATCCCAGAAACACCAATTGTACTCTCCGATCATGAAATAGCATACAAACTAACCACAGACAATTCCAAAAACGGAAGAAGAAATAGCTAAAACAAAAAAACACAAAAAACAAAAAAGAAAAAAACCATAATAAAAAATGAACAAGCCACACGAAAGGAAAAAAAAAATATCAGAAACGATCCAAACCTTGGTACCAGCCAAACCGATCATCATCACCACCCCCGATTGTTCATCGAATCGCAATGTGGAGGAGAAGAAAAAAAAGAAAAAGAAAAAAAATAGAAAAGCTCACGCACCTCCGGACTACGATTGCAGCGATCGAAGGAGGGGAAGGAGAACAGCGAGATTCCTTCCTTTGCACCGGAGTTGTTGTTGTTGCCCTGGCCTCCTAATTCACGGAAGCTTTGGAGAAAAATTTAGGGGAAATAAAACGGAGTCTTTATAATCCCAGCGGAGTTATTTGCATATAATAATTTTGGCGAGTGTCTCAAAGTTGAACAAAGCCCTCGACTTCCTCGACCGTTGGATCTTCTATTTTCGCCCGAGGCTTCTCTTTGATCACTTGATACAGGATCCAATGGACGGTGGCGATGGATTGATATTTCCGCCAGGATTCGGACCAGTTCTCGTAGTCGTCTTATAAGGGTTTTTTTAAGAAAGTTAGGCAATTTGCAAATTTTATGTAAACTAACCATCTCACTTAAATGAGTCATTTGGTTTGCATTATGCGAAGCTGTACTTTTGTTGGTAATTCAATTTCAAGTAGAATTACATCACCATCATTAACATCTCTTTTTTCTTTTTTAGTTTTTTTTATATTATTATTTTTATATTTTTGAGTTTTTTCATAGAATATATCGTAGATATATCCAGTGTATTTATTCATATTTTTAAACATTTATAATTAATATTAAAAAATATTAATTTATTCTTTTTCACAAATATGCTACAACTTTCAATATTATCTAAATAAATATATAGAGAAAGATATGCAATGGTTCTTTTTTGAAAGTAAAAAAAAAAAAATCTGAAAACTTGTTATATCCTAAAAAAAACCCCCTCATATTTTACATATCATTAAAAAAAAATCTACTTTTTGAGTTAATGGCCCATCAGTCCGGCAACCCATTAACAGAGTTAAAGGGTTGGTCGAAATTATGAGAATGCTTATGTGAATTATACTATATGTTTTTTAATACAAGAAATTAGGAGAATGCTCGTGCATCCTTTAATGAATGGGGCGTTGGAACTCTGCGCCCGCCGATCTCCCACGTGTGTGGTTGAGTTGTCCACCCATTCACCCTTAGAAGCGACACTTTCGTTTCTTTGCGTTAGCCTTTCCAGCTTCATGAGTTTTTGTCGCTCTTCTCCCAAGCTTCATAGAGTCTAGTCTCTGCCGGGCTCCAGGAAAACCATCTCTTTGGAGTATCCAACGACCATTTCTAAGTGCGTAGATCTAAGCGGGCCATTAACATCTCTTTTTTCTTTTTTAGTTTTTTTTATATTATTATTTTTATATTTTTGAGTTTTTTCATAGAATATATCGTAGATATATCCAGTGTATTTATTCATATTTTTAAACATTTATAATTAATATTAAAAAATATTAATTTATTCTTTTTCACAAATATGCTACAACTTTCAATATTATCTAAACAAATATATAGAGAAAGATATGCAATGGTTCTTTTTTGAAAGTAAAAAAAAAAAATCCTGAAAACTTGTTATATCCTAAAAAAACCCCTCGTATTTTGCATATCATTAAAAAAAATCTACTTTTTGAGTTAATGGCCCATCAGTCCGGCAGCCCATTAACAGAGTTAAAGGGTTGGTCGAAATTATGAGAATGCTTATGTGAATTATACTATATGTTTTTTAATACAGGAAATTAGGAGAATGCTCGTGCATCCTTTAATGAATGGGGCATTGGAACTCTGCGCACGATTAGGTTCACAACCCACCGATCTCCCACGTGTGTGGTTGAGTTGTCCACCCATTCACCCTTAGAAGCGACACTTTCGTTTCTTTGCGTTAGCCTTTCCAGCTTCATGAGTTTTTGTCGCTCTTCTCCCAAGCTTCATAGAGTCTAGTCTCTGCCGGGCTCTAGGAAAACCATCTCTTTGGAGTATCCAACGACCATTTCCAAGTGCGTAGGTCTAAGCAAGCCTTTCCCAATGAAAAGCTCTTCAGTTTTTGGGATTATGATGTGTGATTCAGAGGTTGAAGTTTATTTTGGATTCCAAGGCACATGTTGTGTTCCTAGTTGTAATAACGGGCATTTATCAGAAGGCCTCTGTGTTTGATTTATGGGGTTTAGGGTTTATTTTTCTAGGATTCAGGGTTACTATTCTTGTTGAAGTTGTGTACGTTTATCATAACGTGTTTAGGATTTATTTTTCCCGTTTATTCTTCAATGAAAGCGTATAATTTTTTAGTTGATTGTAAACTTTTTGGTGTTTTCGTTTATTTTTCAGCGAAATCGTTTATTATTCTTATTATAATAGTGTGTGTTTATCATAACACATTTATCTTCATTTGGGGGCGGGTGTTCCGTGCAACTCTGCACATACTTGAAATCCCTCGTGGGGGCGCTTGTTGCCTATTTTCCAAAAAAAGAAAAAATAATTAATATTAAAAAATATTAAAAATTTATTCTTCTTCACAAATAAACCACAATTTTTAATGTTATATAAATAAATATAGAGACGAGACATGCAACTCTTCTTTGAAAGTAACATAAAACCCTAAAAACTTGGTATATCCTAAAAAAAACAAAAAAAAGGCTCATATTTTGCATATACTTAAGAAGCCTCTTCTTTTTGAGTTAATGGCCCATTAGTCCGACAACCCATTAATAGAGTTAAAGGGTTGGTTGATAGTACGAGAATTCTTATGTGAATTATACTATAGGTTTTTTAATACAGGAAATTAGGAGAATGCTTGTCTCCCACGTGTGCATTTGAGTTGCCCACCCATTCCTTTAGTGGATGGGGCGTTGGAACTCAAGCATACGACTAGGTTCACAACCCGCTGGTCTCCCACGCATTAATGCGGTTGAGTTGCCCACCCATTCCTTTAGTCTCCCCAGCTTCATGAGTTTTCGTCACTCTTCTCCCAAGCTTCATAGAGTCAAATCTTTGTTGGCCGCCGAGAAAACCATCTCTTTGGAGCATCCAACGACCATTTCCAAGTGCATAGACCTAAACGAGCCTCTCTTAATGAAAAGCTCTTTAGATTTTGGGATTATGATGCATGATTCAGAGGTTGAAGTTTATTTTGGATTCTAGGGCACAAGTTGTGTTCCTGGTTCTAATAGTGGGCATTTATCAAAAGGCCTTTGTGTTTAATTTATAGGGTTCAAGGTTTATTTTTTAAGGGTTTAGGGTTACTATTCTTATTGAAGTTGTGTACGTTTATCAGAACGAGTTTAGGATTTATTTTTCCCATTTATTCTTAAATGAAAGCGTATAATTTTCAACTGGTTGTAATAGTGTATGTTTATCAGAATGTGTTTGTGTTTACTTTTCAGGGTTTCCTTTTATTTTTTAGAGAAAACGTTTATTATTCTGGTTGTAATAGTTTGTGTTTATCATAACGCGTTTATGTTTATTTTTTTGGGGGTTCCGTTTATTTTTTTGTGAAAACATTTATTGTTCTGGTTCAAATTATGTGCTTTGTACATTTTTCAGAACGTGTTTATACTTATTTTTTGTGGTTTCTGTTTAGCGAAAGTGTTTATTGTTCTTGTTGAAGTTGTTGTTTCGATTATATATGTTCAAGTGTTTGTGTCTAAAAATAATAATAATAAATAAATAAATAAATAAATTATATATATATATATATATATGCATTGAAAATACCAAGTGCCAATGTTTAAAAGGGTCAATGATGAAATATTTTCAAATGAAATATATCTTGAAATATTTTGATTTAAAATAAAAAAAATATGGTATGATTTTAAGGCGAGCTAAGGACATAGATCCCAAAGCGGGCTAAGGCCACAAGACCCAAGATAGCTCGAGAACACAGATCTCGAGGTAATCTCAAATTTCGAGATAGCCCGAGAACAAATATCTCGAGGCCATCTCAAATTCCAAGAAAGCCTGAGAACACATATCTCGAGGCGCGATCTCAAATTTCAAGATAGCCTGAAAACACATATCTCGAGGCGATATCGAATTCCAAGATGCCCAAGAATACAAATTTCGAGACAATCTCAAGATAACCCGAGAATATAAATCTCGAGACAATCTAAAAAAATGCAAATCTTAAGATAATCCATGGGCACAAATCCCAAGGCAAATCCAAGACAATCCAAGAGAACAAATCCCGAGGTAAATCCCAAGGCAATCCGAAGGAATAAATATCGAGGCAAATCCAAGATAATCCAAGGGAACAAATCCCGAGGCAAATATAAAACAAAAAAAATGAAATGATAAAATAATAATAAAAAAGGGGGTTGATCTTATCCATAGCTAGCGACCAAGTCTACCTCCATCCTGCAATATATATATAAAGCTAGCATGTCAATTTTCATACAATTTGGGAACTTGTAGGGTCTTCATCTTAATGGGTGAAATTTTGAACCGGTAAGATATATATAAACTTTCACCCATTAAGATGAAGACCCTACAAGTTCCCAAATTGTATGAAAATTGACATGCTAGCTTATTTTTAGATGTTCTTTCTATCCATATGATTGAAAATCCTTAAAACATGCTCTAAGGGTCAAAATGAGAGGCGACCTTACTGGAACAGTGTTCCGACCGGCCTTATTGTATCATGCCTGCATATATATATATATATATATATATATATATATATATATATATATATAATATTTGATATTATCCTCTCATCACTCACAACGCGGTTTATCTCCTTCTCTTTAAGTTAATTTAATATGTAAAATAAAAAAAATGATATTATCCGGTCTTGCTCACGATCCTGTCTATGCCATGTGATCCTCCCACGATCAAGAACCGTCGATATTGTTGTAAGACCCAAGATTTGATTATATCTTAAGTTTCAATCTTTAGGAAGTTATGTTTTCTTTCTAGGCTTTAAGTAGTTATTTTATTTATTTATTTATTTTTGAGTAAGGAAAAGTCCCCCAAGGTTGAACTTGTTTTAGCTTTTGTTGGAGTAAAAGTCTCTTAATTTTTCTCTAACTAATATAATGAATCCACGACTTGGAATTAGTAAGATTTATATATATATATATATATATATATATATATATATATATATATATAAATGAATGAATATTTAACTCTACTTTTATTCTATTAAAGGTAAATCGGATGAGTTGGGATAGTATATATAGAATTTAAATTTTTTTTTCAAATTATTATGATGAGAGGGGTACTATATATATACACGATAGAGTAGAGATATGATAGAGATATTGAGCTGTTGCTTTGAATTCAAAGATAAGGTAAGAGGGAGAAAAAACAGTTTGATGTGACTTTCGTAGAGGAATAGAATAATATATATCTATATATTGTTATGTAGTTATGATGCAAAAAAATAAAAAAATAAAAAAATAGTCTGATGGGGTTGAAATAATATGATCATGTGATGAGGGCCAATGAAGATTCGTTCATGGTTTTTGAAAATGTAAATGTACACTTGGTTTTAAATTGGTAGAATACCCAAATTAGTCCTTGTATTTTTCTCTCTCTACCATTTTGGTCCTTCTATTAAAAAATGGCAGAAAATAGTCCCTCTATTTTTTTAAAACTGGTAAAATTAGTCTAAAATCTAACTGGAGTTATCTTTGCCGTTAACTTACGCTAACATGACAATTTTGGATTAAAATACTATTAAAAATTATTAAGAAAATATAAAAAAAAAGTTTAAACTAACTAATTGCTTAAAAAATATGACTACATAACACATTTTAATTAGATTTTTTTTAAAAATAACAATATAATTAATTTTTAAAGAAACAAGATAATTACATTCATAAACAATACAATTAACAATATAAATAATTTAATTAAATTCATTACAATATAATCAACTTAATTAAACTAATTATAACCAATTTAATTATAACAATATCACGACCGTCTGATTATGCCCTAGCTTCGGGAGCGAGTTGGCCGTCGATTCCTCATTCGTGATATTGTTTATAATTAAGTTGGTTATAATTAGTTTAATTCAGTTGATTATATTGTAATGAAATTAATTTAATTATTTATATTGTTAATTGTATTGTTCGGTTGTAATGAATGTAATTATCTTGTTTCTTAAAAATTAATTGTATTGTTATTTTTTTAAAAAAATATGTCATATATTAGCATAATTAAAATGTGTTGGGTAGTCATATTTTTAAGCAATTAGTTAATTTAAACCTTTTTTTTATATTTTTTAATAATATTTTAATAATATTTTAATCTAAAAATGCCATATCAGTGTAAGTTAACGGCAAAGATAACCCCAGTTAGATTTTGGATTAATTTTATCTGTTTTAAAAAGTAGAGGGACTATTTTTTGCCATTTTTTAGTAGAAGGACCAAAAGAGTAGAGAGAGAAAAGTACAAGGACTAATTTGAGTATTCTACCTTTTAAATTCTAATAGATAGATAAGGACGTGCCTAGGTCTTGAAGATTTGCTTTTCAAAGAAGACAGGTGATGAGACACAGGTGAAAGCGCGTGGAATTTTTAAAGAGGAAGCACGTCCATTGATATGCGATGAGAGCGCCGTCCATCTGAGTGCAAGTTAATCTCGAGACACAATTTTTCCAGACCTTCGCTCAGCCTTATCCTTTGTATTGAATGACTGTAGTGGAGGTTTAAACTAAGAGATAAACTCATCGAAGCTTATCCAAATCTATCCGCAAACTTCTATAAATAGAGGTTCGTTCCCCAGAACCCTAGTAGAGAGCTCCGAACGGCAACGCACCATTGTGTGTGTGTGAGAGAGAGAGAGAGAGAGAGAGAGAGAGAGAGAGACTGAGAGAGACTGAAGGGAAGAGGAGGTGTG
This sequence comes from Dioscorea zingiberensis, assembly GCA_026586065.1. NCBI lineage: Eukaryota > Viridiplantae > Streptophyta > Magnoliopsida > Dioscoreales > Dioscoreaceae > Dioscorea > Dioscorea zingiberensis. The sequence continues at coordinate 45,656,936 of CM048818.1, forward strand.
CTGGTGGTGCTTGGGGTACCCGGAGTGGACTCAACCTCGTCGGAAGGTCTTCGAAAGAGCATCTCGCCGAGTCGTTGACAATCGTGACCCACTGTCGGAGCCATCTTCGAACCACCTGCGACTCCGGTAAGCCTCTAATCTCATTCAAGGGTCTTTAGTACGTATGATTGTGCATGTATGCCTGTATTCATGAACATTGAGTATGCCTGGCAGTTGACATTGTTGAATCATAATCAACTAAGTTGAGGATGTAATTAAGTAAATTTGTTGATAGAGGAGGTAATCTAGTTGTAACTCCTATTATTTCAAGTAGATGTTCAATTATGGATGCTAACTGTGGATGAATTAATTAAACTTGAAGGCTTTATTTGGATTGAAGGGGAAGGTTTTGTTGCTTAGATGGCAATGCTTTAATCGCGTGTTTAATGAACAAACATGCATAATTGATAATATAAGAAGAGAGATTATGGAGTTTGTTGCCTACTAGTTAAAACATTCATTCGGTTGGGATTGGTCGTATAAACGATGAATATGGGTCATGTATGTGGTTAATGGATATGGTGTTCCTTGATAAGGCTCTGTTTTGTTTTATATTCCTGATAACTGGATGGTCACATAAAGGAATTAAACTATTTTAAATAGGGAGGCATGATGCTAGTGTAGGTTGTCAAAGAATAGTTTGTATTGTTGGTGGACTTTGATTTGATGGGCTCTAATCAAAGTTTGGTAATGACACCTATGATTAGTTAATTAATTGATTATTTAGTTTTATTAAATCTCATACAATGGTTGGTGATTAATGGTTTAGACCGAGTCAATTTAGCGAATCAGGTCGAGTCAAGTGTTTTAACGGGTTGGGTTAAACCAAGTTGTGAATCAAGTTAGTAATACAAAACAAATAAATGATTAAATTGTAATGGGGATAGTGAGGATACTAAGTTAACTTGTGTTCATCAGGATTGACGTAGATGCGAAGGGAGTTGGTTCCTTGGGACACCAGACTTCGTGACTTTTGTAAGTGCTTCTGCCTAGTACCTACCCAGTTTTGGGTTTATTAACTTTGAATTCTTGATCTTGCTCCAACGTTTTGATTGGCCTCGTGATTGTTGAGTATTATTGTTTTTGCTTCCTTGCTTATTGGCTTGATGTTACCATGCTTTGCTTGGATTCGCATACACGAATTTGTTAACCTGTTTTGTTGAATTCCCATGTTAGTGTATGCTTGTTGATGTGCTAGCTTTTGTTGAATATGTTTGTGATAGCTGAACATGCCTTCCCGTGGATCGGTACATGGCCGTGGAAACATGTGAGCCTGTACTCCGTCCGGGTTTGTGTGTGTGTCGACTGTTCTTGTTGTTGAACATCCCTTCTCGTTGATCGGCACATGGCCGTGGAAACAAGTGAGCCGGTGTTCCGTCCGGGTTGGTGTTTCAACTCTTCTTGTATTGTAGATTCTCCCGTTTAGTGCAGATTATGTTGCGGGCGTCCAGGGGGAGGACACTCTGGACGTCCTGTAGTCCTACCAGGGGGACGAAACTCTGGATGTCCACCCGTCAGTAGGGCCATGACTTGTATTTTTAAGTTTTTAATTTCCGCAATGTAACTCATTGTTATTAATGGAAATAATGTTATCTTCTCATGATTACTAGGCCTTGTATCCGAGCGAAGCCCGTCTCCACTTGGGTACAGCAGGTCTGTGTGCGTGCCCGAGGTCCCGGGATTGGGGTCGGGGCGTGACAATTGTTTGGTTAATAAAAAAGGGAGTGGATCGTGAAAAGAGGGTGGGGATGGGCCCCAAGAAGAAGAAAGATCAAACCCACCCCCTTCCCCCCCTTCACCTCTCCGCCATTTTCAAGGCCACTGGAGGGATCGTCCACAGAAAGTCGGCTATAGAAAAATGAGGAAGGCGATACTCTTATATATATATATATATATATATATATATATATATATATAGAATTGTGATAAGGTGAGGTCGGCTGCAAGTGCAGGAGGCCCACCCTATCACCCATTCTATGCACTGTTGCGGTATGGGCCCATACTTTGTTTATATAATTTGAAGGAGAGTGAGGTCGGAAGTCATAAGCAGGAAGCAAAAATAAAGAGCAAAAAAGAAAATGGAGAGAAAAAAAGAGAGATAAAAAAAAGTATATTATAATACTATAAATTATATGAAGCACTCTGTCTGCCTCTTTTCGTGGATGAACCCCTCTCCATACTGCCGCCTCCGCCGTTAGTTTGCAAGCTCTCTAAGATGCTCCTCCTAGGCTCCCGTGAAGAAGAGCGGCGCCTTTCTTGGATCTGCAACCTCGCCAATGCCGTTTCTTTTCCACAGCCTTTCCGATTCAAGCTACTGATTAGATAACGAAACCACTGCTAGCCCGATGAAGATGAGGATGACCAACCAGAGGCTAATACCCTCCATCACCGGGAAACCATCGAGAGTATCCGCTCTGAGGCCGATCATTTCTTCTTATCCCACTCATCCTTCATACGTGATCTCAGTTGACTGGAGATGAACGGAGATAAACGAGCAGGCCTACAAGCGGTGACTCTTCTCACAGTATATTCAATCTCAAGTAAAATCCTAAGAATACAATGTATATATATACACCTATCTAAATGGATCCGGGTAAATCTAAACCCGACCCGTTAAAGTTTACAACACTCCCCCTCAAGTTGGTAAATATATATCACACATGCCTAACTTGGATACAAATTTTGAGAACACATGTCCCGCCACTGCCTTAGTGAGTATGTCTGCCACTGGTCCTATGTTCTGATTGGTGGTATTGCAATGACTTTCCCATCTATCTTTTCTTTGATGAAGAATCGATCAACTTTAACATGTTTTGTCCAGTCATGTTGAACAGGATTATGTGCAATGTTGCAAGTAGCTTGATTGTCATAGAAGACTTTCATCGATTCAGTGTTCTATAAACCTAGATCCTTCAACAGATTCTTGATCCACAATACTTCACATATCCCCAGCTCCATACCACGATACTCGGCCTCTGCACTTGAGCAAGCAACCACATTTTGCTTCTTGCTCCTCCGTATGACTAAATTACCTCCCACGAAAGTAAAGTAGCCTGATGTAGAACACCGATCATCAATCGCTCCTGCCCAATCTGGATTCGTATATCCCTCAACTCTGAGATGGTTATTCTTCTTAAATGGTATCCCTTTTCCTGGACTGCCTTTGAGATATCGCAGTATCCTCATCACTACATTCATGTGTTGTTCTCTAGGATTATGCATGAACTGGCTAACCATTCCTAAGGTATGTGCTAGATCAAGTCTAGTGTGCACCAAGTACATTAGCTTGCCAACCAACCTCTGATATCTCCCTTTGTCCACTGGTACCTGGTTTGGATCCACTCCAAGCTTCAGGCCTTCCTCCAATGGCTTATCAACCAGACATGCCTGTCTCCAGTAACAAATCTAACGTGTATTTTCTTTGGGACAAGAAAATTTCAGATTTACGTCTGGAGACTTCAATCCCCAAAAAATGCTTCAGAGAGCATAGGTTCTTCATTTCAAACTCTGTTGATAAGTACTTTTGAAGTGCCAATTGTTCTTCTGCATCATTCCCTCAGAATCCACCATATCACAACATATAATGATGAGAGTCGTGGATTTTGCTTTCTTTTCGTTTTATAAAAAGAATATGGTCTGAGTTACTCTGTCCATATCCAAACCTTCTCATAGTATCTGTGAATCTACTAAACCAGGAGCTTGGAGACTGTTTGAGTCCATACAAGGACCTATATAGCCTACAAACCTTCTTGTTCTGAGAGGTTTGAACATCGTACTCTAGTGGCAAGTCCATATACACTTCCTCAGCTAAGTCTCTATGTAGGAAGGCATTTTTCACATCTAGTTGATGTAAGGGCTAGTCCAGGTTGGCTGTTAGAGACAATAGTACACGTATGGTGTTGATCTTGGCTACGGGCGCAAACGTCTTCGTGTAGTCAATCCCATATGTTTGTGAGTATCCCTTCGCCACTAATCTCGCTTTATAATAGTCAATGGTACCATCTGCTCTGTACTTTATAGAATAAACCCATCTACACCCCATAGGCTTCTTACCAGCTGGTAAGTTAACTATCTTCCAGGTGGCATTCTTCTTTAGTGAGCTCAACTCCTCATTCATTGCTTCCTGCTATTTGGGGTCAGCCAAAGCTTCCTGCAAACTGTTAGGAATAGATACAGTGGATAATTGATAGGCAAAGGACTTATTTGATTCCAACAGGTGGTCAATAGATACATAGTTACTCATAGGATATTTCACATTATTTTTGGGATCAGGCTCATATGGGGGTTTAGGTATACCTCGATTATGATGTGAAGGGAGACATTGTGGTACCGGGGTATCCAGACCTGAAGACAATTGGTTATCATTGGCATAGCTTGTTGGCAACCTTGATGATTCTTCAATTTGCAAGTCATTGGTTATCATCGGCAACTCTTGTGTCATTGCCTCTTTTGGTTCGGCTTCCTTCTGTGTGGCATCACCATTTGTCTCCAATATCTCATTCGATATATCAACAAGATCTATAGTGATTGTGTTGGGAACTTCTTCACTGTAGTCCAGAGCCTGAACTTCTTCACTGTAGTCCAGAGCCTGAACTTCTTGCCTCCTCCTCTTCCCCTTAAGTTCAGGCTCGGGTAGTGAATAATACATATCACACTTATGGAAGGTCACATCCATAGTAATAATCATCTTCCGAGAAGGTGGGTGATAACAACGGTACCCTTTCTGGTGTAAGGCATACCCAACAAGCATGTACTTCAGAGCACGAGGTTCTAACTTGCTCCATTAGTGGGGATGAAGATGAACAAAGGCAGTACATCCAAAAACACGAGGAGGCAAATTAGGACTAGGTGGTGCAGCAATAAGAGAGGAGAGTGCAGCATGTGGCGTCTGAAAATTCATGGTACGGGATGTGACACAGTTGATTAAGTAAGCTGCAGAGACAAGAGCCTCACCCCAATAGGATAGTTGTGCATGCGCCTCAAATAAGGAGGCACGAACCACATTGAGAAGATGGCGATTCTTCCGCTCAGCAACACCATTTTGTTGGGGGTATATGGGCAGGTTGTCTGATGAGTAATCCCATGGTGATCGAGAAATCGACGGAGATCGGAATTCACATATTCACACCATTATCACTACGGAGAACTTTGATCTGCGATTTATATTGAACAACAACCATTTTGTGAAATTGCTGAAAGGCAGAATTCACTTCATTTTTAGATTTCAGAAGAGACACCCATGTCATACGAGTACAATCATCAATAAAGGTCACAAACCAATGTGCACCACCTAGAATAGCAATTTTGGATACACCCTATACATCTGAATGCACCACCATAAAAGGAACAAAACTTTTACTTAAGCTTGGAGAAAATGTACTACGATGACTGTGTGCTAGTTCACAAACATCACACGTAAATTGAGAAACATAACTCTTTAAAAATAAAGTAGGAAAAAGTCTTTGCAAGTACCCAAACAAGGCATGTCCAAGTCGACGATGCCATAACCAAATATCTGAAACAGAACTAGTCTTGGGCTTATCCTCAAGGACCTCCAACCGAGTGGCTTGCATCAACCTGCTGATTATCGGCCTGATTGCAAGTCCAAGTAGTAAAGTTGATCCTGCTTAGTGCCATAACCAATCGTCTTCCGGGTCTGGATATTCTTAAACACATAGGAAGAAGGCCAAAAAATGACGACACAATTGAGAACATCAGTTATTTTGGAAATAGATAACAAGTTATAGGCAAGGGAAGGAACTACAAGGACAGTATCAAGATCGAGGTTGTTAGTAAGAGAAATGGTGCATTCCCCAATAACAGGAACGAAGCTACCATCTGCAGTATTCACAACAGTTTGAGTGGAAGGATTTAAGAATTTAACCAGGTTAGAATCAAACATCATATGTGTTGTAGCACCCAAATCAATTAACCAAGTATTATTCATAATAGAAGTAGAAACCTTGAATGCCTTACCCGTTTTACCTGCAATGGAAACTAGGGTGGTCGCCTCTCACCCAAGTTCTTGATCATCCTTGGCGCTAGCCACAGAAGCTCGGTTTTTGTTGGAACGCGAGCTACAACCCTTGTCCCAGCCTTCAGAGTACCCAATAAGTTCAAAGCACCTTTGTTTGGGATGTCCAAATTTTCACAATGCTCACACTTGCCCAAATAGCGTAGAACGATCGCCATCGCATCTAACCGGGATGAGTAGATGAGCCAATTCACCCTCGTGGAGTGCGGTTATGCGAGCTACCATTGCCTCCTGCCTTGTCTCCCTCGGCCTTCATGGCTTCCTTTAGATCAGACTCACCTAACATAGGCATAGGAGGCCTGTAGCCAAGTAGAGGATCCTTATGCGAGAATCTCACCCCGTACTTGTTCATACTCATCGTCTAGGCCCCCTAAAAACAGATAGATTCTCTGTCTTTCCTTGGACTCCAAGTAGAGCTTGAGATCTTTGTCACACACCATAGTCACCTTGTTATAGTAATCTAACTCTTGGAAAATTTCAGACAACTCTCCAAAGTAGATAGATACCGGCTAGCCATTCTATCGAAGGCCTTCTGATTTAGGGTATATACCTTTACTTCATCATTCTTATCATAGAATGTTGTCTTCAAAGCATCTCAGATCTCTTTTCAGGTCGGCAAACGGAGGTAGCGCTTCATGATTTCAGGCTTCATAGATGAGAGAAGCCATCTTTTGACCTTCTGATCCTCAGAATACCAATCATCATAACTGGGATCATCTTCCAACGGGGCTTTAATTGTACCCCGAAGATATCCCATCTTCTTCTGCCCGGCCATATGTATCCCCATAAGCGGACCACAAATCATAGTTCCTCTCATCCAATACTAACCCAAAATTAAACTTGGAACTCTCTAGGTGAATAACAACTCGGGAAGTATCATCGGAGTCCGCTTTCCTTTGATCACCTATGATAACACACGAGATCAGTTCAGCATAGTAATAGAGATGTATATATATATATATATATATATATATATATATATATATATATATCTATATATATATATATATATATATATATATAGTTTTTTTTTTCTCCTTTTTTTTCTTCTCTTTTCTCACAACAAAGTCACACCCCCTTCTATATATCTTTGCTTTCTTGAAATTGATGTGACAACACTTAAATATGGATGAGATTAATGAAAGTGATTGATGTGACAACACTTAAAAATTTTTGAAGTAAAGCTACACATATGAGCCTTGTTTTAGTACTACAGCCACCTTGATGTGACTGAAGTACTATCCTGTGAGCTTTAGTAGCCCAAATCACCACCACCTACAGTGGGCTTTACCAGTCAGAAGGCTTCCCTACGTCGCCGGAGGGACACACGCTAGCTTCTCCTGCTGTCGACATCACCAACAGTTTCAATCCCCAGACTCAGCGGTGCAACATCCAGCAAAAGCTCTCCATACTTGGTGCTGAATGCTTAGAGCTCTTAGCTTAGCACCTCTCGGCCAGAGGCCACCGCCTTCGGCCACAAAATTGCCTCCCAAGCCGAGCATCGCCACCAAAAGCGCCTCCAGCGCTGGGCTTGCAGGACACACCCACGTTTGTTGGTCCCTGAGGTGTGCAACGACGGAGCAATACAACACCTCGATGACAGTCCCTGGAAGCACCTAGTGGAGCAAAGACCTGCAGAAGAAGCACTGAGCGAAAGCTCGCCGCCTTTTCTCGGACCGCGAGCTCGTCGCTATCCCTCTCGAAGCACTCGAAGAAGAGGCATACTCGTAGGTTGGCCGTCTCACCGTCGCTCAAGCTTCCCAGGTCTCGTTAGAGAAGAAGCACAAGTTCACCGGAGCTTGTCTCGTCGGAGAAGAAGCACAGGTTCGCAGAGCTCGATAGCCCGTGACCGCCGACAAATAAGCACACCGTAAGCTCGCATGACCTAAAGCTAAGATCTGCACACCATAAGCTGAGATCTGCTGGTGGATCAGCGCACTCTCCACCTTCTACAGCTTCCACGAGAGTCTCGGATCCCTCTCAGTTTTGATACCAAGTTGAACGGAGATAAACGAAAGTGCCTACAAGCCGGGGCGCTCTTTTCACAGTCTATTCAATCTCAAGTAAAACCCTAAGAATACAATATATATATATATATATATATATATATATATATATATATATATACATATATATACACCTATCTAAATGGATCCGGGTAAATCTAAACCCGACTAGTTAAGTTTTACAACAATCTCTACCAGTCCCCGCATCGGGCCTTAGGGATTGGATTAAGGGCTAGATCTGAAGCTCGGAAGCATGCAGATGTGCGCCGAAACTCTCCCCGATGGATCTCATGGCGTTGATCCTCATCGGCAGCGATGACACCCTTTGTCAATGATGTCCCAACTTCAACCATGCCCGTCACCCCCTTTCGGTCGCTTACGATCATCTCAACCATTTTCCGATTCAATTATTCAAATCCCTCCACTATTAGCTCTTCCGATGTTCTACCTCCTGTATTCCAGGACTGGGAACTGCTTCTCGATCACATCGCCATCTGAGTCTCTAGGATCGTTGAGATCTGTTTAGAGAAGCTCCAGGTCGGTGGTCGCTGGCTCTTCTCCACTTCGGCCCGCGCCAATCCAGAGGTGTTGCACCTTGTCAAGACTCAGGAATACACCTATGTCGGACTTGCCTGGGCGGTGGAGAAATGTCAGCTTTTCTGCCAGATTTATATTAATAGGAGGAAGACAAATCGTAGAAGAGATGAAGGTTTGATGGCCATGGCACGGCGATGCCCCAATCTATAGGAAATAGTCTTAGATTTATATCAATCCAACCATGTGGAGCCTTGGAATGTTGCAAGAAACTATAGAAACTTTGAAGAAGTTAGCACTTTGCATTAGTGACACGTATTGCTGTTAAGTACATGACTCTTAAGAAGCTCTGCAATAGAGGATTTTGCTGAAGGTTCTATATGGTGAAGATTGTTCAGGATTCATTGAATCAAATGGCGAAGGTTTGAGATAGTATACCTGTTGCTGTAGCTCAGGATTGCAAAGGTGCCTCGCCACATATAGGTTTGCATTCCTGTGAATAGTCTAAGTTTTCTATGCGAAATAATATTTCAGTTGATGGTGCTCACGTTATAGCCGATTCTAGAAGTCATGCTATGAAAAACTGGTGAAAATAGTGATGAAGAAAGGAGGTGTGGTGCATAGGCAGAATACATTGAATTGCCCATGAAATGTTTGATGTCATAAACCTAAACAAAGTGTTGATATTTGGGCAATGAAATGATTGTAGATTTCTGCAACTTGTTGATAATCTTGCAAACCATCAAAGTCATCAACCACTTTGTGCCCTCTCCATCTCTAGGATTTCTCAAGACTTGCCAATCAAATGCACGCAATTGGTCACAATCTATGTCTCTGCTGCAAAATAAAAGAAGAGAGCAATGTTGTGATATTACTGAAGCTGCTGAAGCTAAAGGAAGGAAGAAAACTAAAAGAAAAGGATGAAGATGCAAAAGAAAATGGAAAAGCTGCAACTTAATAAAAAAGGTTGTGGATTCATGTAATCTTAGAAGATGAAGCAAGCTGCCACTCCCTGAAGATAACTTCGATAGAGCTCTCCAGTCTGTGTCATGAGCTCTCCAGTCTGTGGTTTCATGTAATCTTAGAAGATGAAGCAAGCTGCTACTCCCTGTGATTGTAATTTTTATTGAGAAATCACTCCAAGAGTTATGTTAAATATTTGCTTATATAAAAAACACCGTCGATCTATTTGATAAAATGTCTCAAAGGAGTAGTTTTCATGAAATAAGGCAAATATTTAGAGCAATTTCCTTACATTCCTTGATGTAATTTTTATGGTCAATGATACTATTAATTGATGACTTCTTCAAATGTCAAGATTGAAGGATCCTCACCATTCTTGACCTCTTTTGAAGTTCCAGTTTATACTTCTCTAGTTCAGTACAATGTTCTATATTTACTGTAGCTAAAGTTAGGAAGGGTGTTTCATCCAACATTGGGCTGAGGCTTGGGTAGCCGTTTCATCATAACTAAAATTTCTTCGGTTCAATTCCATCATCTGTAACAACCTGATGCACCATGCACAAGTGCCTCAACCATTGGTATGCATGAACAAGCTGCTGTTGTTATGAAGATATAAAAATAAAAGAAAGCTGCTGCACATATAAGGAGATTGACACCAAGGTGGACAAGGCTACATTTGATTTAAAAAATACTAATGTTAAAGCAATTGAGATCCAGTTGCAATTTCTGCATTAATATTATCCTTTTTTGTATAATCTTGGAATGCAACCTATGATATAGTGGTTACTCACATTTCTGGGATACAATAAAGAAAGTTAAAAAAAAGGGAAATAAAGAAAGCAGGCACCAACATCTACTTACAATAATGATTTAATAAAAAAAAAAGATATTTGGTGGTGGGATTGGTGAATCAAACAATATATCAAGTTGGTCATATATGTTGCACGTCCTTGTGAGGTGCAAATGATAATGAGAACATTTTTTAGCTATGGAGACTGTCATGACACTTGGTGTACTGGAGATCATTTTCTCAAGAAAACTGCTTTGACACTTGTTGATAATGAGAACATTTTCTCGTGAATTACCGCTAGACACATATTTGGAACTCTCTAACTACATGGACTGGACCGATTGATCTCGATTAACAACTCTTTGATAGATATGAAATACAAATCTTCAACTGAGTGCTTGGAAGACTTGAAGGAATAGCATCGGCGTTTGGCGATGATAGGTGATGCGATGCAATGCTCTTTGATAAGGATGATGAAGACCATGAGACCAATATGATTTCAGCTATATGTTTTGCAAAGCATATATAGCTTTGGAAGATGGTGTCCAAGCTCAACAATAATATAAAACAATAATGAAAATTGGCCCATTATGTTTGGAAACTTTGGTTTGACTCAATATCTAATGGCTTTAGGAGGAACTTATACACTTATGTGCTTCATTCAAGGACAGACTAAGCAACTTCAATTCAAATATGAATCTATATTTTGCAAAGATAGTATCCTGGTGGCACAGCTATGGAGAAAGGCTTGGGTTGCTCGTCACCAACCAGACATCATCCATGAATGTATGAACAAGAGGTTTCGTAGATGTTTACACTAGGAACCGAGCTTGCTTCTTTTCATTGATTTCTAACAAACCATAACAGACCATGCTCAAATATTCTATATTGTTGATGGTGATTCAAAACTATAAAGCACACATTTTGAAGGGTGATAAAATATAGAATACAAATATCAAAGCAACCACGAATCTCGAGGTAGCAAAGGAAGGCACATCTCAGGGCGGCTAATAAAACGCAAATCAAGAACATGACAGAGTCCAGAGGTGACAATAAGCATGTATCTTGAGACAGTCAATAAAACATAAATCTCAAAATAGCACGGCCCTCGAGGCGACAGTGCAACACTCACCTTGAGGCAGCTGATAAAATCCAAATCCTGAAGTGGCAAATCTCGATGCGCTAATAGAATACGCATCTCGAGACAGCTGATAAAGTGATACGACTCTCGAGGCAGTGATGAAACATTCATCTCGAGCTGGTTGATAAAACATAAATCCTAAGGTGATGCAAATCTCAAGGAGGCGGCAAAGTAGGCATCTTGAGGCAACCAAAGCAGCATAAATCCCAAAGTAGCGAAGCATATATCCCAAGGCGGAAGGCGGCGCCATTCATATAAATAAATAAATAAATAAATAAATAAATAATATGTGTATATATTTATATGATAATATTTATATGAAATAAATTATTGTGTTCTGCAAATAAATGAATCATTTTTATTCATTGACTCTATTTGTACTTATGCCCTTAATCAGAGGTTCTCAAGACTCTGTCTGGGGTAATTGATAATAGAGGCTTGCCTCTAAAGGAATGGAAGAACCCACAATAACCAAAATAAATAAATAAAATCAATCATTTGTGATTCGATGTATCGCCTGGTGTCTCTTCACAGACATGATGCCAGGCGGGTATTTTTTCGATCCCACATCAAGCCCTTAACTTATTTTCTGTAATATGTAGTTCTCTATAAGATGGAAAAGAAAAACTTCGGCCTCATCAACACTAGGTGCTATTTGGTTCCAATTGTGACAATGATGAGAGAGCTAATGACGAAGATGACAGCTCGACAATGGGAGATGCTTGAGAGAACTCTCTTTGTCTATTTTATGGAGTTTGAGTGCATCATCTAGGAGAGGGGGCTCCTTGATTCCCTCTTGTAAATGTACAATGTGAAGGCCAAAACCTTCAACATTGGTTCTACTCAGTTGAAGTTATAGGTAGAGGATGTCGGCATGATCCTCGACCTCGATACCACGGTTTTGCAATAAACTTCTAACTAAAGGCACAAAGATTGCTTTCGAGTGTAAGTTCCTGAGAAAGGTGGCTAACCGAGACTGTAATGTCATTCAGAAGGTTCTCCTCAACTTCATTGTGAAGGGTAAGGCCTAGAAGGAGAATCTCATTAAGATGTTGGCACTCTCATTCCTTTGGACCTTTCTATTCACGAGCACCTCTTGTGCAACACCACAGTTGGTCACTTCGTACGTCGAAAACCTCACCACGCTTATCGTTGATACATGCTCAATATGATGAAGCAAAGAACCGTGGATCGAAAGAGATCCCAATTATTATTTATAGACTTCATTGACAAATAATCTAATCATAACATTACTTGTTTTATTACAAAGATGAACTATGCTACCAAAGACTCGCCCATAGATTATGTCAATGACAATCACGCATACCCCCTAATACACATTAGGGTCTACCCTCATCAAGAGACAAGGACCGCGGACACTATATAGAACAAATTCTCGATGGGGATAAGATTAAATTCAAGTATTTTGAGGTCCCGTTCGCAAGATTTAGGTATACTTGTAAGATAGTAATTGATGGGATGCGTCAAGGAGCTTGAGTTGTATCTATAAGGCCCATACCTATGAATGTATACAAGGATACTCATTAAATTGTACATCTGTGTACATCTGTTTATACGAGTTTAAGCGATAATAGTTTCTATGTGAATTTGAATTTCTTGAGCCATCTTTACTATTTATTTAAAGCATTTATCTTTTCGTTTCCACTTATTGGGTAGATAAATTCACGAGAACACTAGACTAACAATTTGCTTTAATGCAGAGTGAAGATGTCTGGAGGTAGGGACCGTGGACGAAGTTACTTTCAAGTGTCGTCGTCAAAGGAGGTGGAGTCGGTGCGTGAAAACACTCCACCGCCATGAGCTGATGACTTCCCAGTACCTGAGGGTTTCTTAGCAGAGCTGAGGATGGCTATTGAAGCTACTAATCGGCGGATTGAGCTTCAAACTATTATGGAAATACTCGTCCAATGACAGCTGATGGAGGGCCAGAGGGTCCACAAATGTGTAAGCAGGCCTCGTGACTAATGCAGGAGTCTTGCGACCCCATACTGTGTCAGGGGAAGAGGCCTAGTGACTAGGGAGACCAGCAGAGTGAGGTGGGAGTGACTTTCACCTCACTATGGATTATGGATTGTCCTAGGGACCTCCCCGGACCGAGCAGAGGACCTACGAGCATGTACGGGTTCTTACCACCGGAGGGTGAACCAAAGGATACTTATAGCCTGTTGTCCCCAGATAGGGAAGATTGAGTCAAGTTCGTGTTGTTAGGAATAATTTTGTAGTCTTACAAACTGTTTGAGTTGTATGAACTACAAATGCTATTTTCAAATCATGGAATAAAATAAACTATTCTGTTATTACTCGTCTTTGTGTTATTTTCTGAGCTAACTCTACTAGTTGTCTAACAGTTATTAGGATGAGTGGTAGAGGAGGACGTGGACGGCCTCGTGGATGGCCTCGCCGCACAGATGTGCCTCAGCCCCCGGTAGAGGAAGTACCCCAGCCGTCGGTGGAAGAGGTTCCCCCACCGCCGGTAGACATGGATGTTGAGCAGGAGATGCCCGCTCAATTAGGAACTGCAGGGCCACAGGCTGCGGGCCCTAATCCGAGAGGGAAGTTACCCCCTATTTCTATGATCGAGCTCATGAGAGAGATAAGGGGGTACATACAGGAGTAGAGGAAGCAGCATGCACCCCCTCCACCCCCGCCTGCCACGCCAGCTACTAGCAGAGGACTGATTGGGGAGATCCGGAGGCCTTTCTACTGCCCGTTCGATGGTACTGCTGTGACCTATAGGCGACCAAACTTTGGATCCGGGAACTAGAAAGGACCTTTGAGATGTATCAGACAGAGGACCAGAACAGAGTCAGGACAGTCGCTTATTTGATGCAGGACTGTGTAGAGGATTGGTACCTCGAGGAGGTACGATTGAGGAAGGATGTACCCTTCCAAACTTGGGATGAGTTTAAGAAAGCCTTCTTTGGGAAATATTTCTCTATTGGAAGACTTCTTCTAATGGCTCAGGAGTTCACCAATCTCACCCAGGGAGGCATGACGGTAGAGCAGTATAAGATTGAATTTGACAAACTTGCTCGTTTCCTACCAGACATGGTTCCCACAGAGGACAGTAAGGTTTGTAAATTTGAGACCGTCTGCGGCCATCCCTGAAGAAGATAATATCTGGACACATGTGCACTAGCTATGCTAAAGTGGTGGCTCGAGCCAAGTACATTGATGTTTCCTGCCAGTGTGACTCTCAGGGGTCGTCTAAGAAGGATAAGCAGGAGAAAAGGCAGAGTAATAGTTAAGGACAGTCTTTTGTAAAGAGCTTAGGACAACAGAGATCTAATCACAGGTCCTGGCCATATAACAAGCCAGCTGGGTCTTTAGCCTCATTTGGAGGCTAGGGTTCATCGGCTAGTATGTCACAGACAGTGCGGTGTTATGAATGCAAAGGTCCCTATAAGAAAGCACAATGTCCGAGACTTACTGGTGAGTGCTTCGTATGCTGCAGTTTGAAACATAAGAAGGCACAATGCCCACAGCACTAGGCCGGTCAAAGTATAGGGGGAGGAGCACAGGGTCCCCAACAATCATTTGGTGCCTCCAAGCAATCAGTAGTATCAGTACCGAAGTCATAGGGGGGTGATAGGAAAGGGAAGACGACAGTGATAGGCCAACCTTCCTCTTTTAGCTAGCTATCACCCCAGTAGAGGCCCATGACTCACGGATGAGTCTACCATCTGACCACAGAGGAGGCGCAGGTATCAGTTGACTTCGTTGCAGGTAAGATCACTGTTAGATCTTTTTATGCCTGTACCTTATTTCATCCGGGTGTCACACACGTCTTTGTATCTGCATTGTTCGCACTGAGAAATGCATTGACAAGAGTAGAGGTACTATATGAGCTGAGTGTAGATACCCCAGTAGAAGCTACCAGGTTGGTGAACAGGATAGTTCCGGCATGCCCTGTAATGATCGAGGGTCGGGAGTTACCCGCTGATCTACACGTGATAGACCTGAGGGATTACGACGTGATCCTCGGGATGGATTGGTTCTCTTAAGTATACGCTATGGTAGATTGCCACGAGAAGAGAGTGCACTTCAGGATGTCGGGCGATAAAGAGTTCACCTTTCGTGGCAGCTAGGATTGTTCTCTAGTTCGGGAGATCTCAGCTCTCCAGGCCAGGAGGTTACTTAATGGAGGATGAGTCGGTTATTTGGCCTCGATCTCAGAAACGAAGTATGGGAGTGGAACCGCGATCACAGACGTCCCAGTAGTGAGCGAATACCCTGATGTGTTCCCCGATTATCTACCAGGATTACCCTCAAAAAGAGAGTTGGAGTTCTCCATTGACTTAGTTCCTAGCATGATTCTTGTGTCTAGGGCACCATACAGAATGGCACCCACGGAGCTGAAGGAATTGAAGTCACAATTAGAAGGGTTGTTGGAGAAAGGCTTCATTTGACCGAGAATATCATCTTAGGGAGCGCCAGTACTATTCGTCAAGAAGAAGGACGAATTGATGAGGCTGTGTATCGACTATAGAGAGTTGAACAAAGTAACGGTCAAGAATAAGTATCCGTTACCAAGGATTGAATATCTCATGGATCAATTACGAGGAGCCCAGGTGTTCTCAAAGATTGATTTAAGGTCCGGATACCATCAAGTACGGATCAGGGAGGAGAATGTCCTGAAGAATGCCTTCTAGACCAGATATGGACAATATGAATTCCTCGTGATGCCTTTTGGGCTTACTAATACCTCGGCGGTATTCAAAGACGTGATGAAACAGGTCTTTCAACAATATCTAGACCAGTTTGTGGTGGTCTTCATCGATGACATTCTGATCTATGCTCCCAGTCGCCAGGCACACATGGAGCACATGCAGATCATATTGAAGACTTTGAGACAACACCACCTCAATGTAAAATTCTCCAAGTGTGAGTTCTCGCTGGATAGTGTGGCCTTCTTGGGGCATGTCATCAGCGGTGCTGGAGTATCAGTGGATCCCAAGAAGATAGAGGCAGCAGTCGATTGGAAGAGACCGACCACAGTCAGAGAGATAAGGAGTTTCTTGGGATTAGCCGGCTATTATCTGAGGTTTATTGAGGGCTTCTCCCGTTTGGCAGCACCTTTGACTAGGTTGACCAGGAAAGATGCTAAGTTTGTTTGGAATGATTCTTGTGAAAAGAGCTTCCTAGAGCTGAAGAAGATGTTGGTATCCGCACCAGTCCTAGCTTTGCCACAGAGTGGATGCGGATACACAGTTTACAGTGATACTTGCAAAATTGGTTTGGTATGTGTCCTAATGCAAGGCGGACATGTTATCGCTTATGCTTCTCATCAGTTGAAACCATATGGGGAGAACTACCCCACACATGATCTGGAACTTGTTGCTATCGTGTTTGCATTGAAGATATGGTGACATTTCCTCTACGATGTGCCTTGTAAGATATACATCGACCACAAGAGCCTCAAGTACATCTTCACACATAAGGAACCGAACATGAGGTAGCGACGATGGATGGAATTAATCAAAGATTATAAATTGAGCATCCATTCCCACCCAGGCAAAGCTAACGTGGTGGCAGATACATTAAGCAGGAAATCCAACTACATAGTTTCCGCACGGTTGACTTCTCAAAGGCCCTTATTAGAGGATATGAGGAGGATGGAGCTAGAGATCATATTGCCAGATATGAAAGTGAGTCTGGCCAGTTTGTGCATACGATCCTCGGTGTTAGGGAGGATACAAGACTCGCAAATTCAAAACCCACATCTGGAGGAGATCAGGGGTCAGGTTGACCAGGGTGTATCGATACGGTTTCGGATTCATGGGGATGACACACTCATATTTGATGAACAAGTTTCTTTACCGAATATCCCACAACTAAAGAAGGAAATTATTGAGGAAGCCCACTACTCGAGCTACGCAATCCATCCCGAAAGTACCAAGATGTACAAAGGATTGAAAGACCACTAATAGTGGAAAGACATGAAATGGAAGGTCGCCAAGTTTATAGCACAGTACATTTCTTGTCAAATGATTAAGGCAGAACATCAGAAACCAGCTGGGATGTTGCAACCCTTGCCCATTCCAGAATAAAAATAGGAACATATTAACATGGATTTTGTGACCAGGCTACCTCTGACTTGGAAGGGGTACGAAGCAGTGTGGATGATAGTAGATCGTCTGACCAAGTTAGCACATTTCATACCCCTGAGGACGGGGGCCACGTTGGAGCAGTTAACATGGTTGTATATTGACGAGATTGTCAGGCTACATGGAGTACTAGTGTTGATCACCTCCGATCGCGACACTAAGTTTGTCTTGAGATTCTGAGAGAGTCTACACACAGCCTTGGCTATTCGTCTGGCGTTCAGTACGGCCTTTCACCCTCAGACGGATGGTCAGTCGGAGAGGACCATTTAGATTTTCGAGGATATGCTGAGAGCTTGTGCCTTAGACTTCACCGGCTCGTGGGACAAACGCTTGAGTCTAGCAGAATTCGCCTACAACAACAGCTATTAGGCAATCATACAGATGGCTCCTTATGAGGCACTTTATGGAAGGAAGTGCCGAACACCCATATGTTAGGGAGATATGGGAGAGAGGAATCTTAAGGAGCTAGACTTTGTTCGAAAAATAGAGGATAATGTCAAAATGATCCGAGAGAGGCTGAAGTTGCTCAGAGCCGACAGAAGAGCTATGCTGATCAGCGCTTTTCTGAGCTAGAGTTCCAAGTTGGTGATGCTCTGTTTCTGAAGGTGTTACCAATAAAGGGAGTTGTGAGATTTGGAAAGCATGGGAAGCTTGCCCCATGCTATATCGGACCCTTCGAGATTTTGGAGCGGGTAGTTGCTGTGGCCTATAGATTGACGCTACCCCGGACCTGGCTCAGGTCCACCATGTATTTCACATTTCTATGTAGAAGAAATGCATCCGTGATCCATCTCACGTGATTCCTCATATTCCAATTGAAGTCCAGGAGGACATGTCTTATAAGGAACACCCAGTGGTGATCTTAGACCGCAAGGAAGAACAGCTGAGGAATCGGGCTATTCCATTCGTCAAGGTGAGATGGAACAATCACACTGATCTGGAGGTGACGTGGGAACACAAAGAGGACATGAAGAAGCGTTACCTGGAGTTGTTTGCCTCGAGATGAGGTTTGTGGGAATAAATTGTAAATTTCGGGGATGAAATTTTTGTATGCGGGAGAATTATAAAATCCAAGAATTTGATTGGAATAAATGGCTTCTAATTTCCCTTAATTATTTTGTTAATTAAATGAGGTTCCCCATGTTTAGAATTAGTTTGATTTAGAGGAAATAAATTGATTAATGCCTTAATTAGAGTTAATTGGGACACTGAGGGACTTATTTGTAATTTCAGGAAAAGGTGAGGACTTAACAGAAGTATGTCTCTCTCTGATTGGAGGACCTTCATGTAACCTGGAATATAATAAAGGGGGTTTGTGAAAAAATGTCAGAGAACCATGTAGGGAGAGTGGAGGAACGACTGAGATTAGATGAGGTGAGATTGTACCAATCTCTATGTACGATCTAACCGTCCACTTAGGCCACCAAAATAGGCATAGAAATGAACCTATTGTGCGAGCAAATCCCCTCCATTCATCTAAAGAAGTGGCTTAAGTTCTAAGCATAAGAACGAATCTGAACCATTCAGCGAGCCTCATCACAGAGGGATAATCGTAACCGGTAATCTAAGGTTCCATTTAAGTTTGAGGCACATAACCTATCCTCAGTCGTTTATCACTAAGCGAGCAGGATCGTTCATCAAGACAATCCCAGACCCGAGGCGAGATGGTGCACTCCCAACCGTTAATATCACGCACATAGTTGTCCTGCATGCGGACTGGATGACAGAAGAGCTTGATTATCATCGTCCATCTGTGGACCAGATAATCGCGAGGCATTACCAGCTGACGTTCTTCTCCGCCAGCAAGCGTCACCTTGTGACCCCATCTCCGCTACGATCAATGAACGACCAAAAAAGGAAAAACGTGGTCATGATCGCACTCACCCCGTTGTGATCAAGATCACGGTCTCGTTACGCCTCTACCACGAGATCAATAAGGTGGAAGTTGACTGGGAAGAAAACCCTAGCAGTCCTCAGTGGTCAGCACCACGTCGTCGCCAGAGAAGTAGAGAGGAAAAGCGCTGATGGGCCGCCGCTGACCAGGGATCAACCATAGGTGTCCGGATCAATACAGGCATGCCGAGAGGAAGGTAAGTTGAGCCATTCTTCCCCTCTGTCCGCCAATACCCCTGGCTGAGTCTTGGATTCACAAGTCCTAGGCTTCAAGCAGAGAGCTCCGGCGATCGTTGGGAGGCAGCGAGAGGCTCCACAGAGGCGCCACGAGACATCGTTGCTCACTAGTAAGTGCTCTTAACCTAAGTATAGCTTTAACGAAACCGTCAAAAATTTAAATCCATGCATACAATGATGGACTGAAATCATTATTCAAAGACTGGGCTTCATGCATGGATTCTCTTCTAACAATATTGGCTACTATGACCTCTAGATAGAGGTTCAGAGAAGTATGGTTAGTAGAAAATCATATTTGGGCTAGGTGCTTATGGCAGTAGATGATGTTTATAAACCTGTATGCTGAAGAAACTATCCGTGGGTGCATAGAGAATGAGGATAATTGATGCTTGGACTATTCTCATTTATGAGAGGGTTTGAATCACTATAATGAATGGCTTTGTGTAGGATGATGGTGTGTGGGTAAACATATATGATTAAGATGAGGTATTAACATGTGTAGATTCAACATAGATAGAGTGATAACAAAGTTAATGAGTTCTAGGTGTCTGACTTGTTTACAAATAAAAAAATAAAAATAAAAGAAATGGTAGCAGAGGAGATTGGAACCTAAGACCTCCTACTCAATAGGATGGGACTTAACCGTTAGGGCCATGTATCACATTTGGTTGGATAGTCAGGATTAGTTAATTAAAGCTAGGCCTAACCCAGTCACTAAAAGAAATAAAATGGCAAGTGAAGGGAATAGAAACCAAGACCCCCACACCAAACTAGTGAGCATTAACCACTAAGACACAACATCTTTTGTTGAAAAGGGTGGGGTTCAGGTGTCTTTAAGAGGAAAATGACATAGAATACAAGGAAAGGCCCATTCGATTAGATGTGGGCCCAACTAGTGCACCATTCATGCACATCCAGGTTTATGTGCCATAGCTGTTACTTATATAGTTTCTATTATCAGATTTCGACGTAGAGACGTAACAGGAGGAATTCCCGGGTGATTCCAGATACCGCTGGTAGAGGTAAGTACACTTGCCTAGTGCCTACTCTCCGGAGTATTTCTTGTTATTATTATCATGCTCGATGATTCATAATATTTTTTTTTGAATTGATCTGTTGAGTTCATACAAGCTTTCCTGGTTGTTTGGATTCCTGTTAAGCATGTTTGATTGTTTTTGGGATGTTGGTATCCCTGATTAATTGTTAGTCCTCCGCCTGGATCAGTGAAGCTTGGGAGCTCCATTTGGGGAATATTCAGGGACGGGACACCCTGGCGTTTCAGCTTCCCATATTAGAGGGATGATACTCACGGATTTGTCCCGCTCGTCGGTGAGAGATGTGATTCGCTAGCCATATTGACACGTATGAGAGGTGGAGCTACCGATATATGACCTGAGGGCCATATGAACGGAGGGTCGAGTTCCAGTAGATGTTGTTGATGCTGGCCGGGGAAGACATTTGCCGAGCTTTCTTTGGAATTCTTCTCAGAACTTGAGAGCTGCTGTGGTTAGGAGTCGTTACCTTTGTGATGTTTGTGGTAGACTCCTAGAGTTAGAGTTTGTGGGGCGTGTCCCTACTGTTTGATTTATGATTGTTGATAACTTTATTGTCATTTATGATGGTTTTATGATCCTCGTAGGAGTACTTACTGGGCTTTCCATTCAAAAGCTCACGCACTTGTTTTTATTTCTCTTTCAGATCCTGAGGAGTAGGTGACTTGAGCTTATTAGTCGTGTGAGGGACGGGGTAGCTTGAAGAGGTTCGAGGACTTCTTTTATTTTCTTTATGTGAGAGACATTTCTTTATAGGTCCCTTGTAGGGCCTAGATTATTGTAGGGTACATGAACCCTGGTTTTATTTCCCTTTTGACTCTGACTAATTGTTTATGTTATCTTAGTTATTTGGTTGTTATTTGTTATATGTTATGTTCATCTAGGCCTTATATCTGAGTTGGGGTGTGCCTCCACTTGGTTACAGCCGATCTATGTACGTGCTCAAGGCCTGGAATACGGGTCGGGGCGTGACAAAATAGTTGATTGTAATCGCCATGAAATAAATTCTTTTAATCAATAAAATTTTCCATAGAATTTCTGGATTAAATTTTCTAAAGGATTCAATGGCCTTTTTTTTTCGTTCGTTTGAGTGTTATCAAGCAAACATATGTTAGTGTGTTTTATGTACAAGATATTCTTCATCTTCTTCTTCTTTTCTTTTCTTTTTTTCTTTGTTTTCATCTTGTGTCACTTAAGTATTTTTTTTTTAAGTTTCCGCATATTAAATGGTTTAAGTGTTTAATCTTTAGACTTTCTGCTTATTAAATGTCTGAAGAGCTTAATTTTTTTTCCAGGTTTTGCTTAGACATTTATTTTCTTTTTTTGGGCGTGTTTGGTTGTTGGAGGTCCACCGAAGTGGTGGAAGTCTAGAAGTGACACTTCTGTGGAACTCTGAGTTCCATTTGAAAGTTGGACTTTGTGGTGTTTGGTTGGCAAAAGTGAAGAACCACTTCCGTACACTTCCGTTGTTTGGTTTACAGAAGTAGGAGTATGGAAGTCGGAGTTCCACACTTTTGGGTGTTTGGTTGACGGAAATGTGGGTTTATGGTCACCACTTCTGAGGGGGTGGTGAGGTTACCCCCATGCTATAACTTTTTGTAATTTAAGTACTTAATTATTATAATTTGAGATAATAATTTCTCATAAGATTAAAATAAATTATTCCTATAATTACGTCCTACAATTGAACTATTTTACTAAATTTTCAAAATGTTGTAGTTTAATTTAATCCCATTTACTTAAGGTAATAACAAGAATTATATTTTTATGTGTTATTATAGAAATACTAAGTTATATATATATATATATATATATATATATATATATATATATATAAAGTTATATTAACATGGGTGTGCAACAAGATTTATATATTTATAAAAGGTAATATTTATTCATGGTGTGCAAGCATTTTTACTATTACATACATCCAAAAAAAAATGTATGTTTTTTGATTTCCCTCTTCTTTTTCACTTGAACCAAACACATTACCTATTCAACAAGACAGAATAGCAACAACATAACACAAAATTGCATGAACTTGGAAACACTTGATTGTTCAAACCCCAGCATGCAGGAATACCCAAGTACATCAGCTGAGTTACTGTCAATATTATAATGAATGCCTCCAAAGTTCTCTGCAATATATGAAAACAGAACCAAACTGAAAATAAAAAAACACCTTCCAACGAATTATAATCGTTGAAATTAAGAACTCATTGAATTGATTGTTACCAGGCACCTCCCTCTATTCCCTAGGTTGATTTACTTGCATGCAAGCCTGCATAACAGTAAAATCAAAGAGAGCTTTCAGTAATTCAATCTCTAGAAATTAACAATGCAATGCAATCTACTCTCTTTAATTACATTACCCAAATTATAATGCTGTTAAGGCCTATGAAACCAGAGCAGAAGAGAGAGCCCCAGCTAAACTATCACTTCTCCAAGCTCTCAAGTGAATCATTCCAATAAGCATTAAGCAAGCACCCACAGCACCAGCCACGAGAGCAAAGATGAGCAGAAACCTAGTTGAAGTATTACCACCAAGATGGAAAGATGCTTGAAGATAAACAAAAGCTATCAGTGTCAGCAATTGAAAGATGAAAAACAACAGCAACAAATCCAAAATAACAACTCATACCTAATAAAAAGAAAAATAAATCAAACAACAACATCAAATCCAAAATACCATCTCTAGAAGCTCATACGATATAAAAAGAAAAATAAATCAAACAACAGTAGCTGTTACAAAATTCTGAACAAGCAAGAAAAATAAATTGTAGCCAAGTACATCAGCTTAAGGTTAAAAAAAACACCAACAATAAACTTACCCACTGAACACAAGTTCCAATATCAATTTCTTACTTCATTGATAACATCAGCTTATAGTTAAATAAAAAACACCAATAGTAAATAAATCAAAATACCAAAAAGACTATAAATAATCAAAGTGCAAAAAGATTGATCCAAACTTAATATAAGAGATTAGAATCATCTATAATCCACTACTGATATTTCTCCAACCAATCAAATCTGACAAAAACTGAAACAAATCAACCCAACAATTGCTTCATTACAATAAAATCAACCAACTGTCAATTAGCATATATCATATAAGATATGAGAATTACCAATGCATAGTTTTAGAATGCCAATGCAAATTTCACCAATGCATAGTTCTAGAATGCCAATGCATATTTTATATCACTTGCTATTTGTCGTAGTTCTAGGATGCCAATACATAAAAGAAATTCTCATCTCTATTATTGTTTTGCAGTGCTTTTAGACTGTTGATTTATAAAAAAAATTCCATTGTCACTTATGATTTACAACAATTGTGAAACTTTGAGAGAGCTTGATAGATAAATAAAATAAATTGGCAACATAAGAACAAGTAAACTAAGAACTCCAACATTCCTGCAAATACAATTGCAAACAGAGTTAAAAATGTATAAATTAAAACAATGATGAAGAACTTTATGAAAGCATTACCTGCAAATACAATTGCAAACAGAGGCAAGTAAATCCATTCTACAATAATAGTGTTACTTCTGTGGACAAATAGAGCCAAGAAAATCATTATCTCCAAGTCTTTCCAAACCAATGCCTGCCTCCAACAATTCTGTGGGCAAACAGAGTCAAGAAAGTACACTCCACAACGGAAAAAAAAAAAAATGCTACAGTATTTTGTATTGATGATTGGAGTATGCAACATGTTAAAGTAAACCATATGTATAGCATCACCTTAACACAATTCTAGTCTCCAAATGAATAAATCTATGGCTCAGTTCAAATTGAAACACTATCATCGACATGAGTTTCCATAATATGCTTGCTTCCCTCCATTAAAATGATAAGTACAATGATTAAAAGATTTGCCACCAACATTACTAAAAACAAAAAAAAAATTGATATATATATAGTAAAACATAGTAACACAAAAACAGTCGAGAGACAACAATAATATGTAGAAAACCACAACAAAACAGTGAAGTCATTAGAAGACATGGGCTGCAGTGGCTGCCTAATGTGGCCTCCAAAACTGCCTCGCCACACTCCTTGAATGAAAAAGTTTGTTTCAAAAAAATGCAATTAGGAAGGAAGGAAGCATGCAATAAAACAATAAAGTCATTAGAGGAAATGGGTTGTAGTGGTTGCCTAATGTGGCCTCCCAACTACCTTGCCACACTCCCTAAATGATAAAACAAGGATCAAAAACATGCAACTAGGAAGGAAGGGAGCAAGTAATAAAAATAGGATTAAAGTCATTTTTGGTCTCTGCACTTTGACCCAATGTTCATTTTCATCCTTGTATTTTAAAAATCTTTGATATGGTCCCTGTACTTTGGGTTTTTGTTCAAATACGTCCCTTGTGCTGACGTGGCAACACAGATGGCATACGAACTAAATACGGTTAATTTTTTTATTCCAGGTGGCATGCCACATCATTATTTAAAAATTAGTTTATTCAAAATTAATTTTTTCATGCCACGCCATTATAACCTTGCCATGTAAGCCGACATGTCAGAAATACTAACCACATATACTACGACATCAGCACTAAGGACGTATTCGAACAATTACCCCAAAGTATAGGGACTGTATCTGTGAAGCCCATAATTTTTAGGAAATTATGCTTTCATTACTAGGTTTTAGTTTGATATTTTGAATTTTGTTAGAAAATAAGGGAGAGTCTCGCATGGATGACTTATTTGAATTTTATCTAGAATAAAAGTCTTTTATTATTCTTTAATTAGAATACTAATAGTGTTCCAAATCTTAGAATTTAAAATGTTTAAATGAATATCTTGTTGGTAGATGATAATAAGAATTTGATTAAAAGACAAATTTGAGAATTTAATATGAATGGATAAGAGAGCATATCTTAACATAAATAGTTTTATATATGTTAAATTATTGAATAATAGTTGGAGACGGAGATGAAATATGAGCTAAAAACTAAGAGGAAAGAGGATAAGATAATAAAACTCCTAATTAAATTTAATTGGAACCAACCAGGACTAATAAGTAAATTTAGAAAGTTTGAGGACTGAAAGATGATTTTACGCCTCTCTGGATGAAGGACTTAGATATGATTTCATAAAGTTCAAGGACTTAACGAGAATTCTGTTTTTCTCTCTTGTGAGGGACTAGTGAGTAAATAACTAAAGAGAGAAGGGCTTTTCAGCGAAAAGAAACTGAATTTCCTCTCATGCACGTGGAAAATAAATAGACGTCTGAGATGAGAGGATCTGGACGGGTGCGGATCGTGAGGCGCGATCTGGCCACTCAATTCAAACACTAGAATTATTATGTGCTTGTAACTACCGTGAGGGCATTATCTGGACCTCCCATCATGGACCTTCACCAAAGCTCTAGATGATGAATCAACATCCAGCCGCTTGCCCTAGATTGATCAGAACCGTCGATCTGAAAAGAGGAAGGATCGCGAGGCAGCGCGAGTTCTTCTCCCTCCCCGCGTCGCCGCCGCGTATGCCGCCGTGAGGCTTATCCAACCTGCAAACAGCGTTTAAATTAAAAGATAAAGTATTATCCGAATTCGCCCATAATCTTTGAGATTGAATCGAACTCCACTGAGAGTTCTATAAATAAGGAGAGACCCTATGAATGCCGGAGATCGTTGGAAGCGGCGGTGGCACTCCACGTCCTCGGAGAGAGAGAAGGACAGGGAGAGATAGAAAGAAGCAGGACACGCGATCACGGGAACCAAGACCATCACCGGAGATGAGAAGGAGCAGGGCTTCAGTGCGAGGAGCGCTCATCGGACGTCAAGCACCGGTGAGATCTTCTTCTCCTCCTTCCCGGTCTATCTTTTACCGGTCTTTAGCATGTATGCAGCGTATAATGAGTATAGAGAAAGAGAGGACGAGGGATTTAGAGTTCCTCTCCGCCTCTCACAGGATCAAGGGCCGTGATGGGTGTTCCGGCGAGAGGAAGGTGTGGAGCATCCGATCCTTGCGCAGAGAGCACTCCCGGCGGGCAGACCCCCTCGGACGGTGAAGACCTCGTCACTGGCCACCACCCCTAGCCAGCGCTTATCGCGCCAGGCTAGAGTGCCACCCTTGCGCCGGTGAAGCTCCGCCAGGGGGGTGATCTCGATTCAGAGGTGGAAGACGAGTTTATCTTTTTTAAGTTTAGTTAACTAAGTTAATTAATTGGGTTAGTTGTTAAACCGGGTTCAATTGATTTAAATTGATTCAATGGGTTGATTTTAAAAGAGAACTGATTTGGGTTTAGATCTAGATGGATTAATTTTGTTGAGTTGATTGGTTCAAGTCAAGTGGTGTAGGTTGAGTCTAATTCGGATTAGATCTGGTTTAATAGAAATTGGTTTGGGTTTGAATTTGGTGGATTTAATTGGTTGGGTTCGGGCTTGTCTGAATTTTTGATTTGAGTTTGGGCTCAGGTTGGGCCTGATTTGGCTTCAATTGAGGGGTTGGGTTGAGTTCACTTAGTTGGGTGGAAGCAAGTTAGTTAAGGGTTGGGCTTGAACCAATTTCTTTTTTAAATCAATTGGGTTCGATCGATTTAAGTTTTGTGAGTTGGTTTAAGATAAGTCTGGTTTTCTATCAACTGGTTTAGTCAAGTTCAATAAGTTAATTTAGTTGAGACAATTAAATTGAGGTTTGGATCAAATCAATTAGGATTTGGGTTTGGAATAATCAGAATTCTTAACTGGTTTAGTAACACTGATTTAATTAAATTGATTAAACCAAGTGATCTAGTGTAATGATTGAGTCTAGTCTAATTGGTTGATTGAATCAAGTTCAGTGGGTCTAGTTTATCAAACCGATTGGGTCAGGTCCAATTTGATGGGCCTTATTGGCGGGCCAGAATGGTAGAACCAAAATGAAATAAAAGTGTAGAAGGGGAGATTTGAACTCAAGTCTCCCTAAACCCAACCAAGGCTCTTGACCACTGGGCTATAGCGAAGTTGCTGGTTAAATAATGGGTCTTGGGTATATAAAGGTGGACATGATTGATACAATGGAAATAAAATAAAATAAATAAAATTTTATTTAGTCATATTTGATAAGATAGATGGACTCGGGGAAGCAGATTATCATATTTAGTGGGATACACGTGTGCATCTAGACATGTAGAAGTTTTACACTAATATAATTACTGATATAGGTTCTATTATCAGATTTGGACGTAGAGACGCGTCGGGAAAGAGTCCGTAGGATTCCCAACCGCGTTAGTTGAGGTAAGTTACCTTTGCCTAGTTTCCACCCGTCATCGGGTTTTCTTGTTTTATTGTTGCTATTCCTTTTAGCATGTTTATCGTCTATCTGTTATTGGAATACGTGCACATAGTTTGTTTCCTTTCTTATATGTGCATGGTTGATGTGCTTTCAATATATGTTGTTTGTTCGGCATACCACCCTGTGACCAACATTTGACCATAGGCCCTGGTCGTATGTGCTGGCCAAGCAAATTAATGCGCCAAAGTGAGTTCTTATTTTGCTTCTGCTCAAAATGGAGCGGTGCTCAGAGTGGAGCTTCGGGGGTGAGGGACACCTCGACGCTCGATAGTTCCTTGCCGTGGAAGGATACCTTGGTAGTCCAACCTCAGTTGAGTGGGATCGATATAATCAATCGTGTTAACACGTACGAGAAACCGAGGTCAATTCCAGTAGAGGCTGGGTACTAACCGGAGAAGTGTGTTGAGCCGGGGGCTATTTCTTAATCTAGGAGTTCCTTTTATTTTCTAGTCTCCTAGATTCTTGTTTGTGTGGGGCATGGCCCCAGTTGTGTAACTTGATGATTGTTGAGTTTTGACATGCCTTTTATCGGTTTGATATTTTCATTTCATTGTGATCCCTGCGGGGAACTTACTGAGCTTTCCTTTCGAAAGCTCACTCCACTTTCTTTTTCCTCTCTTTCAGGATTGAGGGAATTAGCCGAGTTGATTTCAGGAGCATCAGGACATAGCTTACCGAGGTTGGCAGAATTCAACTAGTGCTGACATGTAGGACCCCTGTAGGGCGTACAAGTTATATTTTTGTTTCCGTTGTAACTCTGATAAATAAATTTGATTTATTTATTATATTTTGATATTTTTCTGAATTACTTAGGCCTTGTATCCGAGCGGGGCCCGTCTCCACTTGAATACGGCCGGTGCATTACGCATGCCTAAGGTCACGGGATTGGGTTGGTGGCGTGATTATCAAAAGATTTTTAAAGTATAAGGGCAGAAATGAACATTGGGGCAAAGTATAAGGACCAAAACTTGGGGTTTTCCATAAAAAAAATTAATGGGTTCCTCACAACTACCTCCCAGGAAACTTATGCCTTAATGTGCCCTCGTGAGCTTTCATCATAGCCATATAGGTCAACACCTGCAAGAAGACAATAGTAAATCATAGCAGAATTAACTTCCAAATATAGTCTTACATACTAATAAGGTCCATCCGACAATAACAGGTTAGTTCAGTAGAAAAAAGATACTGCAAAAAAAGGCAAAGCAATCCATACAAGTAAGAAAATAAAAAGCAAGTCAATCCATGCAGCAAACTAAATAAACAATGAAGCAATCCATGCTTTTCACTCCATCCAAGAAAGGAACTCCTCCATCTATCCCTGTCTCAGGTCAGTATCCTTGACCATGAACATCTTCCCTTCAGTCTCATGTATGAACAACCAATCAAACACCTTCACTGTCAATTGTTTATCAATGTCGTCCACCTCAATTACCTTTTGATATAAGATGTCATACCACAAGGTTGGGTTTTTAATTGAGTGGGTCATCTCCCTTACAGCCTTGATCAAATCACCCATGTTTGCTTCATTTTGTACCCCACATCTCCTACTTGAACGTTGGGTTTTGCTAGTAGATGACACATTAGGAGAATTAGCAACATGTGGGTTCGTATTAACATTCCCATCTTCATCCCTATTTTCATCTGGGCTTTCTTCCATGTTGTCGTTATGAATTTCATCTGTGTCTATCCTACTAGCAAAGTTTGAATAAACTGAGGTCGCATGAGACCTAGTGGTTTGGTCTTCACCACATATGATTCTAAGACCTTCATAATTTTCAAATGACTTGTTTATGAAGGGTTTTGTAGCTGGATGTGCCTACAAATTTATTAGATAATCATCAAGTTTATAAGTGAAAATACATACTAGCAATGAAACCAAGCAGTAACAAATAAAGAAAATATAGACTTACATCTGTGTAAATTTTTCAAACCATTAGGTCAAGGGTGATCATTTTAAGGTTATCATCCCATCCAGCACCACTCAGCTTCCTTGCTCTTTTGATCTCCGCATATCTTATCTTCAAGGTTCTGTAATGATTTTCAACATTTTCCGGAGAATAATCAGTCTTGAACATTGAATTAACTACCGAAGCAACCACGACGAAGGTTGGTTTCTTAAAGGTTTTGTCACACTTCAGCCCTATATTAACTTGCTCAACCAATAGTGGTATTAAAAAGTTAGTATATGTTGTTGGCCAACGCTTGTTTCGGGTTCCACGCTTTGTTCCAAATCTAGAAGTACTTCCACCCTCCATTACGCTTCACATTAATCCATATATAAAACAACATGAAGATGTTAAAAACAAGGTGGCACAGTAGCAATAGATAAGTAAGCAGTCCATAATGATAGAGAAGCATGAGGTGGAGTAAAAAAACAACATTTCAAAAAATTAGGCAAAGTTCAACGATAAGAATATAACAGTGTACAAAATAAAAACACTAATAAGAACCATTATACTATAACCACATGTCGTTGGCAATCTTGTCCCTTAATTCTACCCATTGCCTATTTTCTTCGCTTCATTCTCTCTGGGATCTGGGTTGGGATGTAGTTACGACCTCCTCATTTTGTGTTGAATCATCTTGTATGATCGTGTCATTCAGATCCACACCAGTAATTTAATTGTGAATGATACAAGCTGCTAGGACTAGATGAACCTGAGTCCTAAAAGGGAAGAATAGTTGCGATATAAGAATCTTGAAATGATTCTTAAGGATGCCAAATGCCAGCTCAACCTTAGACTGTAAAATTGAGTGTCTTAAGTTAAACAGCGGCTCACTGGGTTGGCGGTTCATACTTGACTGTGTTCCTTCAGAGTGGTATCTAACTTCCCGGTATAGAGCTGATGAAACCATGCGTCATGTAAATCCAAAGATCTACCAAGTAATATTTACCTACAACAAACGATTACTATGAAGCATTTTTTGCACGAATAAGTTTGTATGTGTAAGGAGAAAAATAAAGTAGTATTACCTTCTATGAGTTTGAGCCCTTCCGGTTGTGGGCGCGATAATACATCTCTTAATATAGTGATGTCATTTGCCGAGCCTTCCCACCCGGCCAGCACATATGTGAATATTAAAACGGGGTTGACCACGGCCAACACATTTTGTGTTGGACCCTTCCTGCCATAGAAACATGGTATGTATCAACCCAAATTTTTCTAAATAAATATTCAGTAAATTTTTGAATTTTAAATAAGGTTAATTAGCACAAAAAACATATAATTATTTTAACCTCAAAGTTAAAGAAAATCGGGATTAAATGGACCTAAAATCCAGCCTCTCAACTATAGGGCCAAGAGAAGGCCTTATTGGGCCATGTCACTTTTACATAGAAAAGTTGGAGGTGGATAGTCAACAAAGCCAGATTAATTAAATGAGAAATTATTTAAGTGTTAATTAATCTAGTTTAATTAAGTGGGAGATATCGGACAAAAGTTATAGTCCTGATAATGTAGATCTGGTCGGGTCAAAGGCCGGTAATTACGGATTTTGTTTCCTGAGAGACAGATCCCGTGATGCCACAGTACGCCCATGACCACTAGAATCTTTTGACCCGGGTTTTCCGGATATGGGTCGGGGATGGAGACGAGCCAGATAATTATTTAGTCGCCCACGTAACAGCATAACAACAAGATAAGATCAAATAAAGTCGTTTGGTTTTTAATGGGAGATATTTATGAACATAAGATTTATTAATCAAATAAAATAATATTTTAATTAAATATTATTAAATTAAAATATCTTTATAATATTTCTTAATATAAGTAAAGGAGAAAGAGAGAGAGAGAGAGAGAGAATGAAAAATTTCTCTCTTCTTTCTCTCGTTTTCAGATTCATGCCCAAGCTCTCATTTCTCTCAAAACTTCTACCTAGCTCATCAACGGCTCGTGCGCGCCTCCCCTCCGGCGACCAGCTACAAGCATCTTCCCATTCGATGACCAAACCACCCGAAAGCCGACGCGCTCTTCCCCTTGGCGTCCCTCCCGGCCCTACGGCCTTGACTCCGGCCGGTTGCCCAGCCCGCCTTGTTTGGCCCGCTTTGTTTTAGCCAAATACTGGAAGTCCTACGCAAGCCAAGATCCCATGAGCATTAGCTCCGCCATCCCTCCTTCTTCCGGCGAGGCCCCCTCCTTCTCTTGTGAGCTTTATGGGGAAACTTTACTCTAATTAGTAGAATGAACGAGCTAATTTGGGAAACCCTAAAATGAATTTTTGATTTAGTGCTTGGGATTTGGAGGGGTTGCTTGAGATTAACATGATAAGTTTAGGGGCTAATTGTATGTTGTTTGATTGAAGAGTAGAGTCTGTGAAATGCCTTTAGGTTGATGTTTAAATTGTGGAATGGTGATGCTATGTAGCCATGTATTTCATGAGATTAATTAAGGGTTTAAATTGTGAATGTTTGTATAATTTCAGGAGCCTATAAGTAGGGGAGATGCTGCCCAAATTTTCATGAATTTTCATGTTTAATTATTCATGATTATGTATAGTATATGATTAGTTTTAAGGAGCATGTTAGAAGCCCCAAGTTTTCTTATGTTAATTTTATCTCTTGAGAAGAGTAAATTTTGTATTCTCATGCATTAGAAGCATGTATTATGTGTTAAGTAAGACATCATGTTTAGAGAGCTTAATGTCCTTACCGTATTTCTATCGAGTTTAAGTTAGAGTTAAGTTAAGAATACGGTCTCCGTATTCATGATTTCCCTATTTCAATTACTAGGGAAAAGTAAAGGCAAGGGCAAGGGCAAAGCAGGAACTGCTGAAGAACCAAGCCAGCCTTAGAGCAAACTAGACTCAAGTGAGGGAACTAGCTTTATAGTTCGTGTTTTACCGTATTTTCATACAGTATTGATTTCAGTTTGAAAAGCATGAGTTAGAAATTTTATGAAAATTTCCTAAGTTATGGAAATCATTTCATGCACAGTAATCAGTAACAGAAAAGAGAAATAGATACAAAAATTAATAGACTACACTTTATTGATATACTTTCCTATACTAGTAGTGGCTCATAGAGAGCCAGAGAGTACGACATTAGGTTAGAAAATGGGTGATTTAAAACTCTGATTTTCATTACCGAACTATCTGTTTTAAAACATTCCATCTTTATGAAATTAAAACCCCCTTTCCCTACTCTCTGAATGCCTAGTGTACGTATATAAGATTAGCCCCATGTAGCGTGGATAGATCTACCTGTTGGTCGTTGGTCCTGCAGTATTGAAGTAGATGTGTAATTAGTGATGATAGTATTGTGATGATCAGTGACTCCGTATTACCCATCTCCTGGTAGCGCTTAGAGATCCATCGTAGAGGCGATTAGTATAAATTACCAAGGGTAATTTCGAGATTCATTCACAGTACAGAGAAACAGATAATGAGATACGCATACATGAGATTTCTATGCATATTGACATGTTTTAAGCAGATTGAAGATAATGCATTGACCAGTATCTTTAGTTGCTCAGCATTACTTTCAGTTACAATATTTATTTTCAGCTATTTATATATACATAGTTTTATGCTTCAACTTTTACAGTTTTATTTGATATATGGGTATAATTCTATACCCGAAAGTCACTTATTCGGATCACCGAGCTCCAAGTAGCTCATTGCCCCTTTTAATGACATTTTTATGCAGGAGATAGACAAGAGTCCAAGTAGAGGATTCATCTACTCGAGAGATTATCGAGGAGCATTAGTAGTTGGCTCTGACTCCCTGTGTTATAGTTCATGATTATGTTCTATTATGAGTGTATTTGAGACCATTAAGTCTAAGACGATATTTATATTTGGTGTTGTATTAAACAGTATCTTGAGTTTGAAGTTATGATATTAGTGATTTTCTTTAATAACTTCCGCAATTTCTTTGATTACTTTTGATTACTAGTTTTACAGCCTTAGGCTCAGGATTCATTCCCTTGACCTGGCTGGTATGACACGAGTCCCCTAATTAGGAGATGGGTGTTACATGGTAACTCGTGCAAGGGAACGAACGTAACAATATTAGGTCAACTAATCGACCGATGCAATCCTACATGTTTACCTAAGAAGTTAAATTTTTATTAAAAAGAAAATTCACACTATTTAAACCCTAAAAAATTGATGTCAGTCTTACCTTGAAGAAAGGGTACCAATTATGGTTACGCTCAATCTCATGGTGATAAACAGAAGTAAGAGGATGCATAAAGTCATCGCGGACAAAGCAAATAGCACGTAGGACATTGTTGAAGTACCTACTAATAGTCTCACCAGACTGGAGAAACTTAACCCTCATTATCCTATTCTTTGTGTTGTGCCCCACAATATGTAGGAAAACAACTAGCTGTTCTTCTACTGATACATGTCTAGTGTCACGCAACAAATATCTATCATGCATAATCACCGAAAGACGCAGGAAGGGACCTGCATCCATCCTAAGATAGCTCACATAGTAGTATCTCCCACTCCTAAGAATACGACTCATATGTCTCTTCCTAGTTAGGTCTCGGAACATTGAAGGTTCAACATATAGTACCGGCCTAGTATTACGCATTTCTTCTAAAAGAAATGCAACGACTATGACAATTGTGGTGTAGGCTACAACCAATACCCTTTGTCTATCATTTGTTGGCCAATTGTCCATCTACAAACAAATAAATTATTTTAAAACTATTTCAAGAAAAGACAAGCATCAATTTAAATTCCTTTTTCTAAAGCAAAGTAGGATCATTTATTTAGTTCAAGTATATCCATTTAAATTCCCTTATAATATTATTATTCAGCTCAAATCAATTATATTTAAAAGTTCAAGGAACATAATACATCTTTCCTTTTGTATTAAAGAAAAACCCAGCTTTCCTCTTGTACCATTAATTTCCTACAGTTCATTCCAAATCATGCAATGCAAGATAATAAATGATATGCAATTTGATACATCAAGTCAAACAAGTTTTACAAATATACTAGTTTCAACAATAATTAGTGGAAGTTTCGACAATAAAGTGCATATAGAATATCCCTTAACATACTAATAAGAACATGGAAAAAAATTTCATTTCAAGTCCTATAATCCAATGACACTCATTAGTTCCATCTTTATTTCTTATCTTCTATAGGAACCATTAAT
This sequence comes from Dioscorea zingiberensis, assembly GCA_026586065.1. NCBI lineage: Eukaryota > Viridiplantae > Streptophyta > Magnoliopsida > Dioscoreales > Dioscoreaceae > Dioscorea > Dioscorea zingiberensis. The sequence continues at coordinate 45,692,150 of CM048818.1, forward strand.
TCAAACAAGGTGGTGGGTGGTCTTTGATATTGATCCAAAAGTTTAAGAGTTTTTAGGCATGTGATTCCAAATATCATGCAAGAGAAAGAACTTAATTAACATAGGAAGATTAAGAGCTTTTAGGTCAAAATGAAATGTAAACTGAATGAAGAATAACTTATGCAATAAAACTTTCTTTACATGAACATGATCTACATTATATCAACATGAAGACCACCTTTTGGAAGATGAAGCTGACATGATATACAACAAAATACTGTGATGGTTATTTATATGAGGCCGATTCTTTGAGCAGTCCCTCAAAAGAAAACAAAATTTCTACTTAATGTCCTTTTATTCTTCTCTAGTTGCTTTCATCCAATCACATTCTGATGTAATATATGAATTACATGAAACGATAATGGACTGGACATCAAGAAAAAAGTTAGATGTTAGAATTAAGTTTAAAAATGGGTCACATCACAGCCACCTATCTTAATTACTTTGGTCCATGCCCTAACTTCAAACAAAATCTTGTAGAAACCCTAATTTAAAGATAAAAAATTAAGAATTATTAGTTTATAATCCACATAGTTTAATAAAAACCACCACAATCTTAAACTCTAGATGCCTAGCATGAAGCCTCCCTAGTCTATACAATTAAAGGGTGTTAAATTAGAAGTTGGTTGAAGCAAATGGATTATTCAAGAGTTTTAAATTCAAAATTTTTTATTTAAGTGGTATATGAGACTGAGTTTCAGTTTTGTGTTATACCTTAGATTAGAAGTTGGTCTATACTAGGAAAAGAGATCAACCCTAGCTCATGTATTATATAAAGTTACCTCTTGTGAAAGATCTTGTGCTAAACCTTAGTAAGGAAAAGAAAAGGATAAATTTGTATTGAAAAAACCTTCTCCTTTAGATAAAAAAAAGAAGAACAAATGATGGTAAGATTCAAAGTCGACATTGGTTGGAAAATATGTAAAATCCACAAAATTTATGAAGTTATTAAATCCCTAAATGTCCTCTAATTATGTGGTTAGTTAATGGAAATCCCCAACCTAGAGTTTAATAAGATTTTAATGAAAATGAGGTTTAATTGGTTAATTACATAATTAGGGTTAATGGATGCTGAGAATGACCTTTTGGTAATTTCGGGAAGAGTTTGGACTTAAGTGAAAAGTTGCCCTCTCACAGACCAAGAACGTGTATGTAAATTGAAAAGAGTTGAGGGTGTAAGTGCAAATGACCACATGAGCCATGCATGCACAAAACTACAACGATCAGGATCAAAGCATCAGTTGAGTGCTGATCGTGAGGAAAGGAGATGGGGACATGTAGAGCAACCATCTATCGATCGTCCATCTAGGGATTGGTTTAAGTTCGAGGTATGAACTTGCATCCAAGCTACTCATCTATTCTTATTACATAGGAATAGTTCCAAGCCTTCCATCTCAGAAGGTGGATTAAGTTCGAGGCAAGAACTTGAATCCAAGCCACAGATCACCTTATCACAAAGATACTAATCCAATCGTCCATCTGTATCGTTGCTTGATCTGAGGCGAGATCATATGTGCAAACTCTTTAGAAGGATGATGCCTCTCCAAACCCAAGATGCCACTAGCAATCGAGCTATTTAAAAGGACAACGCCACCCCAAACCCTAGCCGCCACTAGCGACCGAGAGCTCTGTCTCTCCCTTTGAGCGCGCTATTGCCCTCCTCGCATCTCTGACAACCAGAACTAAAGCAGAACTAAGAGCCTCAGTGATCGCGGACCCCCTTTGGATCACCGTGAGCCCTCCGAAGTTTACAGCTTGATGAGGGTAAAAGCGGCGTTGAGGATCACATTGCCGGAACCTCATCACCTGAGCCCTACGACCAGCGGTTTTCAAGTGAGCTTCTAGCCCTCCTATGATTTTGTTATGACTCTGCGTACGTGCATACATGCATGGGGAGAACCTATGAACGTGAGAAGAGTTCATGTGCATAGTGAATACATGGTGTTCTCTTAAGTTTGCATGAAGGAAATTTGTGATACCTTGATTTTTTGAATTAATATAATAATGAAATAAATCAAAATTCAAATTAATACTGGATTCAGTAAAATGGGAAATGTTTGGGGGTTAAAAAATTTAATTAAAACAAATAAATAAATAATAAAAGGAAGCTTCATCCCTCCTTCTTGGTAAAATAAATAAATAAATAAAAAATCAGCCACCGCCTCAAGAAATTTCGTGGAACCTAAAAAAAATATAATGATATTTTTATCTATTTAAACACACTCGCTAGCCGCTGCTCGGTGGGAAAAAGAAAGAGGAAGTGGAGAGAAGGGAAAAAGAGAGAGAGAGAGAAGGAGAGAAAGATAGGAGGGAGAGAGATGGCAGTGAAGAGAAAATAAGAGGAGAGAGAGAAGGAAAAGAAAAGAGAGGGTGAGAGAGAAGAGGGAAATGGAGAAAGGTGGTTGTGTTAAGAGAAGAGAGAGAAAAGAGAGAAAGTGAGAGAAAGTGAGTTTTATAATTTTTATTTCTTAATCTTCTTAGAGGAAACTCTGTCCGTTTAATTGTAGCATCTACGGTAGTGGAGAGTTTGCCAGGTTAGTTGGCTGCAGATGAACTCGAGTATTTTGACTTGTTTATCGGGTGTTCTATCAATGCTTTTATTGGTGGATTAAAAAAAAGTGATATTTTTAATATGTACGTGTATTTGCTCCTAGTAGAGCCAACTTTGCATGTTTCGTATGTTAATCGGTGTCTATGTTATTGTGTATCGGTTGAAACATGCTTATGTCGAGGCTTAGGTCCGTGGGACCATTTTGTTTAATGTGTACAGTCGAGGAGGCTGGTTATGTGAAGGAAATGGTGATCTTGGGATGTGAGCACAGGTAGTGTTGTTGAGATCAGGTGCATACGGACTAGGTGAGATTGATATATTTGCATATGTTATATGTTGCGATATACACGAGTTTGTGAAATGATTAAGATTTTGCAATTTATCATCTGACTGACATCTGATTCGATTGATACGTGCATAAGACCAACATGTGTATCTTGTCTTGTTTTATTGTATGCAAGTTATTTTCTATATCTAACCTTGGTGTGATGTTAGTCACTCAGTGGGCTAGTTTTAGCACACAACTACCTCTATTTCAGTGTACAGGAGTAGGACCTATGGAAGAATAATGGAAAGGAAAGATAAATCGGAGGAAGGTCAAAGACCTCTGCCATGTTTAGCCATGTTATTTTAAAATTATTTAAAATTTGGATGTACCTAATCTCTGAACATCTAAACTCTCGGTTCTTTCGTTTGTATAATTTAATGATCATTATTATATGACTTTAATAATAAGTCAATTATATATGCTATAAAAACCTGGGTTGTTACATTTGGTATCAGAGCAAAAAAGTTTAGATAGTTTGAAGATTAGGACGAAACAATTTAAATGAAATATTGTTTAGGTAGAGCCCTACTTATTACAATATACAAATTTCGAGGATGAAATTTATTTTTAAGGGGGGAAGAATGTGATACCTGGATTTTTTGAATAAATATAATAATAAAATAAATCAAAATTCAAATTAATACTGGATTCAGTAAAATGGGAAAAGTTTTGAGGTTAAAATTTTTTTATTAAAACAAATAAATAAATAAATAAATAATAAAAGGAAGCTTCATACCTCCTATTTAATAAAATAAAGGCAAAAATGCATTTTTGGTCCTTGTACTATATTATTTTGTTCATTTTGGTCCCTGTACTATGAAAATAATCAATACTGCCCCTATACTTTCAGAGTTTTGGCAATTACGGTCCCTAGGGCTGATGTGGCAGCCAACTAACATACGGGCTGAATACATGAATATTTTAATATGACGTGGCGGCTGACGTGGCATGCTGACGTGGCAAAAAATAAAAAAATTTAATATGGTAAATATTTATTACTGATGTGGCAACCGACGTGGCATGCCATGTCATCATGTTGACGTGGAATGCCACGTGGAAAAATATTTAAAAATCCGAAAAAATTCAAAAAAAAATCAGAAAAGAAATAAGAAAAAATCAGGAAAAAAAACCCTTGAATTTTTACACAGGATTTTATACCTAAATCAAAATAATCAACATGGAAAATGGTAAAAAATAAATCTGGAGATACAAAACAGTGTATGTTTACATAGTCAAACCAACTAATTGCTTTTTATACAGGATTTTACACAAGATTTTTTCATAGCATTCAACCAACCACTGTCTGTTTACATACCATTCACTTAAACATTTTGAAACCAGTGAACAATTTAATCTAAAAGGATCAACAATTATCCAACAGAAGCACAAAATATATGTTTAAAACATCATTCAATATACTACATTTGTAGACAAAATTGAGAACCATCTTGTGTAATCAGTTGAGATGAAAAGACTTCAATCATGTCCACCCTCCAACTTGACTTTCTTGTGTTGGTAGAACTGATTTGGAAGTATTGGTACCCTACAAGAATATACAATATCAGTTAGAATGTTGCCCAAAAAAAATTATTTTTCAAAATCTAATGACAATATATGCAAGAAGGAATATACCTGACTCTGTTGTGTGGGTACTTCTTTTCTTTTTATATTCATTTTCTTTCCTCCAGCACCATCACCCTACAAAGAAATGTACATTAGCATATAAGGTGCTACCAAAAAAAAATAAAAAAAATTAAAGTTTCAAGTCAGTATTAGAATATAGGGTTAAAGCCATTTTGGTCCACGAAAACGGGCCGAGTGTTCATTTCCATCCCAAAGATTTAAAATTTGTTCAATCTGATCCACATCGGCATATATCTTGCCACTTATCACTCCACATCAGCAAAATAACGACCTAAACATAATAATAAAAAGATTATATGCATTTCATTGGTATTTCACATGACCGCCACGTCAGCAATAGGGACCAAAAATGCCAAAACATGGAATATATAAGGACCCAAAATGTCAAAATATGCAATCCATAGGGACCATATTGAACAAATTTTGAATTTTGGGATGGAAATGAACATTGGTCCCGTTTTCAGGGACCAAAAATGGCTTTAACCCTAGAATATACATGACTTTGTTGTGTGGGTAGAATAGAGCCTGAAGAATTTCTTGTCTTCATTTTCTTTCCATCACCACCCTACAAAAATGTACAATAAGAGTTAAGGTCATGCCAACAAGAAAAAATTAAAGTTGCAAGTAAGGATCAATTAAATATCTGAGGGCTTTCTGTTGTGTGGGTTGAAAGCAGAGCTTGAAGAGCTTCTTGTCTTCCTTTTCTTTCCTCCACCATCACCCTATAAAATGTACAATATCAATTAAAGGTCACGCCTAAAAAAAATTAAGTTGCAAATCAAGAGCATCTGAGGCTCTGTTGTGTGGAGTTGAGCCCTCAAGAACTTCTTGTCTTCCTTTTACTTCCTCCATCACCATCACCCTACAAAATTTTACAAAATCAATTAAGGTGTTGCCAAGATAAGAGTTAAGGTCCTGCAAACAAAAAAAAAATTAAAGTTGCAAGCAAGGATCAATTGAATATACATGGCTCTGTTGTGTGGGTTGAGCGAGCACGAAGAACTTCTTGTCTTCCTTTTACTTCCTCCATCACCATCACCCTACAAAATTTTACAAAATCAATTAAGGTGTTGCCAAGATAAGAGTTAAGGTCCTGCAAACAAAAAAAAAATTAAAGTTGCAAGCAAGGATCAATTGAATATACATGGCTCTGTTGTGTGGGTTGAACAGAGCCTGAAGAACTTCTTGTCTTCCTTTTACTTCCTCCATCACCATCACCCTACAAACTTTTACAAAATCAATTAAGGTGCTGCCAAGATAAGAGTTAAGGTCCTGCAAACAAAAAAAAAAAAAATTAAAGTTGCAAGCAAGGATCAATTGAATATACATGGCTCTGTTGTGTGGGTTGAACAGAGCCTGAAGAACTTCTTGTCTTCCTTTTACTTCCTCCATTACCATCACCCTACAAAATTGTACAAAATCAAGTAAGGTGCTGCTTAGAAAAAAAATTAAGTTAAAAATCAATAATATACAAGGCTCTCTTGTGTGCCTAGAACAGAGCCTGAAGTACTTTCTTTCTTCCCTTTCTTTTCTCCATCACCATCACCCTACAAAAAATGTATATTAGCATATAAGGTACTGCCTAAAAATTTTTTTTGCTCAAGATCAAGTAACAATTAATGTAACGAAGCAACAAAGGAATGTACATGTGTGTCTTTTGTAAGTAGAACTGAAGCTGAAGTATTCCTTTCTGTGCTTCTTGACTCTTTCCCTCCATCTCCATGACCTGTCTTTTTCTGACTTCTTTTATTTTGGACAGAAGAATTAGCCTACAAAAGCAAATAATGTCACAAGTTAGGAACAATTATGAAAGGTAATTCAAAAAAGTATACAATATCAAGCATACTTACAACTCTGTTTTTTGTGTTAACTGGCAGCATCTTGCATTGTGTCCAGTTAATGAACATATTTTACACCTCATCTTCCTCCCTTTTCTAGACATTTTCGATCCCTTTTCTGCCTCCCAGGTTTCTTGCTTCCTGATCTTCTTTGGTCTTCCTGGCATAACCCTAGTTGGAGGTGGTTCTATTGGGTCGTAACCTGTCCTTGGCCATAACTTTCTTCCATTCAGCTTTGTTGTAGTGCGAGCATATGCTCTCTCAAACATCTCCCTTTTGTACCATAGAGAGACATAATTTTCAACCTGCTCCTTTCTAAATGTGATTGCACATACACCATGTGCACAAGGGATGCCTGTCAAGTCCCATTTTCTGCATGTGCACGTGTGTTGTGATATGTTCACCACGTACCTCTCACCATCTTGGTACACTTCATATCCTTCTTCACCGTTCCATTCCAAGTATGTGTTCCCGCTTGCCTGTCTAGTTTCCTCGATTTTGGCCCAAATTCTAGGACCGAAGTCACCCTTGAATTTTCTAGGTAATTCCTCTTTGACACAATTCGCCGCATCAACATCACTCTAATTTCCTCAAGCATCGAGATGATCACTTCATGTCGTGCTTCTAATATGATTTTGTTGAAAGTCCGTGACATGTTGTTCTCTACCACGTCAGACTTGCTTGAGGTGTCAAAAAATGCCCTTGACCATAATTTAGGTGGGATTTTTAGCAGGTTTTCTTTCGCCTGCTCACTTATCACTCCAATTTCTTCTAATATACTTTCATACTCCGGAAGTGCACTTGCCTTAACAAGTCTCCAGAACATCCTTTGTAGCAACTTGCTTCTATGATTTTTCCTCCAGTTTGCATAAATATGCCGAGCGCATCTTCTATGCTCGGCCAAAGGCATGAGTGCTTCCATGTCTTGTATCAAACCCTATCATTGTAAATAAATATTATTCACTTATCAAGAAATTATTTCATACACAATTGATTGGTTAAAGATTGTAATACCTTATGTTGGTCGGACACGAAAGTGTACGCTCGGTCATCTCCATCTTCAATTCCCAGGTCGGTCATCAGGTGTTGTAGGAACCATTGCTATCGGTCCTTGTTTTCTACTGTCACGACGGCCCATGCTATTAGATATATTTGATTATTTGCATCGCGGCCCACAGCAGACAGTAGCTCCCCCTTGCAAGGACCCTTTAAGAAGCAGCCATCTACGCCAATAACACGTCGAAAACCGGCCCGAGAAACCCACAGCCTTCATAGCATTGAAACATATGTATAAACTCTTAAAAGCGGTTTTGATCGGCGACAGGTCTTTCTACTTCAAGAATTATGGAGCTGCCTGGATTACTGTGCCTAAGCTCTACAGCAAAATCCCAAAGCATCCTGTACTCCTCTCTGTAATCACCTGTTAATGCATTAGCTACTCGAACCTTAGCACGCCTACATCGGCTCAATGTGACATCTACTTTCAACTCTTTCTTGGCAACCATTTTTATATCCAATAGCTTCATTAGTGAGGTAGTTTCTTGCCTAGTCTACAGAAGGTGCTTTGCCAAAACCTTTGAATTGACTCTTCTATTTGTGAATGTCCAATTACATGTGTGTTTACTCACATATGTTTTTATCTTATAGTTGCAAGTATCGTTATCGAATCCTGCATATAACATCCATGGACATTCAGGTTCTTTGTACTTTACTCTAAATCACAGTTTATCATTCTTCACTATCTCTACTTGCCGCCTCGTCTGAATTGCATGTTTACTATTGCTTCCTTCAACATTGCCTTACTCTCGACAATCATCCCTAGCTGAAAGTGTGGTGTCGGGCTTTTAGCATCAAACACAGGAGTTTTAGACTTGACCTTCCTTGCATGTTCCATCTCACTTCCCTCTTCTGATGTGCTGAGGAAACTGCCAATACTGCTACTACTCATATCTTCATCGCCATCTCCAGCATTTTGCTCCATATGCTCCTCAACAATGGCTTGTTCAGAGCTATGTCCAACTGCAGCCTTCCTCTTATTATCAATTATCAATTTCATTCCTTTGATCTGTTGCTTGATGTTTTTAGCTTCAATGTATTCTTCATCATCAAATGCAGAACATGCGTCACCTGAGAGTTCATAAGAAAAAATGTCACTGTCCGACTCGTCTATGTCCCTACCACTGTCACAAATTCTTTCCTCATTCAAGCTTGAAACTTGTGTATCACATCGAGCTTCTTGTGTAATATCCCTGCTGTTATGTGGGCTCCCCACATGCCCATCTTCAGCACCCATTTGACCAGCCTTAAAAACATATTCAGGCCCACCCACCAGAGCATCCTCATCTGCAATGGGACCTGTTTGGATGTCCAATTGATCCAGATCTGTAAAATTGGCAACATCTTCTTGGCCCACACTTGCAAGCCCTGTAGCATCTTCATGTGTTATATTGTCTTCCACCTCAATGGGACCTGTTTTTTGCATAACTTCAAGCATTTTGCAGCACGAGTCGTCATCATAAACCAACACAAGAGAGTTCTCGAGCGTACTGCCGCTTGTAGGGACCCTATAGTGGATCTTGGTAATTTCTCTTCCACCCAACTCTTGGACCAACTCTTGGACAATTTCAACGAGTTCATCAAAACTAAAATCCGTTGGGTCCACTTTCAGGATATGCTCAGTCCCCCCAAAATATTGCAAACTATGCAAACTATTTGATGTGCTGAAATAAACACCAAGGAAAATTCTCATTCTCCCCATTTGCAACCTCCTTTTGTTGTTCTACAACCTTAAAGCAAAAGAAAAGAAATAACATCAGAACAAAATTGTTGTGTAAAATAAATTAATTTTTCATAATAATACAATGACAATTTTGAGGCACATCAGAACATAACTTTTGGAAATAACCTCAGAACAAAACTGTTGGATATTCCATAATGCTACAATGACAATTTTGATGCTAACTTTCTCATAAAAATTCATGCATTCAAATACTATCAAAGTAGTAAACTTCACTGAAATATCCATATTTCATCTGTCCAAAACAAAAGCCTCATAGGGGTTGGGTGTTTGGGGAGAAAAAAAAAATAGCAGAAGCAGGCTTTCAAATACCATCACAATGAATTTGAAGACTATGGAAGCATGAATTTTTCAAGACACTGCAATTATTGAATATCAAGCATGAATTTGTCTCAGTGTTAACTAATGTACCCTTCATGGATAAATTGTGATTGTATGTATGCAAGGGAAGTGTTAGTGAACTCAAATTTTTTATTTAAATTTTTATGCTATCCAATCCCTTTGTATGTTAATTGATGGTGTGACTCTTCATAGATAAATTGGCAATTATGATTGTATGTATGCACATGAAGTGTTCTTTTGGCCCCTATTAAAGTTTCCATTTTTGGATATGTTCTTTTAGAAAGTTGAGCTTCAGGTCTTAAAAGTACATAAATTTGCCAACCATTTTTGGTCCTTTATTCTGCTGTTCATCAGAGATGGCTGGACTTTATTTAATTATTATTTGAATTTGTATTTTTTTTTCTTGTTTGCTCTAAGATGTTTTAATCTAGAAGAAAACAATAATCATCCTGCATTGTCTTTAAATATCGTGAAATCAAGAGGTCAAGTATTTTATACAAAAATCCACATTTGGACGATTTATTAACTCTAAACCCTAAACTTGGTCAACATCAGACAACATGATCAACAAACAACAACATTTGCCAGAATACTACTGGAATTCAACCAAAATTTCAGGTTTTTCCTTGATTTAAATGGTTGGAATGTATTATTTAAAACACAAAAGGCTAGAGACAAAATGTTGAATAAACCCTAAAACGAGCAAGAAAGATAAAAATCATACATGTGCATTTCAATTGGACCTTCATAATTCAAAATAACGTCAAGAAAACTTGATGGACAAAACGCAATGTAAAGAGTTCAAAAGATTTCAACGAAATCACTAGAGTGCTAGACTTACTTGTGGATTGACCTTCTCCACGTACTCCACGAGGAGGAATGATGATCGGGAAGCTTGCCACACCTCCTAAGAAGTTGAAGGGTGGGATCGCGGGAACTCCTCTCAAGCAATCGGTAGGCCAGAGACCACTAGGGGAGAACACGACGAAAGGCCAAGGGGAACAGGGACCACCAGTGTTGAAGATAACCTAACATTGGTGGGCTCTCACTTAAATCCCACGAATTTTAATAGCCCAAAGTACCAAATAATGGACACGTCAGCATTAAAAAATATCCTAACTTTTATTGTTTATTAATCATCTAACCAAACTTACATTTTCTTTTAAAAAATAATGTCACATCACCATCTATGTAGTTACCTATTAATATACCCTATTGCTTAATAATATCACAAGACTTACATTTTTCTAAAATAATCATAGACTTTACTATGTGTGGTTAATAATGTGACAAAAATTTATATTATTATTAAGAAAATAGTGTCATGAGACCACCTTACAAAATCAATATCTCTTAAAAAATATTGATTATTTTGATTTAGGTATAAAATCCTGTGTAAAAGTGCAAGGTTTTTTTCCCGATTTTTCCTGATTTTTTTTCTTATTTTTTTTATTTTTTTTAAATTTTTTCAAATTTTTAAATATTTTTCCACGTGGCATGCCACGTCAGCATGATGACATGGCATGCCACGTTAGCTGCCACATCAGCAATAAGTATTTATCATATTAAATTTTTTTTGCCACATCGTATTAAAATATTCATGTATTCAGCCCGTATGCCAGCTGGCTGCCACATCAGCCCTAGGGACCATAATTGCCAAAACTCTGAAAGTACAGGGACCGTATTGAACATTTTCATAGTACATGGACCAAAATGAACAAAATACCATAATACAGAGACCAAAAATGCATTTTTGCCTAAAATAAATAAATAAATAAATAATCAGGCACCACCTCAAGAAATTTCGTGGAACCTCCAAATAAAATAATGATACTTTTATCTATTTAAACACACTCGCTAGCCATTGTTCAGTTGGAAAAAGAGAGAGGAAGAGGAGAGAAGGGAGAGAGAGAGAGAGAGAGAGAGAGAGAGAGAGAAAGAAACGGAGGGAAAGGGAGAAAGACAGTTGTGATAAGAGAAAAAAAGAGAGAGGAAAGAGAGAGAAAGTTAATTTTATAATTTTTATTTCTTAATCTTCTTAGAGGAAACTCTGTCCGTTTAACTGTAGCATCTACAGTAGTGGAGAGTTTGCTAGGTGAGTTGATTGCAGATAAACTCCAGTATTTTGACTTGTTTGTTGGGTGTTCTATCTTTTATCGGTGGATTAAAAAAAAATGGTATTATAAAAATGTACGTGTATTTGTTCCTAGTAGAGCCAACTTTGCATGTTTCGTATGTTAATCTGTGTCTATGTCACGTGTGCACCGGTTGAAACATGTCTATGTCGGGGCTTAGGTCCGTGGGACCATTTTGTTGAATGTGTACAGTCGAGGAGTCTGGTTATGTGAAGGAAATTGTGATCTTGGGATGTGAGCACAGGTAGTGTTATTGAGATCAGGTGCATACGGACTAAGTGAGATTGATATATTTGCATATGTTATATGTTGCGATATACACGAGTTTGTGAAATGATTAAAATTTTGCAATTTATCATCTAATTGACATCTGATTCGATTGATACGTGCATAAGACCAGCATGTGTATCTTGTCTTGTTTTATTGTATGCAAGCTATTTTCTGTATCTAGCCCTGGTGTGATGTTGGTCACTCACTGGGCTAATTTTAGCTCACAACTCCCTCTATTTCAGTGTACAGGGGCAGGACCTATGGAAGAATAATGGAAAGGAAAGATGTCACGCCCCGGCCCCAAAAGTCCCCGGCCTCAGGTGCGTGAGCAGACCGGCCATACCTAAGCGGAGGTGAGCCCCGCTCGGGCACAAGGCCTAAGTGACCACAAAACAACAACACAAGTGCAGCGAAATAATAATAATAGGTCAGATGACATAAATCAGAGTATAATATCAGCGGAAAATAAGCACCTAGGGTACAGGCACCCTAAGACTCAAATACAATTCTGACCCTATACGGGTCAGATACATAGTGTCTTCTCATACAAGATCGAACATCAGAGGTCGCTAACCTCAATCACAATCCCAGCTCCCACGCACGGCTCTATCAGCTCAGCTCAGCTCAGCTCAGCTCTCCCTCGTGATCTAAAAAGAGATGAAATCAAGTGTATAAGCTTTCGAATGGAAAGCCCAATAAGCACCTCGCAAGGTGGGTAAGCAAGTCATGAACATCAAGAGACAAGCACATGTAGCAAATCAAAGACATGACTAAATAAGCACATAGGGCTACACCCCGCACAACTAACCATCTAGGAGACCCAGAGACAAGCAATGAAAGGGCTCCTAATGTCAACTACGGCCTCAACGCCTGAAAGATCATCCAAGTGTAGAACCCTCAAAGTATCCCCGATCGGCCACCATCACCAACTTGGAATCGTCCCCGTAGTGGGGAATTCGCGCCGGCTACCCTTGTACATGCCGACACGGCGATCATCCCACCGACAAGGCCGGATCGGCCAGAGTATCGCCCCCGGTAGGGATGCCGAGTAACGCCGTGAGTCCTCAGCCCTAGACGCTCCAAGTTGGAGCACCCACACTCCACTGATCCGGGCGGAAAGATAGTATAGAAACACACATCCCACAGATGCCAACAACCAACATACCAATGCACATAAGTATGGAAACAATAATCCAATGAACCAAGCAGGTAAACATGTGCATATCATCAAGGCAATAATAGATGGATATCAAATAAAGAACATGCACGATCAAGGCAAGTAAACCACTCTATCAACGAGTGGGGAGATATGATAAGCAAAAGCACTCGTGTGCACAAGCATGTACTCAAAAGCTAGAATATGCCAATAAAGCCCAAATCAGGGCAGGAACGAGGCAAGATGACTTACTAAAAGACACAGTAGCAAATCCAATAAACACTTCGTAGAGTGGGTACTAGGCAGAGGTAACTTACCTCTATTCGCAATTCAAGTTCCACTCAGCTACAACCTCTTCTCGATGCGTCTCCTCGCTCTACGCCGAGATCTGATAAATGAACAAGACCTCATTACATATGCATTGAAATACCCTAATTATGTATTTGCCGAAATATCGGCTTCTTAATTCATAACCGACGAGTTGAGGACTTATAACCCCTGTCCGCATCATTTTTATTAGTTTAATTATATCCCCGAACTATCAGGAAAATCGGAATCAAATTCCGAGTCGTTTGGAGAGTATTTGAATTAATAGTTCTCTCTCTGTCGGTTGCTACAGTAACTATGTAAAACTTGGACTCGAAACTTCAAATCAAAGTTCCAAATCTTCACCGTTCCTTCCAAAACTTCTAGTACATCATATCTCCAACATTATCTTTCATTTCCCCCAGCTTTGTGCTCATTATCAACTCTATAGAGCCCATAATAAAAAGAACGAAATGAGTGTTCTACTGTGCTACAGTAATCCCTGCGAATTTCCTTTGAGCACTTGTGAAGACGATTACATGTACTACCTAGATTCCCAAGCTAGGACAATCACAAATGTCTTAAGAGCTAGAATACATATTTTTCTTTTCTTTGACTAAAAATCAAACAGAACTCAATGAACCCGCAATGGAATTAATGCACAAAGGAACAAAATATCCATTAGCCACAACCTTCAGAACAACCACATGCATGTGTACTAATGCACATAACATTACCAGCCAGCTGTAAATCAAAGATCAATCATTTATTTTTATTTTTTTAAATGCAGCTGCAGATCCAAGCAAATGTTCCTTTCTTCAAAGTCATCTTTATCCATCAAGCAAATGTTCCTTTCTTCAAAGTCATCTTTATCACTGAAACCAAGTCACGCCCAACTTCATTTCATTAGTTTTATACCAAACTTCATCATTTAATCAAGTCATAACACTTAATAAAAGAATATCTCTCATCATCTGATCATGTAGCCTCACATTAAATAATATCATGGGTTCACATAATCAACTGGGTCTAACCCCTTGTTCCTCAAGACTTAATCTCCCTCCAAGCTACAAGCATCATTGTCATTAAACAATACAATCTCTAATACCCATTTCTTACCAATAAACCCCTCACATAAATGATGACATTTATAGAAGATTTGAAAATCTGAACTCAAATCACCTGGTCTCAGTCCCTAGTACATGATACCAACTAATAACCCTTTTTAATGTTAGGTTTCAAGACATGGGCATGTTTCTCTTAATTTTCTCAAGACCAGATACCAACTAAGAAGCAAAAGAAATAGAGGGGAGAAAGTGAGTAGAAACCTTGAGTGACTTTAGAGTTGAATCAAGGTTCAAGGTTGTTATCTCCTGCTGCTGTTGCCTTTTCCTAAGAGGATTTCCACAGTTTCTCCTTCTCCGGCACCATCTACAGGTAGGCTCGTTTCTCACGGTGTTCTCGCCCCCAACACTTGATCCTCAGTTCTTCCGGTTCTGCCCTCAGTCCAGCCACTCCCTCTCATTATCAGCAGTTTCATCCCCATTGCTCGTTCCTTCCTCGAGAAGCAGACCAAAAAGTCTCCCCCTTCAGCGCATGGCGATGATGTTTGGCATTAATGAAGTAGGCGTGGAAATATCTCTCCGGGATTCTCGGATCTTAGCTTTCTTCTCACTCTCCCTGTCTACAGCCAGAGTGATAGAGTCCCAAGACTCTCAACCCCTCTTTTTTTTTTTTTTTTTCAAATTTCCCGTTGATTACTCCCAGGTTTCACCCACTCTTGAGCCTCCCATTTGGACAAGATGGCATGGCTCTGGATGGGGTTAGCTTTGTTTGGATTCCCTTGTGCTCCAAACATAGTCACTACTCTGAGTACTAACTTTGGGTTTAAGACTTGGGTCAACTCCAAGCAATTCGTGGCTGTGAGATCAACTCCCTTTATTTAATGACTTTTTTTTTTCTTTAGCACTTTAGTCCTCTTATAATTTCAGAATTTAGTATATTAGTCCTTTCACTAATATAATCACACAATTTACAATTCATCCCACATATTAAGACTTCATCACATGCAAGTCCCCATCAAATCAACATTCCATATAATGCCCATTTTGCACTTCAGTCCTTCTACACTACAATATTTCCACCTCAACATCTCATGTGATGACCAATACGCAATTTCACCCCCAAGCTTCTCGAAAATTCCCATGACATTCTTAACCTCTTACAACATCCCATGTGATGTTGTCTCTCTTATATTTTGGCCCTCTACTTCATGATGTTTCCACATAAAAATTAATTAGCGGTAATTAATACTAATTAATCATTTTAAAAATTTAAAATCCCTACCGTACCAGGTAGGGGTGGTCTTTACAAAAGATAAATCAGAGGAAGGTCAAAAACCTCTGCCACATTTAGCCATGTTATTTTAAAACTATTTAAGATTTGGATGTATCTAATCTCTGAACATCTAAAATTTCGATCCTTCAGTTTGTATAATTTAATGGTCAATATTATATGACTTAAATAATAAGTCAATTATATGTGCTATAAAAACTTGAGTTATAACATTTGGTATCAGAGCAAAAAGTTTGGAAAGTTTGGAGATTGGGACGGAACAATTTAAATGAAATATTGTTTAGGTAGAGCTCCACTTATTACAGTATAAAAATTTCGAGGACGAAATTTATTTAAGGGGGAAGAATGTGATACCTTGGTATTAGGGATGAATATAATAATAAAATAAATCAAAATTCAAATTAATACTAGATTCAGTAAAATGGAAAAAGGTTTGGGGGTTAAAAAAAATTATTAAAACAAATAAATAATAAATAATAAAAAAAAGTTTCATCTCTTCTTCTAGATAAAATAAATAAATAAAAAAAATCGACCCATTTTGCCTCAAGAAATTTCCTATTGGAACCTCCAAAAAATAATGATATTTTTATCTATTTAAACACACTTTCGTCGATTCCGTTGCTCGATTGGGAAAAGAGAGAGGAAGAAGAGAGAAGGGAAAGAGAGAGACAGAAGGAGAGAATGAAAGGAGAGAGAGATAGCAGTGAAGAGAAAATAAGAGGAGAGAGAGAAGGAAAAGAAAAGAGAGGGTAAGAGAGAAGAGGGAAAAGGAGAGAGACGGCTGTGGTAAGAGAAGAGAGAGAAAAGAGAGAAATAGAAAGGAAAGAGAGAGAATGTGAGTTTTATAATTTTTATTTCTTAATCTTCTTAGAGGAAACTCTGTCCGTTTAACTGTAGTATCTACAGTAGTAAAGAGTTTGTCAGGTGAGTTATTTGGAAGTGAACCTTGATATTTTGACTTGTTTGTCAGGTGTTCTATCGATGTTTTTATCGGTGGATTAGAACAAAAGTGGTATTTTTAATATGTACGTGTATTTGCATGTTTCGTATGTTAATCTGTGTCTACGTTATTGTGTACCGATTGAAACATACTTATGTCAAGGCTTAGGTCCGTGGGACCATTTGTTTAATGTGTACAGTAGGGGAGACTGGTTATGTGAAGGAAATAGTGATCTTGGGATGTGAGCACTGGTAGTGCTGTTGAGATCGGGAGCATACGGACTATGTGAGATTGATATATTTGCATATGTTATATGTTGCGATGTATACGAGTTTGTGAAATGACAAAGATTCTGCAGATTTGTAATATCCAAGGATTTTAGGGATAATTTTTTTTTTTTTTTTTAGTTATCTACTTCAATTATGTGGTTAATAGAGGAAGTCTCCCAAGTTGGACTTATTTGAAATTTTAATCTTTATACTTATTTTATTAATTGGAAGAATTTTTCTAGACTTGGTTTAATTTGAAATAATGACATTATTTGGATTAACATGGTGGTTAAATAAATTGGGCAGAAATGTGAATGTTGCCATTAATAAATGATTTTAAATTCTTTTTCATTATTTTTATTAATTGAAGGAATTCCCTTGGTTGGAGGAAAGGGATTAAATGAATTAGAATTCTAATTATATTAATTGGGGCTGCCAAGGACTAAAGGGTAATTTAATAAAAGTTGAGGACTTGACGGAAATTTCGATTCTCTCCCAAAGTGATATAGACGGGGACTTGCATGTAAAGGATTTGTTGATGATGAGGACTAGAATATTATTTGAGGGGATTGCATGGTAGGCTATTTGTGATGATAGGGATTAAAGTGATTATTTTAAAATGTTCATGTGAACCATGCTTTGAAAGTTAAGCTTTTATAGTGTTTGATGACATCAACACCATTATTTTAACCATGTCTTCTCATTCGTTTCCACATGGTGCCTGGTAAACCATTAAAAGTGTGAGTTAGATAAGATAAAGATTTAATATATATATATATAGATCTATATATATATTAAAGATGACATAATAGATGCAGGGATATACATAAATCTATATTTATAAGATGATTTGATAGATGGATGGATAATTTTATATATAAAAATGATTAAGCTAAGATGAATATTTTTCATTTAAGATGATTCGGTTAAGAAGGAGGTGTGAATTCAAATATGAAGAGAAGAGAAATGATTTGATTGATAGGATATACATTGTATATGTATATCTATTATTATTTATATTTATTATGAATCCGATAAAATGTTCAAATATTAAGATAAGATGGATCATATATATATATATATATCCACCTGCTTAAAAGATATATATTTAATATATGAATTAGATAGGTAGTTGATTTGATGTTTTAAATGGTGGTTAAAGATATGAATAGATAAGTAATTGATTTGATAGAAGGAATTTACTGCATTGGAATTCACAATCCCATGTGAACAATGAAATTATTTCTTTTTAAGTTAGACGGCCAAGGTTTGAAGTTGGATAAGTTTAACATATCCAACGGTTGATCTACAGTACAAACATCCAAATCTTGCGGATTAGCCTTATCAACAAGATTTAAGATCTTCCATGACCTCCGTGAGCCCTATAAGTAGTGGTCGTCTCCCAAAACCCTAGCAACACCTCTCCATATAGCAACAGGATTGTTCCTTCATTGTGGGAGAACCAAAAGAGAGAGAGAAAGGTGGTGTGGTGGTGCTGGTTACTTGGGGCAGTCATCACTTCATTGGAGAGCCTTCAAAGGAACGAGGATAACCGCTACACGCTTGGAGCGACGCTGACGGTTGGAACCAGCAAACAGAGGTGTTGCGAACCATTGGTGAGCCCTCTCGTTGTCTATCTGTCTAGATATTTAAGTGAAACAGTGGTGCATGTAGAAGTGAAATAAGGAACTAAACATAGACTCATTGCTTGCTGTCTTAGAAACCAAGCTAATTGGTAGGTAGGAGCTTGCAAGCTTTTGTATTAATAAAATCATTGAGGACCATGAAGTACAGAATATTAGGAAGCTATTGTTTAACTAAAGCCAAAACGTGGTATGTTGAATATTGATCGATCTTCTAGAAGACGTAGCTATAAAATTAGGATTTATTAGAGGTCATAGATTAAGTCCACTCCTTTCTAGGTCTAATCGTATTGTGTTATGTTAACTAAGCCCATCATATTCTTACAAATTATTAATAGTATTTTGAAAATAGAATTCTGGACATAAGAATTAGGATGCCACTATGGTTGTGAATGTTAACATGTAAGGATGTATTGTGATTAGAATCATTAATGAAGGCATGGTATATTCGAAACCTGGGCTCTGTTATCATGGAAGTTAATAGAGCAGTGTTGAATATTCTAGAACCTTGATATAGGAATAATAATATATAGAGGACTTACCTGCACAACTTGGTTCTACTATGGGAATACTTTGACCAACCTAAATAAGAATACTTGTCGTTGATTAGTGTTGTGGACGTGTGTGACCATCATGACCGGATTACCATTTTGTCACTTATTATAATGCTTCAATGAATGGTGTTTGGATATTGTTAAGAATGCTATGTCGGGTAATGATGGCCATGATGGGAAAGAGACATTGATGGTTTATGGCCCACTGTTGAAGTAATAGAATTGTGAGCGGGGCTCGTGACCATAATAGGGTGGGTACTAGAAATAGGCCCAACCCACAAGTGTAATAGCCTCGAGTAAGATATTAGAAAGGTTGTTAATGGCCTCACGGCCCAGCTAAGGACCAGCATGATTAGTTGACCCTAGTAGCGAGCCAACCACTTATAGGAATAACTATACATTCTACACTTGTACATGTACTGAGAAGTGTTCCGATTATCAGATATTAACGTGGAGTGTTGAGACACGTCAAGAGGGGCCCAGATCGAGCGAATGGATCTCTGATATAGAGGTAAGTACTCTTGCCTTGTGTATCTTCCTTATTTGGATTGATTATTGCTTTCGTGATTGTATGCTTGTGCATGTAAGTTACTCTTGTCTCATTCCTACCCATTGCTTGGGTTTCTCATTTTGCTGAATGCTGGTTGTCGGCATGACTTTCTTTTTGATATCTGCTGTTTTTGATGCATGCACATACATGTTGATTTTGCTCTCTCTTTTTGTGTAAATGTGTGTACATGTTGATAAGCTTTTGTTTGTGATCGCTGAACATGCCTACCTGTCGACTGGTACATGGCCGTGGCAACGCGTGAGCCTATGCTAAGTCCGGGTAGACTTGTGTCAGCACTTTTGTGTAAAGATTCTCCCACTTAGTGCAGATAAGTTGCGGGCATTCAGGGGAGGACACTCTGAGCGTCCTGTAGTCCTACCAGGAGGAGGGAACCCTGGAAGTCCATCCGTCAGTGGGATGATACGCTGACCGTGTACGTGCACGTAAGAGCGCTACCAGACTTAAGAGTTTGGATGTGGTTAAGTAAGCACTGGGAGATGACGTGAAAGAGTTTTTTTGACTAATACTTGTTGTAGCGATCCTGGTCTCTGTTCTTGTGCTTTGATATACATTTGTTTGGATCACCTTTTGTTTGATTACTTTCTTTCGGCTTCCTTGTATTTCCCCTGCTGGGGTGCTTATTGAGCTTTCCTTTCGAAAGCTCATTCCACTGGATTTCTTCTTTTCTCAGGTTGGGGAATTGGCTGGAGTAATCCTAAGAGCTACGCAAGAGATTGGTCTAGTTTACCAAGGTTCGAGAACCTATATGATTTTGTAAGAGAAAATTTGTAGAACCCTTATATGTATAGAGTGATTGAACCCTTTTTTAAGGCTTGAGTTGTAATTAGATTGAATATTTATGAAATTTAAATTTACAGTGTTGCATGTTTTATGATACAATAGGCCTTGTATCCGAGTGGAGCTCTTCTTTACTTGGATCTGACGGTCTGCTGTACTGCGTGCCGAGGTCCCGAGATTCAGGTCGGGGCGTGACAAGATTATCATCTGACTGACATCTGATTCGATTGATACGTGTATACGACCAGCATGTGTATCTTTCTCTGTTTTATTGTATTCAAGCTATTTTTTGTATCTAACCCTGGTATAATGTTAGTTACTCACTAGGCTAGTTTTAGCTCACAACTCCCTCCATTTCAGTGTACAGGAGCAGGACATATGGAAGAATAATGGAAGAATAATGGAATGGAAAGATAAATCAGAGGAAGGTCAAATACCTCTGCAATGTTTTGCCATGTTATTTTAAAACTATTTAAGATTTGGATGTACCTAATCTCTAAACATCCAAACTTTCGGTGCTTCGGTTTGTATAATTTAATGATCATTATTATATGACTTAAATAATAAGTCAATTATATGTGCTAAAAAAACTGGGTTGTTACAAAATTGATCCATTAGATACCTGTAATTTCATTACTGGCTTCTAGATTTCGAGAGACATTTGGGTCCATTATATACCTCCGATCGGGGTGTATAATATAACGTTGTTAAGTATAGGAAAAGATCTTTCCAATGAATCCTAGATCATCCAATTCAACCTTCTGGATTGAAGATATGGATAATTCTTTCTAACTACGCAAAACTATTAGAATTCTGTAGTTATATAAATAGTAATTTCGGCATTTTTCCAAACGGCTCAAAACTCGATTCCAATTATTCTGATAGTTTGGGGATATGTTTAAACTAGGGAAAATAGTATGGGCATATATCTAGGGGCCCGAATTCATCAGTTATAAAATTAGAAAGCTGATTTTTTGATAGATTCATTATTAGGGTCTTTAATACATTTAATACAATTCTATTGTTATGAATTGTTGTGTGATGGTTGATTATCATATATAGGATGTAACCGTAGAGCCGTGTCAAGGAGGGTTACGGACAGACCGGATAGATCTTGATTAAGGTTAGTGCTCTGCCTAGTGTCCCACACTCATAGATTAAGTGTTTCTTTGATTTGCTGATACTATACCATCACATGTTTCCTTGATGCTCATGATTATTGCTTCATTGATTATATGCACATACTTGTTTTTTTTTTGTTCATTAGATTATTGTTTCCATGATTATTATGTGCGTTGGTTTGTCGGATGTGGCATCCGTTGATATGTGTTCATGTTTTCTGAATATACATACCCGTTGATCGGCATGTGGCCGTGGAAATATGTGAGCCTGTGCTCCGTCCGGGTAGGTGTGTGTTAGCTATTTGTTTTGTGGATTTTTCGCCCTATGTAGTGGAACGGGGCTCCGGTTGGGCGTTCAGGGCTGAGGACACCCTGGCGTCCTTGTAGTCCATGCTAGGGGGATGATACTATGATTGTTATTTGTCGATTGGAGCGATCGGCTGGCCAGATGTCGCATTATGAGAGGTGGCGCTACCGACTTCGATAGAGGGTCGATACTAGCTTCAGTGATAAGCGTAGGAGGATACTTAAGTGAGCCTTCTTTGGATCGCTCATTCCGAGCTTGAGATTGTAGTTGTTGATAGGATTCCCTACTATTGATAAATACTTTGGGGTAGGTTCGAGACTCCCGGTTGTTGGATGGTATGGGTATGGTAACTGCTTTGATTGACTGAGTCATATGATTTATTGACTTTCTCAGTTTGGTTTATCCTGCTATCTATTGCATGATTTTATAGTACTCCCTACGAGGTACGTACTGAGCTTTCCTTTCGAAGCCTACCCACTTGTGGACATTTTTTCTTTTCAGATCCTGAGGAGTAGCTGACTCGGAATTGGAAGTTGTATGTGGGATTGAGGAGACCACTTGCTGAGGTTTACGGACCTCCTGTTTGTTTTGTGTGTAAGGACGAGACTATAGGACCCTTGTAGGGCCTACCTACTATTGAAATTATAGGGTGTATGTACCTTTTTTATTTCCTTCGGTTATGTAGAATTTGATTATTTGCCAATGTTTTATCATTATTCCATTGTATATTTGTTGTTGTTTTATGATTACCTAGGCCTTGTATCCGAGTGATTCTCATCTCTACTTAGATGCGGCGGTCTATAGCGATACCCAAACCGGGATTTGGGGTTGGGGCGTCACAAAATATATATGAAACCCAATACTACAAATCAAGTCCATCAAAACCCTAATTTCATCTCATAAAAGCCCCCAAAAAAGGAAAGGAGAGCACCAACACCATATTCAACCAAAAATACATGAAATCTAAAAGAAAACCATAAAATCAAAAGAAAACATGAAATTTCAAAGGGAATATGCAAACCTTAAAGATCAACCTCGAGCAACAAGAAAATGGTGGAAAGGGGCGAATTTAGATCACATCCTATCCTCCAAAACCGTTGGAGAAAAAAGCCTGTGAGAAAAGCAAGAATAAATATGATAAAAAAACCATAAAACCAAAGAGGGAAAGTTAAAAATTTGAGTTGGAAGTGGCAAATCTTAATGACCAACCTCAGAGCAACAAGCAAATGCTAGGAAGGGGGGTCGAATTTAGATCGACCCTATTCTCTAGTTGCGAGATCGATCGAGTAACCAAATTTAGAAGAAGTGTAACACCCTTCTCCTTTTTAAAGGATAGGTGTCACACCAGCCAGGTCAGGGAGTAAACCCCAAGCCTAAGGCTATGTAAACTAAGAATTTAATCATAATCAAACACCAATATTATGAAAACATAAAATCGAATCCAACAACAGTACAAATCTTAAAGTTATATAACACGAGTCTGCTTAGGAGTTTATAATTCTCCTCAAATCAAACACACTAAATTCAAATATAACATTGGAGACTTCGGCAGTCGAGCCAACTAATGGGTAACAAGACTCTCTCCTCGACTCTAGATATGATCAAGTACCTGTTTATCTCCTGCAAAACATATAAAAGGGGAATGAGCTACTCGAGCCCAGTGAGGTATGAATAGAACTGTCAGGTAATATCATACCTGTGTATAAAATATGAAAGCATCTCTGAAATACATTCTTAAAATAAATAAGATACATAAAAGCTTAAGATAAAAATACATTTCAAAATATCATGCTAATCAATGCATTATCTTCAATTTGAATTAATCATGCAAAATTTCATAAAATCTTAAGTAAAATAACATGCATGATCATCTTAGTCATTTCATCAAGATAATGCTATCTTTTAAGATAATGCTATCTCTTAAGATGATCATTAGTAAAACTAGGACACTAGTAGAATGCCCTTTCAAAGTAATCAATTGGAGGTTCTATCATGCGTTTTTTTACAATTAATCACATGCTACACTTAACATGGAAAATTAGGCTTGTATTTCAAGTTAATTTGGGCGAAGTCTCCTTTGTTATTAGGACTTTGCTAATTATACAAACATCCATTAAACTTAATAAAGGCTTATACCATTCAGTTTAATCAACACATTCATCTACCCAATTCATGAATTTCGCATTTCAGAAATTAATCCCATCTTTAACCATTTTACCTCAAAATCCTCAAGGATTTATTTCCTATTCTAACAACCATGATCTCCAATTAAACATCCCAAAACTAACCGTTGATGAGTGGCTATTCGCCAACGTTAAAGTTCAGAACGTAGCTAAAGGAACAAGCATCGGAAGAAGTAGCGGTATCCAAGGTTCTTAGAAGCTTTCCTTGTATCGTGGAGAAGTGGAAACTAGCCACCCGGAGTCCACACTCGTCGGCCCTTGAGGCTTTCATCGGCTTGTCGGATTTGGTAGGGGAAGTAGAGGATAAGGTGGAGACGAAGCTCGGGGTCGACGATCAGCTCTCGTTGGAGTTCGGCGGCTCGAGGCGGTGGCGGCCGGACAAGCGGGCGCGCCGAGAGAATAGAGACTCCGGCAATCAGGGGTAGCAAGGGCTCGTCCGGTGCTTGACGGCGCGGCTGGAGGTCAATTGGGCGCGACTGCAGCTGACCGAGCTCAAGGGGGAATGTGAACCTTGATCTCACCGGAGCTAAGAAAAGGAGGAGGTGGGAAATGAAGGTTGCAAGACGTAGCCGGAGCTTCACTGAGTAAATTAAAACAACGGCCAAGGGATCTCGATGGGAGGGGTTGAGAAGAGACAAAGAGAAGAAGGTCGAGGTGAGGGTTGATGCACAGCTTGGAAGAAGAAGGAAGGGTTAAAATTACTGTAGGTCACTAAACTATTGTTTTTTATCACTTCGGTCATCGAACTTCAATTTGTATCAAAATGATCACTCAACTTTAATTTCATTTCACCGGTCAGTCACCCATGCGAATTCCGACCCCCAATTTGAATAAATGGGTGACGTGGCCGCCGGAAAAGCTGATTCAGCGTATCTTATTATATAAAAAGCCACGTCAGCATATTATATTATACAAAATGGGTTTTTTGGGCTCTCTCCCTCTTCTCCGGCGAGCATCTTCTTCTCCGGCGAGCTGTTGCAAAAGACAGGTGGTGCCAACTTACCTCCCAACCGCTCTCCAGAACCTTCTCATCCTCCTCCTCTCTCCTTTTATCCTCCTCGTCCTCGGAATCCCATACCAACGTGCCAACCATCTGAACATTACGATCCGAACAAGTGATACTTTCAAATAAAAATTTAAGGGCACGGGCACTAAATCAAAGAAGGATTATACTCTTAGATAAAAACCTTGTGAAATTTTTGAAAGGAATCATGAATATCAGCATTTGATGCAAAAAAATCAGCAGTTCACCACGAAATTAAGTAAAATACATATTCGATCTTAAGAACCAGTTGGATCGGGCACAAAACAAGAAAATACAGAGATCTAGAAAGAAACGTGAGGAAATCGAAGATCCATCCTCAGATCGAAAAACATTTCAAATCAAAAGAAGCTGATCAGATCTCCAACCCATGAGAAACATCCTGATCAAAATCCCTTCAAATCGATTCCCAAATTCATAAGAAAATTCAGGAGAAACACGAAAAACCATAGGAAATACAAAAATTCGAATCAAGTGAGGCAAGAATAGAGAAACAAGAACATAAACTTAGAAAAAGAAAACCAAAACGGAGGAAAAACACATACCTTCAAACCCATCGCTTGTCTGATTGCGATCATGCGAGCATGGATTCGGGAATGGGCACGAGGAGAGGGTGAGGGTGAGAGGAGCTTGAGGCCTTGTGGCCTTCTTGAGTACATTGTGGGGAGAGAAAGGGCTACATATGACATTTCAGGGAAGAATAAGGAGAGAGCCCAAAAAACCCATTTTGTATAATATTATAAGCTGATGTGGCTTTTTGTATAATAAGATACGCTGAATCAACTTCTCCGGCGGCCACGTCACCCATTTATTCAAATTGGGGGTCGGAATTAAAATGGGTGACTGACCTGTGAAATAAAATTAAAGTTGAGTGATCATTTTGATACAAATTGAAGTTCAGTGATCGAAGTGATAAAAAGCAATAGTTTAGTGACCTACAGTAATTTTAACCCGAAGAAGGAAAGGGAAAGAAGAGATGAGGCTTACCTTTAATTGATTTAATTATTTCTCTAACTTAGGTCCCTCTCCCTTCTATAACCAAATAATATATTATTTCATTATTAAATTCTTTTACTATAGAGTCACGAGTGACTACATTAATCCGACCAAATCCGTTTTCTTCGGATCTAGTTAATTAAAATTTAATATTTTATTGTATTTCATTATCATTATCTAATTCAATAGATTATTTTAAAAATCTATATAATATTCTAATTAAACACTATAGGATCACGGGCGATAACTTTAACCCGACCATATCTGTTTCTTTCGGATCTGTTTAATGACGAGTGGTTAATTCCTTCATTTAATAATTAAATCATTCTTTATTTCTTATAAGTGAGTCACGGGCACACTGTAACTTCACGGTCGCATTTACAAGCCCGAGCTAGATCCATATTTTTTACTTTTGACTCAGCCAGATGTACTTTATCGGGACTCTAACTTTTGTCCGGTCTCTCCTGCTTACTTAATCTAGATTAATTAACACTTGATAATTTTCTCGATTAATTAACTAGGATTATCCTTTCGATCCACCTCAAACTATTTTAAGTGTAAAGGCCTGGCCCAATACGGCCTTCTCTGGCCGAAATAGTTGCGAGACTGGATTTTAGACCCATTAATTCCTGGTTTTCCTTTAATTGAGTTTAAAAGTAATTAATTTATTTTCTATGCTAATTAATCTCGTTGCAATTTTTAGAAATTTTCTGATTATTTATTTAGAAATTTCGGGGTGTTACAAGAAGCCGACAAGAAAATCAAGAAGAAATCAAATCATAACCCTAAAATCAAAGATAAACAACAAGAAATTTCAAAGATAGAGGCATACCTTCAAGATCAAGCCTTGTAACAAGAAAATGATGATTCCCTAAAATCCAATGCCGGGATTGGGAAGATGGATAGCAAGGAAGAAGCAAGCAAGCCCTAGGATCTCTTTCGGATCCAACAAGCCCTATAATGTTGGAACGAGAAAGGCAACGAGAAGATCCAATGAGAGAGAGGAGATCAACAAGAGCTCGATGTGGAACGAGGGAGGCGACGAGAGCTTAAGGGACAGATGGAAGGACAAGTAATAGAGTGGACTATGCGGAGTCGGATGTCGAACCACAGGGAATAGAAATTACTAACTTCTAACCAAGATTTACTAAGCTAGTCTAGTTGGTAGAATTGGGGGGTTTGGTTTTCACAACTAAAGAACTGGAAGGGTTGAATACAAAGACTGAAAATCGAGGGTTGATTGAGATTAACGGATAGCAAGAGGGATACTTGGGTATGTATCCCTTTCGGATTTCAATTCTAAAGATGAGCAAAGATGTTGATGAATCAATGTTGATACTTCTTGTGCCAATAATCCCTACATTATATCCAACCCCTCTTCCAAGGTGATTGGATAACTAGTCTCCTAGGACTTGATATGAAGCTCAAGGGGATTTCTATATATTGGAAGGATCATGGGGGTGGATTCATATAAAAGAGTCGTTCACCCTTCTAGTACCCGATTCCTCGGTGTACTCATGAAACTCTCTAACGAAGCAAGTCCCTAATACAAGGAGGCACTAGCTCTAGCCCTTGTATTGCACATAAGTAATTCCTATTAATGAAATTACAATCAATACATAACATTCATTAGACATTCAAGAAAATATCAACAACTCATCATAAACATTCAATGCTATTAATGCTCAATCCTAAAGTTCAACATACCCAAGTACCAATAGATTAGTTCCCCATCAATGGGGAACTAAAATCCATAAGGAAAAGATTACAAACAAAGAAAGAGTAGTGGAGAACACCATTACCTCCAATGGTTGCAACTCCAATGACTAATCTATCCTCCAGATTGGGGGAGGTGACCCCCAAACCCTAATCTCTCTTCTAGCTTCTCTCCCAAGCCAACCTCCCCCTCTCCAGAATAAACATTCCCTATTTATACCCTCACATTAGGGTTTTTCCTTCGGAATTATAGATTTGCCCCGGATAGGTCCGTGGTGGGAAAGAGTAACGATGAACGGGCCCGTGGACGAGTCGTTCATCGGACCGTTGAGCCGCGACGCCTGACTGGGCCGGTCGGTTGAGCAGGCGTGTCACGGCCCTTTCATACTACTGAAGTCACTTGAGCGGTTATATCAGCGAGGCCTGCTTTGTTGAACCGCGAGTTGCTTTCACGAGCGGGCATGTCATGCGGACATTCATTAGGCCGTTCACCTCCTTTAGTTGCATGCTTACGTATGCAGTTGTGGGCGGCCAGTTCATTACGGTTCAGCCTGTTCACTTCAAAATGTCTTACGTTTGGTCTTCATTTTAGCCGATAACTGCTTCCTTTCACTCGGGGTTGCTTATATGCGTGTTGTTTACAATATATGAAGCATTTTAAGTACTGGTGGGCTATAAATCATTGAAATCGACATAGAAATACATGTAAAGATGATGTGCAAATATGCTCATTTGAACGCTTATCAGATGCCCTAAAGGAGTTGAGAGTCGAGTTCGGGCGGTGATGCCAACAAGGTCATGTGCACGTGACTGAAGAGGGACTTCGGTCATATACGCAAAGATGACCAAAGTCCTACTTCGGCTTCTTTTTTCTAGAAGTCAAATGACTGAAGTGGAACCATTCCGAAGTGGGACTTCCGACTTCTGGCTCCACTTAAGTGAACCAAACACACCAAAGTGACAAAAGTGGGACCACTTCCATCACTTCGGTCCCCACCTCCATGAAACAAACATGTCCTAAGTAAACGGCTTGAGCATTTATGTTTGGAGTTTCCACTTAGTAAGAGGCTAAAGCATTTATTTATTTTTAAAATTTTTTTGCTTAATAATCAGCTTAAGCGTTTAGGTTTTGGAGTTTCCGCTTAATAAACGGCTTATGTTTTTATTTTATAGAGTTTCCTCTTAGTAAATGGTTAAAGAATTTATTTTTTGGAATTTCTACTTATAAACGGATGAAACATTTATTTTTTTGGGGTTTCCTTTTAGTAGACAGCTTGAGCATTTATTTTTTAAAAGTATCCACTTAGTAAATAGTTGAAGCATTTATTTTTTTGGAATGTTCGCTTAGTAAATGGCTGAAGCATTTATTTATTTTTATGTTTCACTTAGTAAATGCCTGAAGTATATATTGTTTTGAAGTTTCCACTTAGTAAACAAATAAAGTGTTTATTTATTTATTGAAGTTTGTGCTTAGTAAATGACTAAAGTATTTATTTTAGGGTTTACCTTGGTAAAAGCTATTTGAAGCGTTTATTTTTTTTTAAGTTTTTGCTTATTAAACGGCTGAAACATTTATTTTTTTATTTATTTTGGTGGGGGGGTTGTGGTTGGTTGGAGGGGAGGGGGGGAGGAGGAGGTTGTGCTTAGTACATTGGGATGAAGTCTATTCTTCTAACCAAATGTGGCAAACTCTAGGAACCCGATATCCCAAAACAATTTTTTTTTACTTCAACCCAATTATGTCATCCCAAAGTCAAGGAATGGCCCTGTGCATAATGAACAAGTCGGAATTAGATGTTGTGGTGATTTAAACAATTGGATAGAGATTTGGGAATGTGGAACATTTCAAAGAGGCTTTACGAACCTTTGCTATCAGGCGTAATTTCAATTATCGATTCCTCAAGAATGATAAGCAAAGAGTTACTATTGAATGTGCAAAGGATGGTTGTCAGTGGCGTCCCTATGCAACAAGAGATGGATCTCTTCAAACATTCAAGATCAAAACAATGTTAAAGGTTATTAAAGTCAGCATTACGTATTAAATCCCTAAGAGGAAATCCAAAAGCCCTCTCTCTCTTGGATGATGAGCTCCGACTCCATAAAATGGAGCAAAGGGAGTTCTCTTAGGCATCTCCCAATACCAAACTGCCATCTTCATCTTTAGCTCTCTCAATACAGCCACAATGAGAACAAGATAGCACCTAACATTGATGAGGCCGCAGTTCTTCTTTGTCATCTTGCAAAGAACTGCACATTAAAGCAAACAAATTAAGTGCTTCAACCTGTAATCGAAACAACAATTTCACCCCAAATAATAAATGCTTTCACTAAAAAAAAAAAACCCGAATAATAAACCGCTTTCGCTAAAAAAAAAACGAAAACCTAAAAAAAACAAACGGTTTTGCTAAAACATAAATAGAAGGCTCGAAAAATAAACGGAAACCACAAAAAATAAATGCTTTCACCAAAAAATAAATAAAACCCCCCAAAAAATAAACTCTTTCACTAAAAAAATAAATGAAATGTTAAAAATTAAACGTTTTTGCTTAAAATAATACGAAACCCCGAAAAATTAAAAGCAAATGCATTCTGATAGACACACACTATTACAACAAGAACAATAAACACTTCCAATGAAAAATAAATAGAAATCCTAAATAATAAACACAAATGAGTTCTGATAAATGCATGCTATTACAACCAGAATGATAAACGCTTCAGCTGAAAAATAAATGCCAAAAAATAAACCTTAAATGTATTTTGATTAAGTTTGATCAAGTGAGTCTACTCATGGAGATGTAAAACCCCACTCAATTTTGAGTCTTTTATTCATAGAGATATAAAACACCATTCGACTTTGAGTCTCTACCATTTATGTGAAAAGATTGGGGTATGATATGCGAGAACGGACTGTGAGGGTATAGAATTGAGTGGGCTGGGCCCATGGCCACTCTATTTGTAACCCATGTTCAGTATTCGGTGTGCAAATCCAAGCTGGTGGGAAAGCCCGCTCAAACCCGACAGACTCAATCAGAATTTATTTTTAATCACAATATAAATTAATTATGTAATAAAAAAATTATACATTTATTCTTTTCTCTCTCTTTGGCACGGTCCTTTAGAGAGAGAGAGAGAGAGAGAGAGAGAGAGAGCCCCATTTCCGCGTTGAAGCTAACCAACCGTTTGGAGAGACCCGAGCGGCGGCGGACGACGAGACGAGATGTGGCAGAGGTCTTCGTCTCAGTTGCGGACGCTCGCGTCTCCATGGCGATCAGCATCCCATTTCCGGTGCCCTGTTTCCCAAGCCTTGCTGACCACCATGTCTTCTTCCCTTCACTCCACCCCCTCCCCTTCTCCTTTCCAGAAGAACTCTCCACTCTTCTCCTCTCATTCTGGTAGGCTTTCTTCCTACCGATCTCTCTCTCTCTATTCTTTCCGATTTTTCTAAATTGGAGCTTCTGCCAATTCGCTGATCTGATGGCACAGATGAAGCTTTTCTAAAGAAGAGGGTGGAGGATGTAATGCCGATCGCCACTGGACACGAGCGGGAGGAGCTTGAGGCCGAGCTTGAGGTCTGTAGTCTTCTTTGCTTTGTTCAGTAGTGCAGCATATCACTTTTGATTGTCCTTGCCTGCTGATAATTACTATGCTTTTAGGGGAGGAAGCGGTTTGACATGGATGCTCCAGTGGGTCCATTTGGCACTAAGGTCAGGCCCTCTGGAATTATGGTTTTGGAATCCCGAAACAAAACAATCCATATCTCTAATTGATTATCCTGCTTGGTTACTTATGTATTCAGCTACCATGATTAGATTCTCTTTTGAGTTTGATATCTGTTGTACACTGTCTATAGTTGAAGATGGTGTGGTTTTTAATTTTTTTAATGTCCATTAACATTCAGGGCTATCATAAGTATTAAATACAATGAAGATGCAAGTTCTGATAGAGAAGCTATTGTCATTAGTGAAACTTGTTTTAAACCTTTCTATGATTTCGTGGCAGAGAATATTTTCTTGGGATGATCATGTGCAATAAGATAACATTGGATGTTTCTGGCTATACCATTATTCAAAAGATTCTTAAAAAAGGGTTAAAATAGATTATTCCTAATGTTGTGAATTAACAGTCTAGACTCTAGACTGTTGGGGTCATCTGTACATGAAAGAATTAAGCATAACTTTGAGAAATAATCTTTATATTTCGTATTAACTTGGTAAGCTGATGGTATGCATGGTGATTTAGTTAGTCTTGGGGAAGAACCTTAAGTTATCAATACACCAAAGGATTTGGATTGGGAATAAATTCATTGTTGCTCACTTGATTGTAATAAACACGAAAGATTGGTTTAGCTGCAAACCCTTGTATTTTGTAGTTGCATTTGGTCTAAGCTGTTATTGTCAAGAAACAGTAGCACAGAATACATTATTTGTGTGTTCACTGCCTCCTATGAACGCCTGAAAATTTTGTGAATAATAACCTATATAAGATGAATAAACTTCTCTCTGAATGCTTTGGATATGATGAACTGATCACAAAAAATATTGATGAATTTTTCATTAATGTTGCATATGTTCAATAATCTAATGTATACAGAGTTTGGAATCAAGTAAAAGTTTGACTATCTTAGTGGAAGGGTTGAAGCCTAACAGATGGAGATTAGGCAGTGCAAAGTTGATTTGGATGATATTGTTTGTACAACTAACATTATTGCAGGAATACATTTGGATACAAGGCAATTTCTAAAAAGGGCAGCCCGGTGCTACAACACTCCTGCTATGTGCAGGGTCCGGGGAAGAGTTGGATCACTTAGGTCCATTGTACGTAGTCTTACCCTACATTTTTGCAAGAGGTTGTTTCCACGACTCAAACTCATGCCCTCCAGGTCACATGACAACAACTTTACCGTTGCGCCAAAGTTCCCTTTCATTAATTTCCGAAAAGAAAAATTGTAAAGAATATCGTTTAGAGTCGGGGATCTAGTCTTGAGAGTTTGAAGTGTGGTTGGCAATTTGATCAACAATCTATGCTGTGTCTAAGCTATCATTGTATATAAGGCCTTTGTGATTAATTGCCTTATGATAGGACTACCATTTTATATTCTGATGTCAACTAGATGTAACATCCAGAGTTTGTATTATAATTTCATCCTAGCATAAAAAATACTGTCTTCTTATTGTTGTTGATTGCGAGAAAACTTTTGCCATTTGTTGATTTTGAAGCATCTTCAGATTCTGCTACAGAAGATTCTTTACATGTTTGCTCACTATTAGTTGTGGAACTCTGTGAATGATCCTTCTTTTGCTTCTTACAGGAATCACCTGCTATCATTCAGTCTTACTACGATAAGCGACTTGTTGGTTGCCCTGGAGGTGAAGGTGGTAAGTGCCTCTAATTGACAAGATTACCAGTGATCAAGCTAGTTGCTGTATCTAATTAAGCTTTTTTGTATTTTATAAATATTGGGCCTTGTGCTTATTTTGATTCTCATTTATTTCTAAAATGTCTAAAATCCTTTCTTAAAGATCCAGAGAAATCAAAGAGTCATTTTTTCTTTATTTCTTGTTATTTTTCAACTTACTGGTTAATGATTTAGTTGGCTGTCTCTTGAACACGTGTTTTGTAGAAGATGAGCATGATGTTGTCTGGTTTTGGCTGGAGAAAGACAAGCCACATGAATGCCCTGTTTGCTCTCAATATTTTGTGGTAATGGAAACATTAAAATTGGTTCATACTGCATGCTTGATGTTCTTTTGATATTGATCTTGCAAATAAACATATAATTTTATAACTCTTGCAGCTTGAAGTAATTGGTGAGGGAGGGCCTCCTGACGGGCATGGCGATGATCATCATCATCATCATTGAGGTGAGGAGGAATAGTTGCATGGGCTGTTTGAAATAAGAATTACTGAGACAGCAGTTACAGTCAAACTGTGTAGTTTCAGGTGAATCCTGGATAAGGTTTTTGTGCTTTCTAGAAGTTGTTTTGTTTGCTTCCAAGGCCTAAATGGCATCTGTTTGAGCCAAGAATCTCTTTAAGCTTTTATATGCATCATCAAATAAATGATATGCACAGTGAATTTTAATTCAATTTACTTTCATGGGAACCAATTAGCAGGTTCTCATGTGTGTTTTGAGCAATAAGCATCTATTGTATCCAAGGCATTGAATTAGAGTTTTCAAACATAAGATGCAAATTAATTACTAAAGAATTATTGCTGTCTATATTCGAATTATCCAGGAGCATTCTTGATGGTGAGTCATTTTGGATAGCTGCCTATAATAAGATTTGATGTGTTCTATTTTAATATTGTCTTTTAACTAAATTTGACTTCTTGTGTTTGACCGGCATAGATGAGGTTATAAGAGTTGTCGTGTTCTGTTATGCTTCCCTCTTACAACTAAAGATGACTTCCTGTGTTTGATATAGAATTGAAAAGGAATTGCTAGGGTATTTGTAATATTCAATTCACAAACTAGGACGACTGCATCTTCCTGTATCACATAGCATTTATAAGGGTGTTGATTCTATTTATTGGGCTCTTTCTACACATTTGAGAGTTTAGAACTGTTCTGATATGAAATGCCAAGTCTTTGTTGGCATGGTAGATAGTGGCTCGGACAGAGATTTTTAAAATTGAATAGGATTTCTTTTATAAGTTAAAAAGATATTTATCCATGAGTGACACTTCAATTGGTCATAATCAACTTCAGCTATTGGAGTTCATTCAACAAGCAGTTGCACTGGATGATGAATTGCGGGCAGGATAAGAGCAAATTGTTATATGTCAGCACAGTTGTCAAACGTTCCGAGACAATAATTATATTATTTGTTGAATAATTCCCAGCTCAAACCAGATCAAACATAACTCATCCGACCGGATCACAACACGCAAATGGTGTTTTGTTTAATCCTTTTGCTCGCTTTCAAGACAACAACAGGAGGAGATGACATGGAATGAAGCTTGCTTGACCGTTGGCTTTTGCTGAAGGCCGGACCAAGATGGTTCTTCATGGCACCCGGGAAATTTAAATTAATAAATAGTCTAAACCAGGTAATAGACAGACTATTTTTGTGGAAATGGGCAGAAGACCTTGGACAAAGTCCCTCTCAGAAAACCAGAAAACAAACAAATACAAGAAGGTCAAAAGGAGGAGGGAGGAGCTTAGAAACTGAGGCAGGAAGGAAGGAAGGAAGGAAGGAAGGAGTTAGTGTGTGGTTAAATGAGTCTCCAATGCAGCCCAGAAAGGCCAAGATCCTCGCGGGCGCCACCTTCACTGGTGTCTTGATTCTGATCCTCGTCCTCTGGCTATGCCTTGGCCCATCCAAGACCTTCTTCCTCTTGGGCGGCATAGGCGTGGCCGTCATCCTCTCTGTTTTACTCTGGGTGCTGCTGCAGCACGCGGCTCTGGACCGGAGGAGGATGTCGCTGGTCCGGCGCTCTGCTCTCGAGGGCAATGAGCTCCGTCTCGAGTACAGCTTCCTCCGCAAGGTGGCCGGCCTGCCCACCAAGTTCCGCTACAAAGACCTGGTAGCCGCCACTGACCACTTCCAGGCTCTGCTTGGCCGCGGAGCCTCCGGCTCCGTCTTCAAAGGGATACTCGAGGACGGCACCCCGGTCGCCGTCAAGAGGATAGAAGGTGCCGAGCATGGCGACCACGAGTTCCGGTCCGAGGTCTCGGCAGTGGCCAGTGTCCAGCACGTCAACCTGGTCCGCCTCCTCGGCTACTGCCTCAACCCCGGCGGCCCCCGGTTCTTGGTCTACGAGTACATCCACAACGGCTCTCTCGCCAGTTGGATCTTCCCCAGCGATAGAAGCAGCGGCTCTAGCGAGCGCAGGTGCCTCCCTTGGCCGCTGAGGTACGGAATCGCCGTGGATGTGGCCAAGGCGCTCGCTTACCTCCACCACGACTGCCGCTCCCGGGTGTTGCACATGGATATCAAACCGGAGAATATACTGCTGGACGAGGGCTTCCGGGCGCTTGTCTCGGACTTCGGGTTGTCGAAGCTCATGGGAAGGGACCAAAGCCGGATAGTGACGACCATCCGGGGGACCAAAGGCTACCTGGCCCCAGAGTGGTTCCTGGAGAACGGTATCTCCGAAAAGAGCGACATTTACAGTTATGGAATGGTGCTGCTGGAGTTGGTGGGCGGGCGGCGTAATGTTATGCTGGTCGGAGACGGGGAGCCGTCGGAGAGGCAGTGGTCCTACTTCCCCAAGATTGTAGCCGAGAAGCTGAGGGAGGGGAAGACCATGCAAGTGGTGGATGAGAGGCTGCTGCAACCACAAGGAGGAGGAGGAGGAGGAGGAGGGGTGGACGAGAGGCAGGTGAAGACGCTGGTGTATGTGGCCTTGTGGTGCATCCAGGAGAACCCGAAGCTGCGTCCGAGCATGGCGCGCGTGGTGGACATGCTGGAAGGCCGGTTGCCGGTCGATACGCCGCCGGAGACGGAGATGATTATCGTAGACATCTTGTCCATTAATGATCGACCAGGGGCTGGGCCTGGAGCTGGCCCAGCTGGGGCTGGGATTGGGTCCATGAATTATTCCTTCGCCGCGTCCATCCTATCGGGCCGCTAGCACCAGCGCCAACGTCGCCTCCGCACCTTTTTTTTTGTTAAATTTTTTTTATCCCCCTTTCCTTTAAACCGACATTAGCTTGCGGAGGGTTTTCACTATTATCATCCATTACTATTTAATATGGGTAAATTACACACTAGATTTTCCATGAAAATTTGTCAGCATACTTGTCACTTCCGTGTCCAAAAACAAAAGTGTTCAGCATTTTGAATTGAAGCACAAGCCAAAATAATAGCTGGAATTAGTGAGAGTGAATAGCTAGCTGGCGAGATTCCTCCAATTTCTCTTCTCCGTTACATTCTAATGGTTCTTTGGCTTTTCTTTTTTGCAGGTTTTATATGTGATAGATTCGGTTACAAAAGAGGAGACCAAAAAAATAAACAAATAAATGAACTTCTATGTTGAGAATGGAATATACTCCCAACCACCCTTTCTAAGATACAAGTAATTTTTTGATATGTTTCCCTTCCCGGATTCACAAGCGCTGCGAGCTTTATTCTTGGGTACTTTTTGAGAAATTATGTGATGCATATTAACTGAAAGGACCGCTCGACCTTGCCTATATCTTCCCTCATATACTCAAACATACTTCTTGTTACTCAAAAAAAATATCAAAGGACATGTGGTATGATCATAAGCACCTGGATGAAGGATCAACAATCAGTATAATCGCCTGGTCATATAACTGTGGAGAATAGCTTCGCCCAGCTATCTCTAAGCTAGCGCCATTTGTCTCCGAGTTGGCAATCATCTGCCTCCTAGCTATCCAATGGTCTCAAGACTATATAAGGAAGACCTCAGCTCATAACAAAAGTAACTTGGTAACTTGGCCAAGTTGAGAACTAGGGAATGATCAATGTCTTGCAATGTCCCGAGATGTCAGGACTACTGACCAAGTGGGCAATATTGAGCTTAGCGAGTTCGATATTGATTACAAGCCCAAAACTACAATCAAAGCTTAGGCCCTTGCAGACTTCATTGTGGAGCTTACTGTCCTGGATGATCACAGTTCTCCCGAGTCTAAGGAGAAAACTAGTTAGCATGCTCCACCCGATCTCTAGATTATCTATATAGACGGGTTGGCCACTAGAAATAACTCTGGAGCCGACTTAATTATGAGGTCTCCATAAGTATCTATTACCCTCAAGTTCGACTTCAAGGCGAGAAACAACACGGCTGAGTATGAGGTACTAATTATCGAAATGAAGCTAACCCTCAGAATCGGAGTTCAACGCTTGCATGCTTATATAGACTCTTAGCTGGTTATCAGACAAATGAATGAGGAATTTGAAACTCAGGATGAAAATGTGGCGAAGTACAAGGTCGTGATAAAGGAACTCTCCTCAAAGTTTAGGCAGTTCCAAATCACCAAAATCCCTCTAGCAAATAAAGAGGAGGTTGATTTTCTTTCAAAGCTCATCTCCTCTTCTTGCACTGACTTAAGTCATCCCAAAACCTCCAACACCTATCTGACCAAAACATTGAAAGCCTACTAGAAAAAGAGGTCCAAGAGATCCAAGAAGAGCTAAGCTGACTCGACCCTATCGGAGACTATTTGAAGGAAAGATCTCTACCAACTG
This sequence comes from Dioscorea zingiberensis, assembly GCA_026586065.1. Classification (NCBI taxonomy): domain Eukaryota; kingdom Viridiplantae; phylum Streptophyta; class Magnoliopsida; order Dioscoreales; family Dioscoreaceae; genus Dioscorea; species Dioscorea zingiberensis. Next base: position 45,730,190 of record CM048818.1, read on the forward strand.
ACCAGAAAGTGGCTCGAAAGATTGTCAGCAAGTTGGCCCGCTTTATTATTATCGATAACCAGCTGTACAAGAGGTCATAAACTCTGTCCTATCTGAGATGTCTCCACCCTATCAAAGCTGACTATATGCTCTAGAAAGTACATGAATGGATCTGCGACAACCATCTCGGAGGCAGGTCATTAGCTCACAAGGTCCTCAGACAGGGGTATTACTAGCACAAGATGTCATCGTCCTAACTCACTGTGTCAGTATCACTCGAGGATCCAGCGATAGCCGACCCCTCAGCTCACCTCTATTGTGAGCCCAAGGCCTTTGCTATGTGGGGATATATATCCTTGGACCTTTCCCTATGGCTATCTGATAACTAAAATTTTCGATTGTCGCCATAGACTACTACTTCACCAAGTGGGTGGAAACTGAACCTCTAGCAAAGATCACAGAGTGAGCTTGTCAAGATTTCAACTAAAAGTCTTTCATCTGCAGATTCTGCATCCCGGTTATCTTCATCACAGATAATGGGTGACAGTGTTATAACCATAAGTTCGGAGAATTTTGAGTTGAACGGGGCATTGAGGCAAGACAGACCTCCATAATTCATCCCTAGGCCAATTAGAAAGTCGAGGTCACCAATAGGACTATCCTTCAGAGCCTTAAGACCAGAGTCCAACATGCCAACTCCAATTGGGTAGATGAGCTCTCCAACACTCTATGCGCATGTCGGACGACCAGCTGAACCCCTACTGAAAAAACTCTATTCAGCCTCACTTTCGGAGTAGAAGCCATGATCCCCGTAAAGATCGGGATGCCCACATGTCGAACTCAGGCCTTTGATCAAGAAGCTAATGATGAGGCCCTCTGAGGAGAAACAAGACCAAGCAAGTCTCAAAGCTGTAACTTACCAGCAATGGATTTGATAATTCTACAACTCCAAGGTATAAGAGGTCGTATTCTGACTAGAAGATCCCGTCTTATGGAAAAATATCTTCAAGGGCAACGAGAGTCGTGATGAGAAGCTGATTCCTAATTGGGAAGGGCCTTATATTGTAAAGAAAATTGTCAGACCTAACACTTAAAACACATGTAGGATGCTTAAAATGTCATATCATGTCTAACACCTGAGGCACTATTATCAATATTGCAATGGAATTCTTTCTCAAAAACCATCCACTATTATTGTACATATGTGCTCAACCAATTATTGAGGTCTCAGACCAAAAGTCTCCGTCTAATATAGAGTCAAACAGACTGCTTGTTAATGCTTCCATAAGACCCTCACCCTTCTCAGAACAAGAATTCGGTTCTCATGGATAAGATCACCCCCGTCCCCTTTTTATGGCATGTTGATGTTGATTGCTAAAACCTTACTAAACTTGACTTGAACGACACTTTTCAGGACACCCTTTTTAGGGCTTGGATATTCATCTCTTTTCAAAGAACCTTTGTTAGGGCATGGATTAAGTCCTAAGAGATCAGGTCGTATTCATCCCCATTCAAGGCACGCAGATGTTGACTGCTAAAACCCTTAAGACTTTGACACGAATTCGGTCACAAAGGATATTCAGTTTGCACCTGTCCTCTTTCAAGGCATGCAAATGCTAACTGCTACAACCCCGCCGACCTCGACTCGAACGATCCTCTTCAGGGCATCTTTTTTATGGCCTGACTATTTGGCTCTTTTCAGAGCGACCTTTTCAGGGCAAAGAACTAATCCATTGTGGTCAGATCATTACCTTATCAAGGGTAGAAATGATGATTAGTAAAGCACATTGAATCTCTTTTTTTTAATCTTTTATAGGACCCAAGGAGAAGGACAAAAGAAGCTGAGCACAACTCTCTCTCTTACAAGCCGCGAGTCGTTGTCTCTGAGTTTTGAGAACTATGTTCTCAATTCACAACAACCCTAGTTGAACTCAGAAAAGTGAACTATGGAAGCCTGAAAGACTACTAAACAACAATGACACAAGTAGAGAGAAAATTTCTTTATTGATAACATTGTAAAAATATACAAATACGAAGGGCGTAGAAAAAAGAAAATATTTACATAGACTATTAGAGAAGGGCAGCTGATGCTTCAGGCTCAGCATAAGGTACTTCAGCCTCAGTCAAAGCCGACACCTCCGATCTCGGTAGAGCTAGTACCTCGGGGTGGACCACAACTTTGACTTCAGATTCAGCCAACGGTTCCCTGATCTCAGTCAGAGGTGACACCTCGGGTGTAGCCAAGCTTGGCATCTTAGGGCGACTGTGACTTCGACCTTGGCATGAGAGAGTCCTTAGGAGAAAGAGGCAAATATTGGACAGCACCCTCGAAATCTAGAGAGGCCAAGACTAACTCTAAATGATCAAGGGCAATCTCCTTGAAGATTTTAAAACCCTTCTTGACTCCCGCAGAGGCCTGCTTGATAACCAGCTCTTTGAACTCTCTTAAGTTCTTGAAGTCAACCACCACCTCCGCTACTGCCTCCCGCCTCGTAGCTCTGAGCTCATCTCGGAATACCCTGGAGTCCTTCAAATTCTCTATCACTTCATTAAATAAAGCTTAAAGTTCTTCATGATACTCCGCGGAGTCCTTAAATTCCTCCATCTCTTTATCCATCATCGCCTCAATTACCATCTCGATTGCGGTCTCCCGTTGTTTCTCCAAATGGTAGTTGTACTACTTGGAGATCTCTAAGAGCTCTTGGTAGGTCTTTATTTTATCCAATACTCGGAGCTTCTTATTCTTCTATACTTTGGCCTTCTTTTGAAGGTTTGCCTTTTGGAGTTCAAGCCTCGAGACTTGTTTTTTCGGCTAGGCCAGCTTGGGCTCAGCCTTTTGTAATATCTTCTTCGAAAGATCACCAAGCATGACCTCCTTGCATAGCAACATAGCCATATGACCCATCAAAAGAAGGTTCTGCACAAGAGAAATGCATAATGTTAGCAATTGATCGAGGAATATCAAAAAATCAGAATAAGAGTGCAAATTGAGGCTTACCTTTACCCCCGCTAGTGTTAATCAGGAAACCTTCTCCTCCTTGCTGAGCTCTTGCAGAGTAGCCAAGTCAGAATCTAGTAAATGTCTTGCAAGGCCTCAGTGGTTGCTACCTCATCGGTAAAAAGGAACTTCACCTCAACGGCGGTGGAAACAATGAGATCGCCCTTGAAAGTAGAAGGGCCTCCCTATCTCGACACAGCTAGAAGCGGGCTGGCTGGGAGGAGAGTTGGGTTCAACATCGGACTCCACCTGCAATATCACAAGGTGCCGAGGTCTCGCCACCAGCTCTCTCAAGGTCTCTGGCTCCCTTTTTCCTAGAGCCATTAACACCGCCAAAGCCTCAAGTTGAGCCCAAGGTTTCTTTACTGACTAAGCCTGTTCCACTGTAGGTTGCTTCCCTCGACTAGATAAAGACTGGCTCGAGGAGCCCCCTGACTTCCTCCTTAGGTTTTGGAGCAAGGGTTGACGATCCATCATATTCGCTATAACTAGTAAAACAACAAGTCAAATATACAGAAAGTGTGAGAACCAAGCAAGTTCTGCGCAATAGAGAGGTATCCTACCTGCTGGAAGAAAGAGCCTAACATCTTGAAGGTTTTCTACTGAGATCAATTTGGATAGAGCAGAAGATTAGCTGCTTTGGAGGAGGGTCGGGACCGACTTTATGGCAGACGGGGTCTTTCCTAAGAAGGACCAACGAACTCGGGCGGTGAAGTAATACCAATCCCCGAAGTTCGGATGCTTTTTTAAGTAAAAGAGAAGACGAAACTAGCTGAGAGAAGGCCGCAAACCCAGATAGAGGAAGTGGATGTGAAACTTGTAGAAGATTCTCCACGAGTTCGGGACGAGTTGGGCTGGAGTCAGATTATGAAATGAAATGATTTCACAAAACAAAGGAGGGAAAGGAAGACCAAAACTTGCCCTAAAAGACTCTACCTACACGACCAACTCTCCGAGCCAAGGAGTGTTGGCTCATTCCCTAGGTTCCAGAAGCCTATATCTAAAGGGAGGAAGTATGACAAAGCCATCATTGGACTAGACGATCTCAAGGAAACTTAGAGAAGAAGAAATTGACTCAATGCCAGAACTCTGCTCCCTAGAAACTAAGGGAATGACCTCTATTACCTTAGTAGAAAAGAAGAAGAAAGGCTACTGGAAGAGAAGATAAGAAACTCTATCAAGTAGCGACAACAAGGAAGAAGATGAAGATCGCAAAAATAAAACCCTAGCTTTCTGTAGCCTTATTTATCGGTAGTACTTGCATACATGCTTCTCAAGAGGCAATTAGTTGAGAACCAATGGCTCTGGAAGCTCTCTGAAATGATGCACCCTTGGATGAGTGACACATGGGCCACTATCTCATGAACACTTCGGGATTATTCTATCAAGAGTTGCGCCCATGATCTCCTCCGCTGAATTTTGTCATAACTTTTCAGACAAAGACGCTTCAGAAACTGAAATGTCGTGTCCCCCCAGAATCGCGACTCATCAATCGAGGTTGATATGGAGCGTCAAACTAAGTCAGTTTGGTGACATCCCAAAAAACAGCTCGTAGCCAGATATCCGAGAACTCCTGTCACATTAGATCATGCCATCAACCGATAACTGAACTCTCCAAGCCGAGCCGAACTAAATACTGGTCGGCCTAAAGAGTTGGGGGACAAGTGCTATGTGGGAAAAAATATCAAAGGACATGTGACACCCTCGCAAATACCCAGATAAGGGATCAACTGTCAACATAACTACCTGGTCACCCAACGATGGGGAATATCTTCTAGAGGACCCCATAAGATGCTCAAAGCTGGCAACTAACTACCTCTAGGTTGGCACCCAACTATCTCCGAACTGGCAACCAACTGTCTCCTAGCTGGCAAACAATCTCATGACTATATAAGGAAGACCTCAGCTTACAACGAAGATAACTTGTTCACTTGATTACTTGGCCAACTTGAGAACTAGAGATCTAGAACTCCACTGAGACTAAGTTTGTGTATCACTCTCATTGAATCCTCTCTACTCTCTTTTCCACTCTCTCTCACTCTCCTCCTTTCTCTCTCCTTCATTTGGAGTCTTTGACTCGAGCGTCGAGGCTACTCTAGGGCACGAGTGCCCAAGCCTCCTCGCTCTACACATCGTTCTCTCAACAAGATTCGATCCTTGAAGGTCCGATCCTCTGGAGAAGACACTGATCCTGTGAACATGAAAGAGTTCATCCTCAAAGTCATATACCACAGCTGATCTCTCCCTCAAAGTCATCTACCACAGCTTCTTTTTTTTGTTTCTTTTTGATAAACTAATGACAGTATCAATGACGTGATTTCCCAAGTGTTCATCAATCAAAAGGATCACAAATTCTGCTAACCATTGGAAATTTTTTTATTAATAAAGATGAATCACATTCTCAAGCAAGTGCTCTCCGCCAGAAAAAACATAAATAAATAATTGTATGATGTACTCTGCTTTTATTTAAATTCAGATTGTTCCGTTTGAAGTTCAGAATGAAGTATGGAACATGAATCACTGGATTTATTAACAAATGGGGGAAATTTGTAGTGACTATGATTCCCGTTGCACAAGCAGGAGTTGACCAACTCAGTTGGGCCGTAAGCTTTCCCAATATTCTCTCTTTAACGAGTGCTAGTGGGAAGATGGTTGACTTTTGGTTTATGAGGTAGGTGTAAGGATTCAACCTACCATTCATCTAAAAGGTTCATAAAAAGGCGATTCTACATTAATCAACATCAACTTTCGCTTGGTGAGAATGTCCACAGGCACAGCCGCACAAGTGATCGTAAGTTGGCGATTCTACATTAATCAATATGTACAGTTTGTTTGCCTATAATTGTAATGGGATTTTAAAGATTAGGACACTGATGCAATTGGTATAGAGTACTAAATGTCTTGCCTCGCATACCAAGTAAAACTTCAATTATCTGAGCTCATGACTGCCACAAAACTAACTACCAAGTCACTTCAATATATATCAGCAAAAAGAGCACTAAGGTTGTTTCAAGGGGTAATAATAACAACAATAATAATGGAGTGCAGTAGGGCATTCATGGGAGGAGAGAGGACAGGAGAGGACTGAGGAGGCATTTCTGGGAATTAGAAAAATGCCTCGTTCCTGGATGCCTCCCTTATCTTGGCCAGTGGACAGAGCACACCCAGTTTGGCATGTGATTTCTTTGATGTTTTTCAAACATCTCATGATGGTCCGAGATTGCTCTCAATAGTCTCCCCAGCACATCTCTCCCTAAACAGAGACAAAATCATCACTCAAAGGAAAAATTAAAAAAAAAAAAAAAATGCGCAGAAATGGCAGAAAGGAGGTGTGGCCCGGTCGAATCAGCTCTGCTTATTTTGCTTTTAATTACTCCTCTTCCAGCTCAATTTCAGGTTACTCCTAGCTCTTATTATTATTAATGATAATGATGCCAATTGTTATTAATTTTATTATTATTATTCAGTGGTTTTTCTAATTCCTGGTCTAACAGTGACATTGAAAACACAAACATTGTGCTTAACTATTTAGTCAGCCAGGAGCCAGCTGATGAGCTCTTATAACACTGAATATATTCTGGCCACCACCATCACAGCCCAGAAGCATTGATTCTCGTTTGCTATTTGCTAACACGAGCATCCGTCTCTTCTCAACTCATCCATCCCTTCTTCTTTCCTCGCCTTTTTGTTTTATTTGCTCCATGTCTACCTCATGATGCATATATGTGTATGTTAATTATGGTGTTCTCCTTAGATTCTATTCCCTGCCTTGAAAAAGCCTTTGTGCTTTCCTACATGTCTTTATCTTTCCATATTGGGTGATGTCTTTCTTTGGTTTACCTCAGTTTATACTCCTTCACTCTAAGAGCTTGCAGCAGCTGGTGTAAGCTGAAGAGTGGTGGTGGTGGTGGTAGTGGTGGTGGGATTCAGAATCATGGCTTCTTCTTATTCTCATTCCACTGCCCACCTACTGCTATAAATAGAGGTTCAATTGAATGCTTCTTCATTTCAGGAGAGGTCGTTTGCTTGGATTGTCAACTGCTAGCTGTTTACATCTGCTACCAAGATGAACTATGGGAGCAGCTCTCGTGCGCCTGGTTTCGGTGATATATATTCAACTTTCTTCCATCATATATATTGTTTTCATACCCGAGCTGATTTGAGATTTTTTTTTTTTTTTACATCATGCCTTATGATGTGTTCAATGTATATATGGATGCAGTTAATAGGACTGCTCGCAGGCCTTTTGAGTTCGGGAGGACCCATGTGGTCAAGCCTAAGGGGAGACACCAGGCCACCATCGTCTGGCTTCATGGCCTGGGTGATAACGGTGCCAGGTAAATTCTTAATCACTCCTCTCCATGCTTTTCTCCACTATTTCCAATTTAATTTCTCCACTCTTCTGCTTACTTAGTAGTTTACCAACAAATGAACTTTTTTTTAAAGTTTAATCATCTTTGTGTTTTTGCACTAGTCTATCCAATATTTGGATTTCTTTGCGAGAACATATATACCAGTGGTTTTCTGTTTCAGTGTGTGGTTTCCAGGAGACCCAATTTCATGCCTTTCATGAATTTTATTCTACTGTTGTTATTTGTTCATGGTGAAGTTTTGATGTGGAGACACGTGAACAGTCACAGTTAGAGGGCCGCCTGAAGAAAGTTTGAAGTCATTTTTTTTTTAATGTTGATTCCATGACTTTATTCCCTTTTTTTCTGGTGAAGCTGTCTTCCTTTCTCAGCATATTCCCGGTATTGCTGGGCTCGAAATAGTTAGCCTATTAGAGATATTATTTCCTCTCTCATCCAAGTCCTACCATGTAGCTATTGAAAACTGTTCTAACTTTTCTGCAGAAAGAAGGAATATAAATATTTGAGGAATGTCAATCGCCTTTTTTAGTTCTGGAAAAATCGTGTTCAATAATGTGGAAAGTTTGCATACTTCATGGCAAGCAAGCTTCCATTAGACTTGATTCCAAAGGAGAATGAAGAAGAGACGATAACCAGATAAAATTAAACTCAAGTAGCTTTCAACTTTGATTTTCTAACTAATCTTTGGAGATTAGCTTGTATTAAAACACATATGAATCAGAGGTAGTGTTATGCTTGTGGCTTTTGTCTGGGACCATTACTTTCATTATGTTGATGTCCAGTTCTCCACTAAACATAGCATCTTATCTTTCTTGGACACTTGTATTTCCTGTTCTGGTGAAACACTAAAAAGCACCAATCTAGATACTTATTTTGTTTCTTTTCTGAGCTATCATGCAGACATTGTTAAACATCTACAGCATGAATGCATATTGGTTAGTCTGTAATGTCAAAAGCATGGCAAACACAGGAATGGCACATGTTTGCTCTGAGTTTCACACTCTGCTACCTGAAGGTTCACATTAAGTACAGATCCTTGTTTAATTGCATAAAAATGATTTATGTTTCTCAATCAGACCAAATAATTATTTCTGGCATTTTTTATTTGTATAGCCTATGAACTACTTTTATGGTTCTGTTTGGTGGTTTTATGCCTTGATTTTCTATAGTCAGAGTTGGATGACACTGCAGCATTATGTTTATCACCTATTATTGGAATTACCTTTTATCTTAGTTAATTCTCTTAGAACAAGAAAAATTTCTTTCCAAGTTTATATGATTCTTAACTTCTATAAACTTACTTTGTTGGAAGCAGCTTCTAATGTTGATTTTGCTCTCTTTTTTTCCTTCCATTCTTAGTTCTGGTGGTTACCATTAGGGTAGAAGAGCATCATATGTGCATATGTGTGCATCAGTACAACACTAAGCACACACAAGAGAATATCATATCATGCAGCTGGTTTTCACTGTGATTTGATTATTTCACTTCTGCACATGTGATCTACCCATCACTTTCAGGAACTACTCTTCTCTCTGTTCTTTCCTCACTTCTAGTTTATACCTAAATTTTCTCAATCACCTTCTTCACATGAGTTTCGCATCGCACTTTGCTAAATGAAGGATTTATGTTTCCCAATAGGCAAAATTGCACAAATAATTTATGCTTATAGCCCATGAGCCACTTTCATGATTCTGCTTAGTGATTCTGTGCCTTTTTTTCTATAGACAGAATTGGATTACACTGCGATGTTTTGTCAATCCCTATTATCAGAATGATTATTTGCCGTATTTATTTCTGCTGACTAGACTTTTGCTTTGTAAGTTTACATAAGTGCTTAATTTTAATTTTTACTCCATATAGAAGAGCATCTATTGTTGATTTTGCACTCTACTTTTCCTCTTTCATTTTAATTTGTGTGGCTGTGGTTGGAATAGAAGAGCAATATGTATTAGCGGCCTATGAACACAAGAGAATCCCATAGCCAGCAGCTGGTTTTCTCTATTGTTTTGATTATTTTGCTTTGTCACATGAGATCTACGCATCACTTCCAGGAACTGATTCTAGCTCACAGAAGCATGAAGAAAGCTCTTCTCTTTGATCTTTCCTCACTCCGATCTTATACCTAAATTTGTTTTTTTTTTTGATAAATGTGGATAAGTATTACACTTAGAAGCCCTTGTATAGGAATGGTTCGAAACCTCAACCTCTCTTTGGGAGAGAACGAGCTAGCCAACTTTCCTTAGTAGCCTTTCAAGCGTAATGTTGCATTGGCTACGTGTGACTCAAATAGTGGAAATTTGAAATAACAAAGAGATAAAAAAAATGAAGCCTTGATTATTTCATCATAAAAAAAGCCCTGATATTGTTGCTATATTATTTTCATGGCTTACTTTGTTGTGACTTGAAAACTTGTTATTTGATCTCCTGAATCAATAAATGATATCAGTTAATTCCCTTTCATGCTTTCTGATATCTTGTATACACTTTTCAGCTGGTCACAGCTATTGGAAACACTCCCTCTTCCAAATGTAAGCATTCTGATTTTGGACTATTGCCTTTCTTAACCATGACTTAACCATAGTTCATTTTCTTATTGTGGAGAGCTATGATAGTTTTCCACGATCACCTGTCCTCCATTAGCCAGAGATTTGCAGGCTGTAGTTGCTAACCTTAAATAGACTTATTAATTGCAGATAAAATGGATATGCCCAACTGCACCAACCCGACCTGTGGCTGCTTTCGGTGGATTCCCTTGCACTGCCTGTAAGTTACTGGTTCAAGTTCGAAATTGCTCTCACTTTATATGGCAGTTCAGAAATCTCAGAAACATTTTCACATTGTAATATTCTCTCAGTGGATTGTAGAAATTGCTTATGCAAAGCTGATATGCTTCATGAATTTGGCTTTTTACCCAGGGTTTGATGTAGGGGAACTTTCAGAAGATGGTTCTGATGATGTGGAGGGAATGGATGTTTCAGCAGCACATGTTGCAAACCTTTTGTCTACTGAACCTGCTGATAGTAAGCTTCATGAATGCAACAATAATTTTTTCCTGCTTTCTGCTTTTTGTACTTCTTTTCTTTCAGAACACATTTCAAATTTAACATTTATGCAATTCCTAAATTCAAATTTTAAAGGCAGCACATCAACTAAATTCATTACACCTTTACTTGGGCACTGAGTACCTACTGACTTTCCCTCTGCCAAAGAAATGATGTTTGTTTAAGAATTAGCAGTAGCCTTTAGAAACTTGATATGAATTTATAATTTGTTGCTTTGCAAGTTAGAATTGTTGTAGTTTTTCACAGAACACTATTCCTTTTCTAAGTTTTCAAGTGCATATAAAAAAAATCTTGTGGCTCACAATTTTTGTCTCATTTAAAAAAAGAAAATATCAAATCTCAGTCTCTTTTTTTGGTTCTAAAAACAGTCTTTTCGAAATATATATATATATATATATATATATATATATATATATATATATATATATTCTTTCATATTTTGTTCATATTGTGATAAAAAACTTTGATTTCTAAATAAAATAGGTTTAATCCTTTGCCATTTGCATTCTCACTCTCATATATAATTCCTGTTATATATTTTTGAATAAGTGGATAAACCACATTAGTTTATTAAGGGTAGTTGGAAGTACGTTACACCGCTTAAACAGGAAGAATGAAAAAGTACATTATCTTTAGTAGCATAATCCTCTGTCTAAGACTTAGTAGCCTCCGCCTTTCTAGGGCCCCGCTATGCCCTGTGTGTCCTGTGTTGATCTCATATATTTCCTTGGGTTGGGGGGTCATCCTCAAACGGATCACCGCCATCGTCTGCCCTCCCTGATGAGTCCACCGTGAATTCCTGTTATATATTATCTGTTGTATCCCCCCACAATTAGTATCATCAGCAGCTGAAACTTTTAACTAATTCCATGTTTTGTTGTTGATTGCAGTCAAGCTTGGTGTTGGAGGCTTCAGCATGGGTGCTGCAACCGCTTTATACTCTGCCACTTGCTGCATTTATGGGAAATATGGGAATGGCAGTCAATATCCAGTTCATATTAGTGCAGTTATTGGCCTTAGTGGTTGGCTTCCATGTTCCAGGTTTACCTGCTCACTGGCATCGATCTTTTCATAACATTTGCCATGTTTCTTAATTCCTTGAGCATCTCTTGATTGTACAAGCTCATCTCATGCCTCATTTTTTTTTTTTCAATTTAGGGGCTTGAAGAGCAAGGTGGAAGTGTCCCAGGAAGCTACTAGGCGGGCTGCTGTCTTACCAATCTTGCTTTGTCATGGAAGAGGTATTTGATCTACATTTATATTTCCATTTTCAAACTGAAGCTTGTATAAAAAAAGATTTTACTACTCTCTTTGTTTGATTTGGAACTTCTTACATCATATCCTTGATCCTGAGATTGGAAAATCTGACCCTAGTGTTTGTTATATTAGATGTTTTCCCAACACAATATCAAGTATATATATATTTTTTTTTTGTTGGCACTGAATATTTATATTTATATTATTTTTAAAAATATGAAAGAATAGACACAACTTTACATATGAATGGACACCATCTCGCACAACCGAAATACACATTTCAAGATTGTGTCTAAACATTAACATTATATACTTTAATATTGGCTTTACTTAAAAGTATTATGATACGGTATGCTACCAAGAGTTACATACACTTAAAAGCTTCTCATCCGTCCAAGAATATTTATTTGTAGACATATGTCTTCCTCTAATTTGTTGACACTGAATCCCGACTGATCAAAAATAATTTTCTCTTTGGAATAAATGAAATACAGAAATGGTAGGTGAATTAGAGAACACCACAAAATGTGGGGGTCTCAACTTCCTAAATAGATTTAAGGCTGGATGATGAAATACATTGTGGTGGTGGGTGAAGAGACACATGGGGTATGTTTAAATTTATGTATTATAGATTGCACGATTTCTTTTGAATAAATTTTGCTCTTCTTCTGTTTCAACAATTACAGAGATTCCCCTGATTAGATTCTTGATTTATCTATAAAAGCTTTGCAAGTCTAATTCAAATTAAATTTACATGAATTCATTAGCTTTTGGAACTCAGAATTAGTCTCAAGCCAAGTGTAATTAGTGCCTTTCTTATTTTTCTAAATCAATCATTGCAGCTGATGATGTAGTCCCATACAAGCATGGGGAGAAATCTGCGGAGGTTTTAAGATCAGCTGGGTACCGTAATCTCTGTTTTAGATCTTATAATGGGTATGTAAGCTTAGTTAATTAGTCTCTATCTATTTCCTTTTCTTCTCTCTTATGTTGGACAACTGATACACTATTTGAGAATATGCAGGCTTGGGCATTACACACTTCCTGAAGAGATGGATGATGTCTGCAAGTGGCTGACTGCCAGGCTGGGGGTTGCTACTTCCCGCAATTAATTGCAAACCATGTCTGGTGAGGGGCAGTAATAATATTGGAGGGGAAGTAGTTTAAATCTAATCTCTTATGGATAGAAAATAAGTGAAAGAGATGTATATGTGCTTGTTTGGTGAGGAGATTTTGGCTTGCGAGTTGTGAGTAGATTGTTTTGTCATTGTATGTTTTTCACTGTGTGCAAGTGTGTTTACTTTATACCTATAACTTGGAAATTGGAATGCAATTTTGGCTTGATGAAATATATATATATATATATATATATATATATATATATATTAGTTATGGGGGAAATCTGACCGTACATATGGCATGACCCTAGAGACTAAGAGACTGAGATATCAGCAACCCAATAACTGAATAATGGTTGGAGGAACTTCTAAAACACGCTAAAAGGTTCTGGGCCTGCTTCTCGGAGATACTAGAAGGTTCCTCCTGAGTTGGTGTTTGCTTGGAGCCCAAGTAACTGCTTACTTGATGCCCAAGTCATATCTGCCCAACGACCTCCCACAAGGTATAAAAGCGAACGAGGAGAAAGAGCGAACTTACTCCAACCTTTTCTACAAGCTCTGGTTTATAGATCTCTCTCTCTCTCGCTCCTTACTCATCTGTCCACTCTTTCACTCTTTCACTCTATTGTTTTGTTCAATCTCAATAAAAGAGATCTTCGGTCTTTCTTCTCCTCCTAAGTCTTGTTCGCTGACTTGATTGTCGGAGAGTTCGAGGGATAGCTCCCGGACTTCCCTTGTAGATCACCTCCAAAGCCGATCTTCATCCGCAAGAGGTGTTCTTACTACTAGAATCATCCTTTATCGGTTGATTATCTTTACCCGGCAAAGCTAGCATCTCCATCAAATCTCACTCGTTGATCAGAATGGATTACGATCTCAAGGAGAAGTAGATTCTAGGCATAAACAATTTGAACCATCACATGGGAAACTTGATCAAGAAGCTATGTAGATCATGATGATGGCAAGAAGCGGGGAAGAACACGATCCCCTTTCAATTTAAGGTGAGATCACCAGGTTAAACGCGATCCCTGAGATCGAAGTAACTCCTCTAGAATAGAAGATGATCTTGGAGGAGGATCCGCGGGATCTATAGATCTAGATATTTCAGAAATAGTTGGTGGTGCTTACTAGAGCCCTCGAAAAACGGGAACAACAAATTCCTCAACCCCTTCAATAGCAGAGGAATTTCATAGTAGAGTCACTTGAGATTGAAGAACACTCTACTATACGTGCTCCAGAGCGTAGGACACGCATTAAGAAGGGGAAGGAGAGTTCCTCCTCATCCAGTAGTGCAAGGTTGACACGACCTCAAGCTCGATCCGAGGAGCTTTGATGAGTGCATAATTATACATGTTTTCATATTATATTTGTATGCACTTCACCAGCCTTTTCGCATAGATTTCTCTTCTTTTGTGCTCTGTTGGTTATTTTGTTGTGATTGAACAGGTAAATAGGTACCCGGGACAAAAAAAGTGAAGAGTTGAACTATTCGAATCAAAAAGAGTTGAAAAGAAACTTTTATATAGAGTGGCATGGGTGTGCACATGAGCGTGTTGATCCATAAACAACATTAATCGATACATGCCAATGAACACACCTAGAATGCCACAGATATAGAAGGCGTGTCTCGATGTACCACGCACACATTCAACCAGGTATTGTAGGGTGTATATATCAGGATTACCCGAAACGCGTCGATTCGATTCCAGAAGACACCTGAGTTATACACGGGGCTAACATGACCCTAATACAACCGTGTGTCATAAATTTGAAGCCTATAAAAGGCCGCTGGATGCAAATTGCAAAGGGACTTTTGGCGATTCCTCTCTGAGCGACTAGGGTTTCAGAGAGAGATTGAAGGCGAAGGAAACATCGATTTGGGAAGTTTTTCATCTTTAATTATGTCTTCCTCCTTAGATTCTGTGTTAGGTTTTCTTAGTATGAGTGGCTAAACCTTATGTGGTGCCTTAGACTTTAGAACTCTAAAATGAACTTGTGGATTAAATTCCTTTTTCTTTAATACAAGGTGTTTTTTTATTGATTATTCTTGTGGATTGTCTATAAATCCTTAATGCTTGTGATTTGTTAGTTTGAAAGCGCCAATCACATATCCTTAGTTGCTTGATGCGTGAAGAAAAATCTCAATCAAGTTAGATTTGGGTATAGATGATAGGGGGTGAGTACACGCCGAGAGATTGGGTGTATGGTGTCAGTTTCACACAACACACTCTCCAGATTATTGTAAAACCTATTAGTGGGAACCACATAACCTATTAATAATTATGATACAGCCGTACGACCAAGTCCCTGTATGGGACTAGAGTTTGGGTGCACGAGAGATCGGCGTCAAACTAATTTAGGGTTCCTTACGGTCCAAGAATATATCAGTAGATAGCTAGTATTAGGAATTTAGTCGAGAAAGGGATTCCTAGGAAGACAGAGATCCGAGGTGCCATACTCTCTTTATTGATTTAAACTAGCTTGCCAACTATCACGTTAGTTTTAGTTCTCTTTAAATTTGTTAGTTAGGATTAGACTATCACACATAATTCTAGGCTAGATAACAGAAGACAAAGTAGTACTAGCTCTGCCGTTTCCTATGGATTCGACTACCCTACACTCAGGGTACTTTACAACTTAAGTGACCCCTTGTACATGTGGGCGAGCACACATCAAGTTTTTGGCGCCGTTGTTGGGGAACGGAAATTCTATGAACATTAGGATTTTGTTATTCTAGCTATCTTAGTTTTATTCTTCTAATTCTAGGTCTTTGTTTTTTTTTCCTGTTAAAAGTACCGGTACATGACCAGAAGCTCCTCTTATCCATTAGAGGTACTAGATCTAGACTTGGAGTGTTACCTTTGTAGGATATTGAGAGAGATTGTTCTTAAAAAGACCGCAACAATGGAGACAAGTGTGGAGGTTGATCAACTAGAACCAATGGCAGCGCTAAAGCGGTCAATCTCAAATTTTCCTAGAACAAACCTCGATGGCATCGGTTCTTACATTAGTTCGCCACCAATCACAGCTCACAACTTCAAGTTATTTAGATGATTCCAAATCGTACGGTTCGGCCAGTTTTCCAAGATGAGGACCCATATGCACATCTGACAAGCTTCTTGGAGATCAGCGACACGATATAAGCAAACGGAGTACCTGCTGACATGATTCGCCTATGGTTATTCCCGTTCTTAGTCAGAGGCAGAGCCAAGTAGTGGCTCAACTCTTTGTTTCCTGGTTCCATCACCATGTGGGAAATTTTTTAATGAGACACTTTCCACAAGGCAAGAGCATAAAGCTTCGGAGTGACATCTCTTCCTTCAAAAAGTTGGATTCACACTATATAACACTTGAGAGAGATACAATATTAAAGTCATATAATACAAGTCTACATGGGAGTTTATAATTCTCCTACAAACAAACACTCCAAATCAAATCACAACATAATCAACTGGACGGTCAGAGCCAACTAAGGGTAGACTGGACCCTCTCCTACAGTCTAGATATGATCAAGTACCTGTCTACTACCTGCCAAATTTCGCACAACAAGAGGGTGAACTACAGGAGCTTAGTGAGGTATGAACACTACTGTCAGGTATAAACTTACCTGTACATCATCAACAAATAGAAATCTCAAATAAAATATAAACTGGACAGTAGTAAAGTATGAAGATAAATATAAGATATAAAAATGCAGGTCAATGCATTATCTTCAATCGATTTACATGATTCATGCCAACATAAATAGAAAACCATATATATGCACATATGAGTTTCTTTAATCATTTATTATCGGTACCGGAAATGATGATTTCCATAATCATCCTGGCTGACCAATCAAAGCTAGTAACCAACATGGTTGGACCAATCAACAACCGGAAGGTTGACAATATGTGAAATCATATCATAATAATCATTAATATTAATGTCAGCTACACCCCTACTTCCATACTGCAGTACCAGAGTAGAAATGAGCGGACCAATCAACACCCAATAGCTTTCGGTGGGACCAATCAACAGCCGTCGAGGCTATAGTATATAAATCATTATATTAGGCACTTTCGATGGAGTACGGAAAGAGGGTTTTATTTCTTAAAAATAGGAGGGTTTGAAAATAGATAGTTTAGACTAAAATCATAGTTTATAAAAACAACCCCTTCCCTACCTAGTATCGTACTCTCTGGCTCTGTCATAGAGCCTACTTGAGCCTACAAGCAAGTATGTGGAGTACAGGTCACGGTGCATTAATATTTCTATCAATCTCTCATTCTCTATTTCTGAAATGTTTATGAGTTTTTTCGCATGCTTTTCTAAAATATGCTTCAAATCCCAAAAACTATCAATAAAGACATGCTTGTAACACTCAAAGCATTTGATGATAATTAATAAACTCATGCCTTTAATCTCAAATAAATAAGTATGATAGAAATTCGGTATAAATATGAGAGATGTCCACTTGTGTTCCCTCACCTGAGTATAAGTAGTCTCAAATTTTGGCTAGAGTCTTTTCAAGAAGTATTTGCGGCCTTGCCTCTTAACTGCCTTTTCCTTTCCCTAATAATCAAAATACGAAAAATTCAGGAATATGAAAACAATATTCTTACTTATACTCTAATTTAGACTCGTTAGAGTATGATAAATTCATTAAGTTAAATAGAGTATGCTTTCTCTTGACATGTACTTCATGTTTCTATAAGGATGAAAAATACGAAATTGCTCAAATAGAGAACTTAACTCGCTTCATCCTTAGCTAAATTTAAAGGCTTCTAACATGCTCCTTAAAAGTGATTAAATGCTAAACATAATCATGGAAGATTAATCAAGCATTAATACTTAAAACTTTCTACAGAAATTCGGCAGCACCGCCTCTATTTAGAGGGCTCCGAAATTAAACAAACATTCATCAACAATTCTAATTTACTCATACAACCATTTGGTTTAATTAGTCGTTCCATTCATACATTTAAGGGTTGATAATTTGCTTGGCTGTCTTGCGGTTAGAACAACCACCAATTCATGCAAATCAGTCTCAAAATTCCTCATTTCAAAACTCTAATCACCATTACCATCAATTCCCCAAATTACTCATCCCCACCATACTAGCAAGTGGCAAAAACTTAGCTTCGCCGAAGTTCTAACTCTGAGGCAAATAAGCACCGCTAAAACTTTCGATGAAGATCATCACAAAGGCTTTAGCGAACAGACTGAAGCCTTATATGGAAGGGTTGGTGGACACTACCCAAATAGCCTTCATCAAGGGACGGTGCATCCATGACAATATTGTGGCGGTGGAGGAACTAATCTTTAGAATGAAGAAAAGCAGGATTAATAGGGCACTAGTCAAGATTGATTTTGAGAATGCATTTAATATGGTAGACTGGGATTTTCTAATTGATATACTGAAGGCACAGGGATTTGGCCCGAAGTGGGTGGGTTGGATCAAAGCAATCCTAACATCCTCGAAATCCAAAATCCTACTCAACGGTAGTCCGACGGGATACATAAGGCATCAAAGGGGCCTAAGGCAGGGAGATCCGCTATCACCACTATTGTTTGTCTTAGCGACAGATGTTCTAAGCACAATGCTTTCAAACGCGACCATGGCAGATATACTTCGGGGTATTCGATGCGGGGACACGAAGATATCTTCATTACAATATGCTGATGACTTACTAGTGTTCTGCACAGGGGTGTGGGATCGAAAATACGCGCCTAACATCGTGTGACACCAGACGTTATATCGAAGCACAAATATCATTTTTTTATTTATTGTGGGTTCTTTTATTCCTAATAGAGGCAAGCCCCTATTATTAATTACCCCAGACAATGTCTTGGGAACCTCCGATTAAGGGCAAAAATACAAGTAGAGACAATGAGAAAAATAATTGATTTTATTGCAATATAATATGATTTGTTCACATGCTCGGCGTATGTTTATATATATGGGTATATCTATTTGTTTGTTTATTTATGGCCATACCCATGCCTCAAGATCACATGCCTCTACCATATGGGATCCATAATCCACGGTTCTTTGCGCTTGAGACTTTGTAATAGGGTTCGGATCATGGCCAACTGAGCCGCCTTTTAAGAGTTGCATTAGCCTTTTCTCTATCAAAATATGCACTGCCAGGCTGCAAAGGGCTTGTGCTATATCACGACTATTGAAGATCTTGGTATCTAGTCTTCAAGCGCCCATAAATTCATTCCCATTGGAGTTTCCAGGCGGGGAGTTATGAATTTTTGAAAATGAGTCTTCGGCATTGTCAACGGTAGGATCGCTGAAATTGACTATTTTATCCGTCAAAATTTACACCGACTGAGTCGCCGAACGAGTCCGTGTTGTATATGACTATTGGAGATCTAGATATCTAATTTCCAATGACATAGATTTCATCTTAATCAGAGTTTTCTGGCCAGAGTTATGAATTTTTGAAGTTGGGCGATCAACATAGCTAGCGGCAGAAATGCTGAAGTTTACCCTTTTGTTTATCAGAAATCCACACTGATCGGACCGCCGAATGAGTTTGTGTTGTATATGAATATTGGAGAACCAGATGTCTAATTTCCAACGCTGCAGAGATTGTCTCAATCGGAGTTTCCAGGCCAAAGTTGTGAATTTTTGAAATTGGGTGATCAGCATGGCTGTCGGCAGAAATGCTGAAATCTACCCTTTTATTTATCCAAAATTCATGCTGATCGGGCCACCAAAAGGATCTGCGCTGAATATAAATGTTGGAGACCCAGGTGTCTAATTTCCAACGCCACAGAGATAACCTCAGTCGGAGTTTCTGGGCCAGAGTTATGAATTTTTGAATATGGGCAATCAGACGAGGTTTCAGGAATTAATTTGTCGAACTATAGGGTTCATCCTTTTTCCCCATCGAAATAAGCACTGATCGGTCTGCCAAAAGGATCCGTGCTGTATATGATTGTTGAAGATGTGGATGTCTAGTTTCCAACGCCGCAGATCTCGTCTCAATCGGAATTCTCTGGCCAACGTTGTGAATTTTTGAAAACAGGTCCTTTATAACAAAAATCTGCAGCAACACAATTTTTATTTCTGCAGCGGCAGGTCCATCAGCAGCAACGACGCGCGGCAGCAGCAGCTCCATCAGCAGCGGCAACGCATAGCAGCAGCAGCAATATACAAGAGAACAACTCCTTTAATCTTGGTCAAGAGCACCAAAGGCTTCTATTCTCTATCTCTAGAGTCTTTAGCTTAACAGCAGCTCTAGGACCTTCATAACATTTACAGTGACATTGAAGCTGGGGAACAAATTGGCGCTCCACAACCTTGGGCCCTACACATTCTTAGAATTTTATTGCACTCACAATCAAGGATTGCAGCTTCTGAGGCAACACCATTGCCAACAATTGTCGATGCAACAGTTTGAGGATTGCTTGACTATCACAATATTGAGGCATTTGGAAAGTTATGATGAACCGGTTCCGAGAAGGACAACCCTTGATATGTTCTTCAAGCACACAAGGATATCAAAATGATTTTTGATTTGATACAGCGTCACAACATCATTTTCTTGTTAATTTGTGTTCAACTTGCATCCATGAAAGTTCCAAAAAAAAATCATAAATTTGCTAACTAACTCAGGATCCCATTGTCAATGATTTTTTTTTGTCAATTTCACATTCATCAAATTTGGTTATACAACTAGTATTTGCGTGACTCTCTTGTAGGGATCAAAGCGGCTTCATGGCGATAGCGTTGTCTTTTTAAATTATTTTGCACTTTAAAATTCCGTGAGAAGCCTCCCTATATTTGGGCTTCCTTTTGTTATACAAACATTTAAATTAAGCAAAAATTCATAAAAAACATCACATTGTCTTCTTATTTTACGTAGCCTTGGCCAGCCTTCACTATTCTTCTAGCAAAGAATGCGATGCTATTATGAACATCTGCTGACTTGTTGATGTGAGCGGATGAAACTATACCTTGATTTGACTTACTGTTGATGCGGATGGCTGATCTTGTGAATGAATTGGTGCCGGGGTTGGTCTTGAGGCATTGATCGATCTTTGAGTTAATGCCAATGTTCTTTGTTGATGCTGAGGGCGAGGAATTGATGCGCCCGGATGCATTTGTTGATCTGCATTTGTCGGGTTCTTCTTCTTTGTCAGTCTTGATGGGGAAATTTCTTTGTTGAATCTTGATGATGATGAAAGCGGTCTGCGAGAATTTCTTTGTCGAGAGTCTTGATCACGAGTATGAGCCATTTCTTTGTCCAGGGGTGTTGATGGCGTCAAACGAGCGATGGCGATGAAGCCGAGCTGCAACCAATGGTTGATGACAAATAGAGGGCGGCGGCTGATTGTTGGCGACGATCATCTGGTGCTGTTCGAGTTATTGTTGCAGGCGACCCAATTGATCTTAGGGAGTCTTGTAGCGGTGAGGTCATGCAAATGGTGCAGGTGGTGGTGTTGAGGCCGGATTTCTGCTGCAGATGGGCGCGTTGATGGCCAGCCGATGTCTATGTCGGTGACGGAGATTCTTTGCCGCAGATGTTGATGGCGCCGATGCCGATGTGTTGTTGATGCGATATTGGGGGCGGGTGCGATGTTGATGGCGAACACGTGAGTTGATCACGGGCTTCGGTGGTAATGTTGATCTTAGGGCTGCGGGTGCGATGATATTCTTTCTGCGAGGAGTTCTTTGTCAAGCGAGATGATACTTGGCGACACGGTGAAGAAGGCAGCGAGGCGCTGCTGCGCGCGCGCGCCTATGCGCTGTGCGCGGCCTGCGCGCGCGTGGCGTGCGCGCTGCGCGCGGCCTGGGCGCGCGTGGCGTGCGCTCTGCGCGCGGCCTGCGCGCGCGCCTGTGCGCTCCGCGCGGCCTGCGCGCGTGGCGTGGCGGCGCTTCTTGGCGCGCCCTCGCAGCGTCGCGTGATCTACACGGGTGGCGTCGGATCTGAGCTGGGGCGCGACTGGACGAGGGCTGAGAGGCCGGGCCAGACTTGCGGGCGTTGGCCGAATTTGGCTGGGCCGTGGTGACCTCCTCATGTGGCCCGGTAGAAATTTGAAGGGGCCTCTTGGTGATGTGTGGCGTCAACTGCGGGTGGAGGTGGAGGCGGCGTGGCGGCGTGAGTGGAGGGGCGGCTTGAGGCCGGCTGCGGTGGAGGTGAAATTTGGTCCGCCGCAGCGGTGAGGGTAGGAAACAGTGACAAGCGACTTCAAGGAGGGGGCTGGAGCTCCACCCCTTTTTTTTCTTTTTGAGGCCTTCCTCCCCCCCCGCTGGCAGCCAAGCTTTCTTCCTTTTTTAAATGGGTTTCCATCTCTATCCAAACGAAAATTTCTCCCCAAAATCAGAACTTCCTTGACTTTTTAATGGATTAGATCAATGTTAGATGGAATTAATTTTTTTTTAATTTTTTTTTTTAATTTAATTTAATTTAATTTAATTAATTAATTTATTTATTTATTTTTTTTTTTAGACACAAACAAATGCCCCCTTCATACTTCTCTCACGAAATTTGTTTGAGAGGGAGAAGTATGAACATATGAATTTCTTTTAACTTTATAGCCGAGCCCTCTTTGGAAACTTGAGCCCTCGATGCGTTCATTGGTGATGATAAGCCTCTTCAGGACTAGAACCATCTCTCCTTTTATAACCTTTTGGAGTCAATCCCATTTGTTATAGACTTCAAGATCCTACTGTACTTCTATCCTCTTTTTGTCGAGAGAGTCCAGTTTATCTAAGCGAAGTCAAATATTGTCTTCATTTGAAATTTCATGCCATTTGAATTTTGAGGGAGAGGGATGCTTCAATTCCAAACACCGAGGAGTATGATGTGGATCGTGTTGCAGTCCAACAAGTGGCATGACAAAACTCACATCTTAAGGAATCTATAATGTCGGCTCTTTTATCTTTGGGCATAGCTTTTGATTTGGATGTTGATGGCATCTTTTGGCACATGCAATTTCGACCATGGTTGGCCAATGACATCCCATGCGCTTACTCTTAAGTCGCATCTTAGATCTGGATTGATGTGCATCACATATCACGAAGTATACATCATGCATAACTTCGTTCGCTTCTTCATATGAGGATGAATCTTAGGGCGCCTCGCCTTACCTGAAGGCCTTCTGATTTGCCCCCTGGGAGTTTATCATATCCCAAATATTTCATAAATGGTTGTCTCCAAACTTCCTCTGATATCTCGAGGGCGAAGACTTCCACTTTTGCCCCCAGCATTTTCCTCTTCAACATCATCGAGGATCGTCCTTATGGGCCTTTTATTGATCCGAAATTTCATATTTCTTGATTATCTCATCATATGAGTATTTGAGAAACCAAGTGTGCACTTTTTCATTTCATCATTTTTAGAAATCTCGATTCCATTTTTTTTTTTTTTGGAATATGTGAGACTTCCAGTGTTATATTTTCACCCGACCTCATTGATGGAGGGTACAAGTTTTGATATTTCATATTTCCTTGGTAATCTCATCTGATGAGTGTATGAGAACCCAAGTGAAGAATTTATATTTCATCATTTTTAGAAGCGTCATTTTTTTACCTGACCTTATTGCTAGAGGATGCAGGTTTGACACTCCATATTTCCTTTGTAATCTCATTATATGAGTGTAAGAATCCAAGTTTGACATTTCATATATCTGGTGATCTCATTATATGTTTGAGAACCCAGATGACATTCATATATCTGGTGATCTCATTATATTCTTGAGAACCCAAATGAAGGTTTTCATATATCTGGTGATCTCATTATATGTTTAAGAACCCCAGATGACATTTCATATATCTGGTGAACCCATTATATGTTTGAGAACCCCAGATGAAGATTTCATATATCTGGTGATCTCATTATATGTTTGAGAACCCAAATAAAGATTTCATCATTTTTTAGGAGCGTCACAAATTTAACACTCCATATTTCCCCTTTTGAAATCTCGGTTCCGTATCGGAAGCATGTGAAATTTCAAGAGTCATATTATACCTTACCTCATTGATAGAGGGTATAGGTTTAAGATTTCAAATTTCCTTGGTGATCTCATCACATGAGTGGTTGAGAGCCCAAGTAAAGAATTTCCATTTTTATATATATTTTCGGAAAACATTTTTCCTTTTATATGTGTCATATCCCATTTTCTTTTGATTTCATATGCATCGTAGCTTGTCCTCAGCCGTTTTAACAAGTTTATGGAGCTCCATGGCGTCATTTGTAGAAGAAATAAGCTTTGGTGTCTTCTTTCATTTTTGACTTTCAGCTTCTGTGATCGGATAACACTTTTGGATTGGTTCTATGCAACTTTTCCATTAGCTCTTGAAGTGATGTCGAATGCGCTTTGGAAAGCCACCTCAAAATTTGTATCCTTTAGCCATCTTGGATTTGTACTCTCAGGAAGCATCAGGATTTGTGTCTCGATCACCTTGAGAATTGTGATGTGTGCTCTGTTGCCTCAATATTTGCATCATTAGCCGTCTCGAGACCTGTGCTCTATTGCTATCTCGAAATTCATGACTGATTCGATATTTGTATTTCATCATTTACCTCGAGATATGTACGATATCAACACCTCGAGATTTATACTGATTTGAGATGTGATTTACCACTTCGGGGTACACACTTCATTGTTTCAAGATTTCTAGGATTTGTTGCTGCCTCGAAGTACATGCTTGATGGCCTCCTTGAGATTTGAAACCATTTAGATTTGTATTTCCAGTTACCTCAAGATGCATGTCCTATCGCTGCTTTGAGGTTTGTGTTGCTCTGGGATCTATCATCGGTCATCTTGTGCTTTCACCGCCTGGAGATTTGCATCATCAGCCGTCTCGAGACCTGTGCTCAATGGCTGATTCGATATTTGTATTTCATCATCTATCTCGAGATGCGAGCTCTCCATTGCCCCCTCGAGATTTGTAATGCTTCAAGATTTGTGCTTCATTGCCTTAGGGTGCACACTTCAATGCTCCTAGGATTTGTCGCCACCTCGAAGTGCATGCTAGATCGCCTCTTCGAGATTTGTAGCTGTTTTGGATTTGTATTTCCACTAGCCATCCTGAGGTCCGTGCTCCATCGCTGTCTCGGATTATTCATGGCTGCTTTAATATTTGTATTTCATCATTTATCCCGAGATCGAGATGCACACTTCATCATTTTTTTGTTTTGAAATTTACTACCACCTCAAGATGCGTGCTACATCGGCGCCTCGAGATTCGTGGCTGCTTCAAAATTCGTACTTTCATCGATCGTCTTGAGATATGTGCTCTATCACTGCCTCGAGACTATAATTTCATCGGCTATCTTGAGATGCGTGTTTCACCATGCTTCAAGATCTGCGCCATTTTGGAGTTTATGAGTTTATATATTTTTATCAGTCGTTTTGAGATTTGTGCTCCATCGTTGCTTCGAAATCCTTGGCTGATTCGATATTTGTATTTCATCAGCTACCCCGAGATGTGTGTTTTATTGCCCCCTCGAGATTTGTGATGTTTCATGATTTAAATTTCATTGGCTGCCTTGAAATGTGAGCTTCACCATGCTTCAATGTCGACGCCGTTTTGGAGATTTATATTTTGATCGGCTGTCTTGAGATGTGGTCTTCACTATGTCTCAAGATTTGTACCATTTTGGGATATATATTTTTTATTTGCTTTGAGATACGTGTGTGATCGTGATCTCAAGATTTGTACTGATTCGAGATGTATGCATCATTGCATCGGGATGCACACTTCTTTGCTTTGGATTTGTTACCATCTCGAGAGGCATCTTTCATCATCGTTGCTTCGAGATTTATGGCTGCTTTGATATTTGTGTCTCATTAGCTGTCTTGAGAGGTGTGTTCCATCCTTGCCTCAAGAGTTGTGATGCTTTGAGATGTGTGCTTCACTGCATCGGGATGCACACTTCATCATTTGGGATTTGTTGCCATCTCAAGAAGCGTCTTTCATTTGTTGCTTCAAGATTTGTAGCTTGTTTGATATTTGTATTTCATCGGCTATCTCGAGAGGTATGTTCTGTCCTTGCCTCGAGAGTTGTGCTGCTTTGAGATGTGTGCTTCACTGCATCAGGATGCGCACATTCTCGCTTTGGATTTGTATTTTCATCAGCTGCCTCGAGAGGTGCGATCCATCCTTGCCTCGAGGGTTGTACTGCTTTGAAATTTATATTTCATCAGCTGTCTCGAGAGGTGTGTTCCATCCACACTCGAGGTGTTGTGATGTCTCATGATTTATATTTCATGGCTACCTTGAGATGTGAGCTTTACCATGCTTCAAGGTTGGCGCCATTTTATATTTTGATTGTGTCTTGAGATGTGTACTTCACCATGTCTCAAGATTTGTGCCGAGAATATATATTTTATCACCGCTTTGAGATACAGCGTTTGATGCGTGATCTCAAGATTTGTGTTGCTTCGAGAAGTGTCTTTGAGATTGCCTCAGTTTGCACACGCCGTCATTGGATCCGAGGATTTTGGTGCCGGGATCCATTCTTCCATTAAACTTTCAGCATTCCCGTGGTTGATGTCGGATGAGATGTCCTTTCTTTCAGTAGAGGATTTTATTTCTCCCTGCTATTTGGATAGCGAGCTTCTTGCCCCCGGCCTTGGATAAGGAAAGATCGGCTTTGTCCTGTCGACGGAAGAGAGAATCCTATCGCGATCGCCAGCTACCGTCTGGATCCACTATTTTGATATCATTCATGCCCCCAATTTATATCAGAAATGAGTCTTTTATCTGTGACCATATCTGAAATGATTTGAGTGCAGATTTGTGGTGTTCTTGCATGATTTGCAATGAACTATCAAAGGAATGAGGTTTTATACTTGTATACCCAAAGGTTGTCATAGGTGAGGCAAATATCAATCCTCGTTATACCCTTGAGATAAGGCATCATTTTCTTGTCAATTTTAACAACGACCATCTGTGTGTCACTTGTCAGATCATTGTTGTCAATTTGCTTTCGAGGATAGAGGCACTTGAGGTCATCTTAGGGGAGCAGGGGTTATTCAACTTTGTATGCCTTCAAGTTGATATGCCAACAAATCCATATGATATATTCCATGTTTTCATTTGTTGAAATTTCCTTAAGGAGGATTTTGGGTTGGAGGGAAGATTTTGTTGTTGAGGTTCAATCCCCGTTCATTGCCCCCTGTGTGGCATATGGCATCTTGTGAATGGTATGTATGCTGAACCTCCTCGGGCCTCAATAACCATCCAGATTATATGAGTTTATGTATCCATGTTTTCTGGTGAAAATGCTTTAAGGAGAATTTTGGGTTGGAGACAAAATGGATCCATCCTCTTTATCCTTCCTTTTTAGGAACATTTTGTTGTTGAAGGTCAACTCCTGCTCCTTGCCCCCTATGTGGCATGTAGCTTGATCCTTCTTGTATTATGCCCCCAGGATGGCCATGCATCCCCTTTTTTTTTTTTTTTATTTGATGAAAATGCTTTAAGGAGGATTTAGGGTTGGAAAGAAAATGGATTCATCCTCCTATCCTCCCTTCTAGGGACACTTTGTTGTTGAAGGTCAACTCCCGTTCCTTGCCCCCTGTGTGGCACGTGGCTTGATCCTTCTTCTTTTATTGCACTTGATATGAGATCTTGTGAATGATATGTGTGATGAACCTCCTCGGGCCTCAATGACCATCCAGATTATATGTATTTCCCCTTCCTTGTATTTTGACTTTTGACTTTTGATGGAATTGAATCGGCGTCATCTTATCGATTGCAACTTCCTTGATGTCGGGTCGGCTCTTTTAAGGTCATAACTCTGCAGCAATTGAGTTCATTCTCACCAACCTAAGGGGCTTGAAAGAACCAATTTCAATATTTTTATAACTTTGAAAGAAGACAGAGTGTAGCTTCTTATTTGAAACCTTCATCCCTTCGTAGGTGCACCATAGATAATATTTCTTTTTTTTTTTTTGATTTTTTTGATTTTTTTTTTGATTTTTTTGATTTTTTTTGATTTTTTTTTGATTTTTTTTTTTTTTTTTTTTTTGTGCAAGCCTTTAGCATGTTTGAAGGTTCCCTCCTCTTTTTGAAGGTGCGCTCATTGTCTTCTTCTGTAGAAAGTACCCTCTCAAGCTGGGCTGGGGTAACCCCTACAAAATGAAAGTCTTTGATTCTCGACCATTAGATCTTCATATCAATCAAAAGAAGCATATTTGGTCAATGTTCCATGTGTGGAAGGTATGGCACTTTTAGGACTTCTATGGATGCCGAACTTCCAATTGCAAAAGAGATCTTGTTTGCATCTCTTCTTTTGACTAGAGTAGAAATTTGACTAGTATGATGAAGGGATTGATTGTGGGAGAGTCTCCGCTGACGCTTTCTCTTCTCTCTTCGATCTTCAGTCAACCCAGCTCGCTAGGTATAGGAAACCATTATTTGGTGGATTCACTTTTGTCTTGAAGCCGCCTTGCAAAATTCATGAACCTCTACTTGTACTTTTACCTCAAAGATGGGAGGAAGAATAGTCCCCACCGGGCGTGCCAGAATTTGTGGGATCGAAAATACGCGCCTGACATCGTGTGACACCAGACGTTATATCGAAGCACAAATATCATTTTTTTATTTATTGTGGGTTCTTTTATTCCTAATAGAGGCAAGCCCCTATTATTAATTACCCCAGACAATGTCTTGGGAACCTCCGATTAAGGGCAAAAATACAAGTAGAGACAATGAGAAAAATAATTGATTTTATTGCAATATAATATGATTTGTTACATATCAGCATATGTTTATATATATGGGTATATCTATTTGTTTGTTTATTTATGACGCCACCCCCGCCTCAAGATCTGTGCCCTACCATATGGGATCCATAATCCACCGGTTCTTCTAGCTTGAGACTTGTGGCCAGAGGTTGGATCATGGCCCTAACTGGCAGCTTTTAAGAGTTGCATTAGCCTTTTTCTCTATCAAAATATGCACTGCCCGAGCTGCAAAAAGGGCTTGTGCTATATACGACTATTGAAGATCTTGGTATCTAGTCTTCAGCGCCGCAAATTTCATTCCCATTGGAGTTTCCAGGCAGGAGTTATGAATTTTTGAAAATGAGTCTTCGGCATTGTCAACGGTAGGATCGCTGAAATTGACTATTTTATCCGTCAAAATTTACACCGACTGAGTCGCCGAACGAGTCCGTGTTGTATATGACTATTGGATATCTAGATATCTAATTTCCAATGACATAGATTTCATCTTAATCAGAGTTTTCTGGCCAGAGTTATGAATTTTTGAAGTTGGGCGATCAACATAGCTAGCGGCAGAAATGCTGAAGTTTACCCTTTTGTTTATCAGAAATCCACACTGATCGGACCGCCGAATGAGTTTGTATTGTATATGAATATTGGAGAACCAGATGTCTAATTTCCAACTCTGCAGAGATTGTCTCAATCGGAGTTTCCAGGCCAAAGTTGTGAATTTTTGAAATTGGGTGATCAGCGTGGCCGTCGGCAGAAATGCTGAAATCTACCCTTTTATTTATTCAAAATTCATGCTGATCGGGCCACCAAAAGGATCTGCGCTGAATATAAATGTTGGAGACCCAGGTGTCTAATTTCTAACGCCACAGAGATAACCTCAATCGGAGTTTCTGGGCCAGAGTTATGAATTTTTGAATATGGGCAATCAGACGAGGTTTCAGGAATTAATTTGTCGAACTATAGGGTTCATCCTTTTTCCCCATCGAAATAAGCACTGATCGGTCTGCCAAAAGGATCCGTGCTGTATATGATTGTTGAAGATGTGGATGTCTAGTTTCCAACGCCGCAGATCTCGTCTCAATCGGAATTCTCTGGCCAACGTTGTGAATTTTTGAAAACAGGTCCTTTATAACAAAAATCTGCAGCAACACAATTTTTATTTCTGCAGCAATGGGTCCATCAGCTGACAGCGGCCAGCTAGCGGCAGCGGCAACTCCATCAGCCGGCAACGCATAGCAGCAGCAGCAATATACAAGAGAACAACTCCTTTAATCTTGGTCAAGAGCACCAAAGGCTTCTATTCTCTATCTCTAGAGTCTTTAGCTTAACAGCAGCTCTAGGACCTTCATAACATTTACAGTGATATTGAAGCTGGGGAACAAATTGGCGCTCCACAACCTTGGGCCCTACACATTCTTAGAATTTTATTGCACTCACAATCAAGGATTGCAGCTTCTGAGGCAACACCATTGCCAACAATTGTCGATGCAACAGTTTGAGGATTGCTTGACTATCACAATATTGAGGCATTTGGAAAGTTATGATGAACCGGTTCCGAGAAGGACAACCCTTGATATGTTCTTCAAGCACACAAGGATATCAAAATGATTTTTGATTTGATACAGCGTCACAACATCATTTTCTTGTTAATTTGTGTTCAACTTGCATCCATGAAAGTTCCAAAAAAAAATCATAAATTTGCTAACTAACTCAGGATCCCATTGTCAATGATTTTTTTTTGTCAATTTCACATTCATCAAATTTGGTTATACAACTAGTATTTGCAGCAGCTCTCTTGTAGGGATGCAGCAGCTTCATGGCAGTAACGTTGTCTTTTTCGTATTTTGCACTTTAAAATTCAGTGAGCCTCCCTATATTTGGGCTTCCTTTTGTTATACAAACATTTAAATTAAGCAAAATTCATAAAAACATCACATTGTCTTCTTATTTTACGTAGCAAGCAGCCTTCACTATTCTTCTAGCGACAATGCGATGCTATTGTAGACATGCACCGACTTGTTGATGACGCGAGCGGATGAAACTATGCAGCGGATTTGACTTCGTTGATGCGGATGTGGCCGATCTTGTGAATGAATTGGTGCCCGGGGTTGGTGCGGCATTGATCGCGATCTTTGAAGTTAATACCAATATTCTTTGTTGATGCAGAGGCAGGAATTGATCTGGCCCGATGCCGCATTTGTTGATGCCATTTGTCGGGTTCTTCTTCTTTGTCGAGTCTTTGATGGGGGCTGTTGAATGCTGATGATGATGAGCGGTGATGCGAGGGCTGCTGTCGGAGTCTTGATCTTGTGAGCCATTTCTTTGTCCGGTGTTGATGGCGACAAAGCGAGGCTGACGAGCCGAGCTGCAACCAATGGTTGATGACGAATAGAGGGAGGCTGCTGATTGTTGGCGACGATCATCTGGTGCTGTTCGAGTTATTGTTGCAGGCGACCCAATTGATGCCGGGGAGTGCTGACGCAGGGCTGGTGCGCAAATGGGCTGCAGGTGGTGGTGTTGAGGCTGGATTTGCTGCAGATGGGCGTTGATGACGCCGATGTCTATGTCGCTGACCGGAGTTGCTGCAGATGGGTGTTGATGGCGCCGATGTCGATGTGTTGTTGATGCCGATATTGGGGCGCGGGTGCTGATGCTGATGGCGAACACCAGGAGTTGATGCCGGGCTTCAGGTGGTAATGTTGATGCCGGGCTGCAGTGCGATGTTGCTTCTTTGCGGGGTTCTTTGTCAAGCGAGATGATAACGGACGACACGGTGAAGAAGGCGGCGAGCGCTGTAGCCTTGGCATCTCTGCAGCGCTGCGCGCGGCCTGCACGCGCGTGGCGTGCGTGCTACACAGCGGCCTGGCAGCGTGGCGTCTTGGCGCTGCGCGCGGCCTGCGCGCGCGCCTGTGCGCTGCGCGCGTCCTGCGCGCGCGTGGCGTGCAGCGCTGCGCGCAGCCTGCTGGCGTCGCGTGATCTACGGGTGGCGCCCGGATCACGAGGTGAGCGGACACAATTTGAGGCGGACGGGCTGGCGAGGCGTTGGCCGAAGGCCGGTGGGGGTGACCTCCTCATGGCCCGGCTTTGTAGTTTGAAGGGGGCCTCTTGGTGATGTGTGGGCGTCCTGCGGTGGAGGTGGAGTAGCGGCGTCGAGGCTGAGTGGAGAGGGGCGGCTTGAGGTCGGGCCGCAGTGGAGGTGAGGTCGGTATTGCTGGCGTGGGGTAGGCAGTGACAGCGACTTGAGGGGGCTGGAGCTCCACCCCTTTTTTTTCTTTTTGAGGCCTTCCTCCCCCCCCCGCTGGCAGCCAAGCTTTCTTCCTTTTTTAAATGGGTTTCCATCTCTATCCAAACGAAAATTTCTCCCCAAAATCAGAACTTCCTTGACTTTTTAATGGATTAGATCAATGTTAGATGGAATTAATTTTTTTTTAATTTTTTTTTTTTTAATTTAATTTAATTTAATTTAATTAATTTATTTATTTATTTATTTTTTTTTTAGACACAAACAAGGGGAAGCCAACCATTTCAGGACACTAAAATTGATTTTCTTTCTCTATGAGGGGCTTTCCGGTTTACGGATCAACTATCATAAAAGTCAGGTGGTCCTCCTTGATTGGCGCACACACTTTCGGCCGGGGAGTTGGGACACTTATGGGATCAAACATCGAAATTACCTATTACGTACCTAGGCCTACCTATATCTGGCTCTAAACCGAAAAAATCAGATTGGCGAGGCCTTGTAGACCGGATCAAGGGGCGCATCACATCATGGAAGGGTCGTTTTCTCTCATTAGGAGGACGCATTACTCTCTTAAACTCAGTAATCTCCACCATCCCCAACCACCGGCTCTCGATATTCTGGCTTCCTGTATAGGTGGTGAACTAGATTGATACCTTGAGAAGGAACTTTCTCTGGAAGGGTGCAAATCCGGAGGCTAAGGCTTATAACCTGGGACGGTGGGATATGATATGCCGCCCGAAGGAGTATGGAGGATGGAGGATCATTAACCTTCAAAGCTTCAATATGGCAATGATGAAGAAGTGGTGGTAGAGACTGATTGTAGGGGAAGCTGGGATATGCTCCAAAGTACTACAATATTCATACTACCGGAACCAGACACCCAACCCGCGACGAGAGGCCCCTTCGTCAGCATCCCATTTCTGGAAGGATATCACAAGTCAATCTGAGGCCTTGATGCACAATATCTCAGTACGCTCGGGCCAGGGGAAGTCTACTTTATTATGGCTTGACAACTGGATAGAAGGCCACTCCCCTATTACATTATACCCCACGCTCCAGAGGCTAACACAAAATCCAATGCAAACATTGTAGGAGGCCCGGTTACAATTAATACAAGGAAGACCATTGCTGGCAGTCGGGCCTCTGACAGAGGATGGGGCGAGAGATCTCAACTCCTTGATAGAGAAGATAATGGTGGATCCAGGAGATAGAGAGGACTCAAGGAGCTGGAAAAACTGACACCATCAGGCACATTCACGGTCAAATCAATATACATGTTTATAATGGACGGTGGTATTAGGTCAGCACTGACTGCTGGGTTTTGGAAGCAACCATGCCCTACCAAGGTCAAACTATTTGTCTGGCTAGCAAAGGAGAACAAAATTCTTAGACTTGATAACTTGCACAGACGAGGGTGGGAGGGAACCCGCACAACATGCTACATGTGTGGGGAGGAAGATGAGACAGTAGAATATCTCCTGATAACTTGCAGCTATACAGTAAGAATATGACAACACTTTGCTCAGCTCTTCCAACTGACTCAGGTCCCCCTAAGGTTACAAGACTTATGGGGTGGACAACATTGCAACCCCCAATTACTGAAGGAGACTCACAGAGGGTGGAACCTCCTCTCCATGGCCATCGCATGGAGTGTGTGGTTAGAGCGAAATAGAAGAAGTTTCATGATAAACAACGTGTTTTCATGAAAATCATTCGAGATATCGATTTTCTAACCCTTTCTTGGTTTGATAAAGTGCATGACTCTAAAAAGCCAAAGCTGCTGGCAATGGAATCCATTGTCAAAAGAAGCCTGGATTTTACTCGCGAGGAGACCTTTCAGCACCCCCGGGGATCGATTTCGACGACACCCAGAACAGTGGGACTCAAAGAGAGTAGGGTTCACAGGGTTAATGGGACATTTAAACACATAAGGGAGGGCTCAAGGGGCACAGGATCCACAGGGTTAATGGGACATCCAAATACATAATGGAGTCTTTTGCAATGTATTTGAACAGTTCCGATGTGGAACTATTATCATGTACTCTATCTGCAACTTTTAATTAAATAAAAGAATGTGGTTTATCCACTTTTATAAAAAAAAAAAGTTCTATTTGAGGCCCCTTTGTCGCTGGCCGGATTTCACAAGAGAAGAGAAGATCAGAAGTTGGCGTGGTCACTGAATTGAGGAAGACAACGCAAAGTGCAGCGCGACTGAGCTACGGGCGGAGGCCGAAGTCACGTGACTACAAGCTGTCCGCACAGGGGGCTCGGGCTCGCCGGACAGGAGAGCTCGAAGGTTCGCCAGCATGTGGAAGGGGCGGATCTGTGGCCAGGGCAGCGTGGGCGGTGCTGCAGAGGTGCGGACAGGTGGCGGCGTGGGCAGAGGTGCAGCCCGGCGGCGGCACGGCTCTGATTGGGGAGGAGTTCAGGTGTGGGGCGGCGCTATCTCAGGGTTAACGGCGGTGAAGCTCGCCCGTTGGCCGGGCGGGGGTGAAGCTTGCTGGCCGGAGAAGAGTGGGGCGCGGGTAAGGGAGAAGAGGAGGAGATGGTGGTCATGAGGGATAAAGATGAGAACGAGAGAGAGATTGAGGGCTTTCATCTCTCTCTCTCTCACATTCTATTATAAGACATAAAGCATTTTAAAAAGTAATAATATTTTAATCAAAATATTATTCTAATCAATTACTATAGGATCACGGGTGATACCTTTAACCTCACCGGATCCGTTTTCTTCGGATCTATATTTTTACGATTTATTATTTTATTTATTTGTTAATTAATTCATTCTTTACTTCTTATCAGTGAGTCATAGACACACTGTAACTTCACGGGTCGCATTTACTAGCCCAACAAAGATCCATATTTTTCGGCTTTTGACTGGGCCAGATCTACTTTACCGGGACTCTAACTTTGCCCGATATCTTCCTCTTAATTAATCAATATTAATTAACACTTAATGATTTTCTCTATTAATTAACCGAGATTATCCTTTCCATTCACCTCCAACTATTTCAAGTATAAGTGACCTGACCCAATATGGCCTTCTCTAGGACCAATAGTTGCAAGGCTAGATTTTAGATCCGTTAATCCCCGATTTTCCTTTAATTGAGTCTTAAAGTAATTAATTCATTTTTTGTGCTAATTAATCTGGTTGAAATTTTTGAAAATTTTCTGATTATTTATTTAAAAATTTCGGGGTGTTACACAGACCGGCGGTAGCCTTCCACAACCATAAAAAGATTTGCCAGGTAGTTCGCAGATCAGAGATACCTCTCTATAATGCCATCAAAGGCTAGTGGGATGACCACTACCCGACTACTCTCAGTCTCTTCCACTCGTTTCTAAGCCGCTTGTAGAGCTGTGTGGAGACTCACCTCACTTGTCATCATAAGCTTTTCATTGTCCAACTTTTTGAGCTCCTCCCGTAGTTTAATCATTGGCTCTTCAAGGTCCTTGGCCCTCTTCTCCTATCTAACCAAGTCATCCTTTGCCCTCTTCAGCAAAACTATCATGTCTCCAAGTACAGCTCTCTCCCGAAGTTTGGTCACAACAAAACCCTTCAAAAAGCCTAAATGCATGATTAGGCAGGCATGTTAATAACCATAATAAAAGGTAACATGGAGATAAAAGCTTTTCATTACCTTTACCCCATCCAAAGTGAGCCAGGAAGCCAGTTCCTCCTTATTCAACTTTTCCAACTCAATTAGGCCCGACTCCAAGGAGATTGCTTCAAGCGCCCCTGCAACCTCCACCACGTTGGTGAAAAGTGACTTCACTTCGGTATCATTTTTACCTGAAGATTTGAAGGTTTCTTCTTCGCAGAAGGAAATTCTCTTGGTCTTCGATTCTCGAAAGAAGGTGTCCCAAGTGTCGGTGCCTCACGAGTCCAACCTCAGGAAGAAGGAGCCCGGGACGATGTGCTTCGATTCTAGGGAACTATGGATATCAGAGTCTTCTGAGCAGCACCTTCAAAACTCAGGGCTCGAGAAACTTGTTTTCCCAAGCTCGGTGATAAACCAATAACTAGAGGTCTCTCCTGAAGACTTGAGGACAGTTTCTCCTGGTCGATTCGTCGCTTCTTACTCGACCATACCTCAACTCCCACGGACCTCTTTCCTTCCCGAGAGTCGGACAAATTTGGAGGACTCGTGACATTCATCCTCAAGTCTTGAATCATCCGATGTTGGCAATCCATCGAGATTTCTACACAGGTATGTATAAAAAATCATACATAAGATTTAGTGGCAACTGTCCAAACTATATGCTAGTCAGAAATATCCTACCCACCATTTCGGGGAGTTGGGCGTCTCCCAGTTAAGGATCGATAAGCAAGTCTCTGAACAGAGTAGGAGATCTGCTCTGAAGGAGATCTAATTATTTCTGCTCCTCATATGAGAGTTTGAGTTTATTGGTTTCGTAAGGGAATGACCCCACTAAGTTTGCACAGACCACTTGGACTCACAGAAAATGAAAAAGAATCCAGATTTCCAACCATGGATAGAAGAAGGAAGATCTCCTAAGAAAGACATATTATTTTTGGTCGCAAAGAAGAACCTATCCTCCGGATACCGTCTCAAAGTGAAAAGGAGACGAATCCAGCTAAGAATAGGCTCTAAACCAAACTAACGGAAGATAACGGTAAACCCACAAAGTAATCTCCACGAATTTTGGAGCAGCCGAGGTGGACAAAGTCTATACAACCAAATGATGTCTTCAAAGAATGAGGGAATCAAAAGTTTAAAACCAACCTAAAGGATTCTATATAAATGACTATCGCCCTAAGGCTTGGAGTATCGGCCCGCTCATTGAAAGCCAACATCCTGGCATGGAAGGGGGAAGAAAGTCCAAAGGCCTCTACGTTTTGATTAAACTCTGAAGGCAAAATATTACAAGGAAACAAACCTACCCCAGAACAAGGTTCTACAGAGAAAAGTGGAGAAATTTCCATTATCTTAATCACAGGGGATGAGAGAAGATTACTCAAGTGATTGTCAGAACTTCTTGGGATCTCAGAAAGAGGGAAGATGAATGCAAAAGCAAAACCCTAGCTTCAGGTAATTTTACTTAAGGAATGAGCGTACAAGAAAACTGGCGCACACCATATAAAAAAAGATCGTTACGATTCGATGGATCAAATTGTCTCTTGAAAAGGCGCCTTACGGATGTTTGACATATGGGCCATGATCTCCATCTTGTTTTAAATGATTGCTTAGGAGACAGTGCAATAGATGGTGTCCGCCGAATTCTATTAAGAAATTTTTTCCGAAAGTTGATCCACTGCAAAAGAATCGTGGGTTCAAAAATCGAGGTTGATCCAAATATTTACTTCATTAGCACAAATCGACATTGACAAGACATAATCAAGCAATAGGAAGCAAGCCTCCAAGTTGGATTATGTTACGGGTTGGTAGCCGGATCTATCCTAACCACCCCGGACGATTTAAAACTGGTAATGGATAAATGACCATAGCTCGCCCCCAAGTCAGATTATACTCTTAATTGGCGACTCGGCTTATCTCAATCGCCCTGGTCTGTCAATCACCCTGGTCTGTTTAGAAAATAAGACGTAGATAGATGATAGAAGCCCATCTTAGGGTCGGATCACACCACCAACTGATGGTTTGACTTCTTAGGTTGCCTTAAGCGGCATGCTTGTCGACCTAATAAATTGGGAAACAAATATTATGGGGATTGGGAAACAAATATTATGGGGGAAAATCTGGCTGTACATATGATATGACCCATAGAGTACATATGATATGACCCATATGATCCAAGAGACTAAAAAACTGAGGTATCATTAAGTAGCATAATAGTTGGAGGAGTTTCTGAGAAGAAGGTGGAACTGTTGATGCCATGTCAACTCTAACCGTCTCAAAAATATAAAAGAAAACAAGAAGAGAGCAAATTGACTCCGACCTCTTCCACAAGCTCTTTTTCACAAAGATCTCTCTCCTTATTCATCTTTCCACTCACTGATTTGATCGTCAGTCCACCAATCTTCATCCTCGAAAGACATTCTCACGGTTAAAATCATCACCGTGATCATCTTTTCCATTCCGAGTAGTAAAAACTATCATCTTTACTCAATCTCACTCATTAATCAGATTTTATTTCAATCGCAAGGGAGATAAACAAACATTTATATATATATATATATATATATATATATAGAGAGAGAGAGAGAGAGAGAGAGAGACAATATTATTCCAACAAAACAAAGAGAAGACCATCCTGATATGTCAATTATTTATTATATTTGCACAGCAAAGCATATTAGATTACTAAATTGACCACAGTCAAACATAGCAAGAACACAACAAGACACTGGACCGACTCATGAGAAACAAAGAAGCTACGAAGATGGGATTAGGCAAACACATGCATCCTGAACTCGGACTACTACGTACTAGTCCTCCCGATCTCCATGGGTTGCATCCTCCTTCTTGTCCCCTGTTCCCATGCCCTCGTTCTTGTCCCCTGTTCCCATGCCCAGAGTGCTCTTCACCGCATCCGCCGCCCCCTGTGCAGCGCTCTTCACCTTCTCCCCAGTCTGCCATACCAAACAAAGAAAGTTCGTACGTGAAGATCCCATATTATTAACAGAGAGAATGAAAGAGATATATAGCACTGAAAGAGAGGTTAGAGTAGTAGCTCACTTGCTGGAGAAGGGTGCCAGTCTTCTCCTTGCCTGCTTCCGTGGTTTCTTTAGCAGACTGGGCGGTCTCAGAAGCCTTCTGTTTCGCAGCTTCGGTCTTGTCTTGGAGGAAACTGCCAGTCTGGTCCTTGCTCTCCTGCGCGCGCTCCTTGGCTGCCTGAGTAGTCCCAGAAGCCTTCTCCTTGGCCTGTTGCGCCTTGTCCTTGGCCGCATCTGCCGCTTCCCTGCTCTTCCCCATCACCTGCTCCTTCTTCTCCTGAACATATATATATTCACACAATTAATTAATATATACATGCAGTTCAACAACAACAGCTAGCGACGACAATTAATTATCTCTCACGAGCGTAATTAAGTTCAATAAATACGATTCAAGTCTTTACCTCAGCATGGCCTCTGGTTTCACCAGCCTTGTAGCTAGACTGATCCTGGGACGCCATGATCGATCTCGACAACCTTCTTCACAGAATCACAATCACAACACTACTAGCTCTTGCCTAGTACTAAATAATTAATGAACCGACTGTAATAGCAAAATATTACCACGCCAGCTGCTGCTGCTGCTGCTCCTGCTCCAGTGAAGGGGAGGATTGGTATTTATAATTGGAAAGGTGAACTAGTTGATGGACAGCTGCCCCAAATGCATGCGGATAGCTTGTATGTTGCGACGCGTGTCTCGCCATGTGTCTCACATCAGTAGGTGCCGTACTCCCAGTGAAAGCACCGGATGACGACGCGTGCTTCGTGTCTTTAGACTGGGCCTGTTCACTTTGCCCAGACTCCGGTCAAAAGAAACTGTTCTGGGTTAAGTTCACAAGTGTTTCAACCTTGCGTTTGTTTGTTTGTTTTTTTATTTAATAAATAAAGTAAATAAATAATATTTTATTTACGATGATAGTGAGTGTTAACAGGTGTTACATTGTGATTATAATTTAATCTTAAATAAGCAGGGACCTATTGCAACCTTACATTTGTTTGTTTGTTTTTTTATTATTTTATCAATTTTAAGTCTTAACACCCTCACTGATTGATTCCTCTCATAAATAAGAATTTCATTATTGTTAGCTATATTCATATCATACAAGACTTTCGTCAACTTCCTTTTTGTATTATTTGCTTTCTTGTGTTATGCTCCCAATAATTTTTTTTCTTTTTTCTTTTTAAGATAGATGTGGATAAATTCCTTTCATTAAAGTTAAAAAAATTGTTGTTGTTGTTATGTTAATAAAGCAAAAAAATACATAAATAGCCTAAGCACGGCCAGTGTTCCCCTCATGTGTTACTCTCTTTCATTATCCAAAGTCTCCGTTGTGTTGTTTGGTTGTTATGGATCTTTTTTTTATGAAAGTCAGGTTTTTCTTGACAAAAGACTATGTTGTCTCCAATTTAACTTTTTTAGAGGCTTTCATTATATCAAACCAAAAGAGCATGGAAAAATTAATATCATAAATTAATTAGTTTTGAATAAATATGTATATTCAAACAAAATAGGAGATGTGTGACGAACTCATCCTCATCTTCACACAAATAGCATGTGATGTGTGTCTCTTTCTACTATCATCTAAAATACCCCTATAAAGGGATAAGGCCAATTGACGGAGCCTAATTCCAATTGTTTTGTTTCAAAGCAAAGATATCCACCAAGGCTAGTTCGTCCTATTTAGATATTTATGACCAAGAGGTATTGGATTCTTATTAGGATTTTGTTATCCCTATATATCCAAGCAAGCAAAAAACTTAACTTTAACCGGACACAGTCGCTTCTAGAAGGATTTAAGAATAGACCTCCTGAAGCCATCATCCACTGTCCACCA
Organism: Dioscorea zingiberensis; assembly: GCA_026586065.1. Lineage (NCBI taxonomy): Eukaryota > Viridiplantae > Streptophyta > Magnoliopsida > Dioscoreales > Dioscoreaceae > Dioscorea > Dioscorea zingiberensis. Next base: position 45,770,378 of record CM048818.1, read on the forward strand.
ACAAGCAGTAGAGGGAGCTTACTATGAAGTGTTGTGTTGGTGTAAGTTTCCGCATTATACAGTAGCTCCCAAATTCGGGGAAGAAAGTAGGTTGTCTCGGAGTTGTTGATAGGCCTCAATGTTAACCTTGGTTAGAGGTTCGAGTTTTAGGAGGGAGTTCTCTAATATGATGTTAGAATGAGCCTCGTACACTATGATGGATTCATTTTTTATCATATGCCGAAGCATATCCCAAATGTTCCATGGTGTCTTTCCTTCCATCTTGTTGTCATGGCAACAGTTGATTGTTGTGTCTTCACCTACTATTACTCCTATATTATTTAATATTACCGCACTTTATGATGGATGCCTTTTGAAAAGAAAAAGCTCACCCGGGTATTGGTAAGAAAAAATCATAATTAGATCTATCAAAGTATGTCTGTTGAAGGAATTTCATATATAGTTGTCAATCGGGTCATGCCAATCCAACACGACACAGGCCAAACATGGGTATTGTGTGCCCTGGTTGGTCAGCACGACTCCTTGTCGATTGTATCGGGCTAGCACCACCCGCCAATATTTAGGGGTCAGTCCAACACGAAGCACAATACGACCTCTAAGGGCTCATGCGTTGGGATGGTCCACAGGTTAATTGGCTCATTAATTTTTTTCTAAAAAAAAATCCTAGAAATCCCAAAAAAAAACTTAAAAAATGAAAAAAAAAATTCCCAAACTTTATAAAACTAAATAAACAAATAAAATGAATGAAAAAATTTTCTGAAATTTTAAGATTCAAACTTAACTCATAAATTATAAAAGAATAAAATTTAAAAAAAAATTATTTTATTGAAAAAAGCAAACTAATAAAATATTGTGCTTTATTTGAAAATTATGACAAAAATGTTTATGTTATAAAATTATAAAAGCAAATTCTAATTTACGACCTCCAAATCTAGAAATCTTCAACTCCAAGTCTCCAAGTTGACCAAGTCTTCAAGCAACTTTTCTTGAAAGATCATTCCTGTCTTGATCTTTCGGTTGTTGTTGTTCTTTCTCCAATGTTTTTACTTGTGTCATGCCCTCCTTGGTCTTGTAATTTATTCTTCGACATCTAACCAAATTCCTCCAAGCATTTGCGCATCTCCAAAGAAGCTTGGCTTAACTTAGGCTCCATTTGTCATCTAGTACCATGTTCCCTATACTAAAACAAGCCTCCGATATTATTGTGGATACCAATGAAGTTAGAAGATCACAAGCCATTCGCGGCTAGTTAGGGATAATTATGCCCTTGTGCTTTCCACCCTGACAAAATATTAAAATTATTAATTTCCTCTAAAGTGAGGAAATCATTAAAATTATTAGTCAAATAAGGGTTTAATTCATGTAAAGTACTGAAAGAAGAGGATGAAGAAGAACCACTACTATATATTTTTTCTAATCATATTAATAAGTTGAGCATGAGTTTTAGTTTTACTCTTTGCATATGAAACATTTTCATCATTACTCAATTGAGTTGATCTCCTATTACCATATGAATTATTTGTCATGCCTCGAACCCGGTAGGGCATTCGGCATACTAGCGCATACGTGTGGGGATGGGCCCCATTTAATGTATGCAAGGCCTCGGATCGTGTTCTGATTATTACAATCACAATTTATTTTGCTAATAATAATTAACTCTAAGTTCAACATCCAAAACCCACATAACACGCGGAAAGGTTCTATAAAATACACCAATGTTGTTCCACATAACCAAATACAAATCCAAAATAACAAAAGGTACTAATTAATAACTAGGAAGGGTCATGAACGCTCCATCTACCCCAGACTACCTACTCTCGGGATCTGGCAAAGCTTAACAAAAGAGTTTAATGAGCTTGGGAGCTCAGTAAACATCCAGTAAATATAAATGAACCATGCATGATTTCTTTATAGAATAAATATAACTCAATAGAAGATAAAACAATAAAAGAAATCAACAACATATTTTGTGTGCAGAAATGATATAAAAAAAAACAGAGAGTACAGTTTCAATAATAATATCGTCAGAAGGTGAACACAAAGTCATAAAATTAGAGGATTTGTATTCGTACTAAAAAATAATAGTCTCCTAGAAATGTTATGACCACTATTAACCCCGATGGTGCGGGTCAAAATCCAATTTATTTTACCTCGGTGGCCCGAGTCAAAATCAAAAGGTTGTTATTATTACTGGCAGCAACGGTGAACTAGTTCATAATCAAAACGTGTTGACACGGTCAATGTTTAACCCTTATTGACAAGAATCAAAACATAACACATTTGGAGACATATACAAAATCTCAATAAATCTCATGGAAGTAGAAGTAGAAATATTAGTTATTTGAGTTTGGGTGGGATCAAATTGGCTCATAATATGTTGGTCACCATGCCTTTTAAGGTAACCGGTATCACCTGAAGTTTGGCACACACAAAAAAATAATAATCCTTATTACATTTTTTTTTTAGGAATAGCTTGGGGACCTTTATTTGCAATATCAGCAATATCATAAAACTCTAAAATCCATGCGGTTTGTTTGCTACTGTTGGCACTAGCACCAGTAGATGGTCAAGCATTGTGACCATTAGTACTAGCAGTGGCGGATCTTGACATTAAGTCTTGGGGGGGCCAAAAAATTTAACGATAAATAATAAAAATCTCATAAAACCATTAAGTTTTTTTTTACTTTGCCACCCCCTCAAAAATAATCAAATCACTTATCACCCATTACTTTTCAATAATACCCCATAACCTCCTCCTTTAATTTTATTTTATTTATTACCCTATAGATTAAATTTAAGGGTAATTAATTCAAGGTCCTTGCTACAGTACCCGAATTGCCTATAGGTCCCTAGGGTAGGTGTGTTTGGGGGTGTAGCAAATAGCGAGGGGGAGGTCCCTAGTTACTGTTTCCAGGGACTAATAAATAATTATCTCTAAATTTATTTTAAAATCTATGATTTCACCAACAATAATTATATTTCTATTTGCCCCCTTGAAATTTTTCATAATTATATAAAATGACATGCTTTGTTATTACACCCATGACCCATGATATGTGTTTGTTACCTAGATATAAATAATTATTGTTTGTAAAATAGAGTTTAAAAATATATCAAATAAAAAAATTTATAAATAGGATATGTTTAATGGAAATTATTAGGATTAAATTAAATATTTTAAAAAACAGTATTATAGATGTAATCCTCCAATAAAATAATGACAACAAAATTTAAAAAGAAAAAAAAAAGAAAAACTTCCAACTTATTGGATTCGAACCAATAAACTTAGCCTACTAAAGTCCACTACTTACCAACTGAGCTAATGTTTATTTTTGCTTAGTGGGGTCAATTTAAAGGTTTTAACTAGATATATATATATATATATAATATTAATAAAAAAAAAATTCAACAGTTGGGGGGGCCAAGGCCCCCCCAAATCTGTACATAGGTCCGCCCCTGAGTACCAGTTTTAGATTCATCAACACTCAAGAGGTTGTCTCAAAAAGTGGAAAAAAGGAAGAATTGTCATGGGGAAATCAGAAGAGCTAGTTATTATGCAATTAAAAATAAAAGATAAGAATTACCTTAATTATTTTTAAAAGATTTGAAATTGGTAGGCAATTGGATACCTGTTCTATCTCTTTCAAATGCAATTGAGGACTTGAGGAAAATGACATGAACTTTAAGAATTCTTCGAAGAGCTTGGAAGCTTGAGCTTGAAGCCTTGAAGACAAATAAGAGTTGATTGCTTGAAGCCTTGAATTGTTGAGAATAAGAAAACGATTGAGATGTTTCATGTGAGGAAAATGAAAGGGTTTGTGGGAGGTAGTTATAGATTTTTCTTAAATTTTTAATACCCTCATAAGCTAGTAATTTATAGTTGTTGAGGAGGGCAATTATTTTATCCAAAAGACAAATACTCTAAAAAAATAACCATTTATAGCTATTTTGAGGGGCTTTTTGTACTTTTTATGAGTTTAAAAAGCTTTAAAAACAAAAAAGAAAACAAATCTGGCTTGTCGGACTGGCCCTATAGGTAGCCTTTGTGGGCTATACCCGACAAGGCCTGCAACGGCTATAGGCGTGCCATACCGACCCAGAGACAATGTCAAAATCGACCCAGCACGAACCCGTGCATAGGTCACGCCTAGGCTTAGTCTATTTACACCTCTAGTTTCAAGTAGATTATAACTTTACCAAATAGGATCCTTCACCACCATTTCTCTAGGAGTACCTCATTAAATAGTTTGAGGTAGATTATACCCTATCCACCTTACTCTTTAGGTTGGCATAGGCCCCTACAGTTCACCAACCTATATGGTTGGAATTCTGTGTTAGAGCCCCTCTATAGGGAGTCCCTTCTTAGGGCATTGATTCTCAAGGTAACCTAGTTTAGTAATCGCTAGAAAAACATCCAATAGTTTGGGATAACTGTAAGGATTGAGTCAAGAAGGGTAAACCATCCTCCCATCAATAATAGTAGCCCTTTCAAGAATCTTAACCTTCGTTTGATCTTTCAATGAGATGCAACTAGTCTTCTTTCTTAGACTTACATCTCGAGATGGGTAAACCAAGGTAGGACATTGGCATGGAGTTGATCAGGCAGTTCATTATTTCCCCAAGGCATCCAATGAGTTGTTACTGTCCTGATTGGGATAGTGGTGCTCTTGTGGATGTTGATCCAAAGTCTAGAGAGTCCCTCGAATTAGTAGAAAATCAATTATAGAACTTTAAAATGGGAGGATCTCTTGAGCAAAAAATAAACAATTAGTTGTTAATCTGCATATGTTTGTGCTTCCTGCTCCAATTTTAAAACCCTAGAAGGTATTTGACCTACATATCTATGATAGAATTGTGTTAAAGATATCGGCCATAATTACTGGCAGTAATTAAGGAGAGAGGGTCTATCTGTCTTAGCCCTGGCTTTTGTCTTACATATCTAGTTGCTACCGCCATTCATCTAGCATTTCGATTTGGAGAAGGATTGGAGGATTCAAATCCAATTAATCCACTTTGTACCAAATCCTCATGCTTGGAAAACATCGAATAGAAAATCCCAGTCAACCGTATCAAAGTTCTTTTGAAGTCAACTTTTATCATTAAGCCATTTGAGGTTGATCATCTCATTTTATAGATTATCTCCTTAGCAATGACTATATTGTCATAGATTGATCGTTTCTGAATGAACATCATTTGTGATTCATCCACTAAGGATTCTGTCAACCCTTGTACTTGATTTACTAGGACATTGGAGATAATTTTGACCGAGCATTTAAGGAGACTGATTAATCTATAGTCTATGACTACTAAGGGTGCTTGATGTGTGATCACCCGTAAGTACACGGGGTAGCTCAAGTAGTAAAGTATCCTAAGGGTAGGGTAGTCGAATCCACAGGGATCGGTAGAGCTAGTGCTAATTTGACTTTAATTATCTAGCCTATAACTATGTGTGATAATCTAATCCTAACTAAAAAAATCTAAATAGAGAATTCAAGAGAATAGTTGGCAAATAGGGTACTTATCAATGAAGAGGACATGGCACCCAGATCTCTATCCCCTTAAGAACCCCTTGCTCGACTAATTTTCTAAAATTGGCTATCTAGTTGATGTATTCTTGGACCGTGATGAACCCTAAATTAGTTTGACCCCGATCTCTCGTGCAGCCAAACCTTAGTTCCTTACCATAACTTCGTCATACGACTGTATTATAATTATTATTAGGTTTTGTGGTTCCCACTATTAGGTTTTACCCTAATTCGGAGAGTGTGACACCATACACCCGATCTCTTTGCTTGCACTCACCCCCTAATCTAGTTTGACCAAGATTACTCTTCATGTATCAAGCAACTACAGATATGTGATCGGTGCTTTCACACTAACAAATCACAAGCATTAAGCACACATAGACAATCTACAAGAATAATAATAAAAAAAAAGCTTAAGAAAAGAGTCACAAGTTCATCCTAGGGTTCCAGGACCCGAGACACCACAAAAGGTTTAGCTTCTCATATTATAAGAACTCATCACAAAAGTTAAAGAGGAAGACATAAATAAAGATAATGAACTCCCTAGATCGATGTCTCCTCCGTCTTCAATCTCTCTCCAAAACCTTCGGTAGAGGAATTGCCAAAAGTCCCTTTGCAATTTGTATCTGACGACCTTTTATAGGCTTTAAATTTACAACACACGGCTGTGTTGGCCTTGTATATAACTCTGGAATCTTTTGGGATTGAATTGATGCTGTTTTGGCTAATCCCAAGATGAACACAGCCTGCACGCGGGTTGAACATGCTCGTGTGAATCTAGATACGCCCTTGTTCGAGGTAGTAAGAGCGTGCGTGATCTGAGAAATCGTTGAAAAGTTAAGTCCTGGAATTAATACGGCCGTATTTAGCCCGTATTTGTGTAAAATCCGAGAAAAAAAAATTGGAATAAAAAAATATTCTAACGTTAGCGTTAAATAATTTGTTAAATTAAATTAGTCCCTAGGCTACTCTAATTGTATGAATAAATGTTTAAAAAGGGGAGTAAATTGATTTAAAAATATAAATTAAGCTAAAAGAGGTCTGCGAGGGCCTTTTGAGAATTTTTAAAAGATGAAGGACTTAAGGGAAGTAGTCCCCTCCCACAGGAGGGGGACCTTTATGTGATTTAAAGAAACATAGTGACTACTGAGTAAAAGCGCTGAGGGAAACCCTTATACTAAGGAATAGACGGCTGAGATTAAATCATCTCAGACTAGAGCTGATCTCAAGAGATTATTAGAAGATCTTTGAAGCCACGTGGCACGCTAAGATGGGCTCATCTAGATTGTGGCTGATCGCGAGGCATTAGTAGTAGATCCAGGGGGCCACGTGGCAGATCACGGAGTGTCCATCTGAGTTAGTGCTGGATGCGAGGCAGATGCGGAAGATCGGATCTTTGAGATGGAGTCGATCTCGACCGTTGATCTGGGGCGCTTATAGATCCAAGGCATTACTTTATGTTATGGCCGTTGGATTGGACCCATGTGATCTTCACCGTCCATCCATGAGAGCTCATCTCGAGGCACTACCGCTTCTCTCAGCAACGGCCGCGCCCTTTCCGGAAACAGCAGCGGGCGCCGCCGCTCGTCCCTCCCCCTTCTCCAGCCGTTGCAGGCGAGAAGGCCAGAGATCACTAGTCCTTCCATATCCCTTAAGCTCTATAAGAGCAGCCCCATCGTTGAGCAAAGGGGAAGAAGACAAACTCCGAGAACACAAAGCTCGTCGGAGAGGGTGACCGGAGAAGAAGATCTTCGCCTCGGAGGGACAATCGCCGCCGCTTACGCCACCAGGAGTTCGGAACCAAGGTAACAAAGCTTTTCTGTTAAAAGTTTTAGACATTGTACACGAATTGATGCGGTTAGGTGCTTTCGCCCGGAGAGGAGGATTTGGCCGGTGGTTGTAGGGCTCCGAGGAAGGGAACTAATGGTTGTCGGTAGGCGCAAAGTGATGCCCCGGCCGAGACGGAGCTCAATGCATGGAGCTCCAGCGGTGAAAGGTCCGCAGACAGGAGTTGGGCTTTTTCCTGCGGTCTTCTCCGGCGAGGCACGGCCGAGAGAGAAAGAGAGAGAGAGAAACGAATAATTAATTAATTAATTAATTAATTAATCATTTTAACTAATTATTTTAATCACAGATTAGTGTTAATTAATCAATCGGATTAGTTTAATGATTTTAATAAGTTGTGACAATTAATAAGTTATTGATTAATTAAATAGGATAGTTTGATTTATTTAAGTGTGACATTATTTTTATTTGATTAAACTAATGGGCTAAGATTGATGGTGTAAAACCCAGGGATTTTAGGGATTAAATTTTATTTTGGGTTTTGCTTTCTAATTGATTGGTAAACGAGGTAAGCCCCCAAGTTATAATCAAAATGAAATTTTAGTTGGAGAAACAAGATTTCTAAATTTTTTTTTTGATTTGTTAAAGGATTCCCCAAACTTTGAATACATGGATTTGTATTAACTCCCTTTAATTAGTTGGTAATTAAACCAAGTAATAAGTTAAAACCCTAATTAGGGGTCAGAAGGGCCTTTTTGGTAATTATTAAAAGTTTTGAGGACTAGATGAAAATTTTCCTATCTCATAGCAGAGGGACCTGGATGCAACCTAAATAATTTCAGGGGCTTACGGTTGAATTTACTGAATAAAAAACCCTTATCTGAGCAAATGAGTGTTTGTGATTGGAGGATCACGGGATTGGTGTTTGATCGAGGTGGAGTTATAGGGGCATCCGTGATGCCACGCGTGATTAATGAGGACGTCCAGGCCTTTGGAGTGTTGGATGCGAGGAGGGAGATGAAGATCCAGCCGTTGATTTGTTTCAAATCTCAACGCTTGATCTTAAGGTTGTTTGATCCTAGGCAAATGATTAGAATCTGATCGTTGGTCCGGATTCAATCTAGGACGTTAATTTAACTAGTGTCGAAACCGAGGCAGTTTAGATACCGTTAATGTTAATCAAGCGATCCTTGCCGTTAATCGCTGAATACCCATCCCGAGGCAGGGGCTGCCGTTTCTCCACCGGCGAGAGCCGCCGCGCACGCCGCCCCTTTCCCCGGACGTTACAAGCGGAAGAACCGCCTCGCCGAACGGAGAATGAAGGCGGGGGCGTTGGCGATCGATTCGCCTTCCTTTCCCCTATAAAAACCCCACCCCAGCTCGTCCTGAAGCGGCGAAGAAGGAAACCAAGGAGGTCATTTGGGGAGGGTTGGCTGAGAAGGGAAATTCGGCCACAGGGGGTCTCTGTCGCCATTTTCAGCACCAGGAGAACCGAGAGCAAGGTATGAACCAATTCCCACTTTCAATTTTGTATTTTTCGCATCCTAGCTAGGGTCTTGAACTTCGCGGAGAGGATGAAGCGTTGACACGAGTGGGGAGGCTCGGGAGAAGGTGTGGGAGGTGGCCGGTGTCTGCGCAAGAGGTAGCACCGGCCGAGAGGAAGCTTCGGCCCTTGAGAGACACAGCGGTGAGAGTCCTCGAGGCGAGAAGGCTGGTCCTTCCAGGCGAGCTTCTCCGGTGGGGCTTCGGCCCGTGAGAGAAGGGGAAGATAATTAATTAATTAAATTAATTAATTAGTTTGTTGTTTAATCTTTTGGTTAATGAATCAAGCAAAATAATTGATTTTAACTTTGGTAGTGTGACAACTTATTAGATTGATTAATTATCTAGTATGATTAAAATAATAATTGGAACTATAGTGTGACAATTATTTGATAATGTGACTTTATAAGTGTGACAGATAATTAATTAATCGTATTGCATAGTTAAATAACTATATGGGACTTTGGTAATGTGACATAATTTGATTAATAAAGAAGATTTAAGGATCTTGATAAGATTTTAAATCTTTGTAGTGTGACAAAATATTAGAATAATTCACATGGTATGATTATTCTATGTGACAAGATTAAGTTGATTAGTTATCTTGCATGATTAAAATTATTTAGTAAGGCTACTAAATATTTTAATGAGATTTTTTTTTAAACTTTGGTGGTGTGACAAAATTGAACTAATCAAGTTAATTGGCTAAGGTTAGTCAAGTAACAAAGAGGGATCGGGTTGAATCCAAGCTAGTTAAATTAATTTGATTGAATCGAATGACTTGGGTTGGTCCAGTAGCAAAGTGGTTTTAATCCAAATTTAAGTTAATCAATGACTTGATTAAGCTTGACATTGGATTTGAATAGATGGGTTAGGTTAACCCATTAATTGGATTAATTGGTGAATTAGTTAAATGAAACTTGGTCAAGTTAATTTAGTTATGAAGTTGAAAGGTTGGAAATATTTGGAGTCTTTGTCTTTGGGGTTTATGAGGGAGGTTTGGAATGGGAAGGGTGCCATGGGGTTATAAAGTTGAAAGGTTGGAAATATTTGGGTGTTGTCTTTGGGGTTTATGAGGGAGGTTTGGAATGTGAAGAGTTGTAGAGGTTACACTTGTGAGGCCTATATAAAGCATGTAATCTTGAAGCTTGGCATAGAGCAATAGCAAGTTTGAGAAAGTTTATGGGCCATTGGGAATCAAGAAGAGAGGTGAGAGGAAGGAAGAAAAGAGAAGAAAGCTTGAGAGACTAGGATCTTCTGTTCCAAGGAGTGTTGAGCATGCTCTATTTTCATTGCCATTCCGACCATTTTCACCGTTGGATCGTGCTAAGTTTTGGTGAGATTGTTCTTGACTCCTTATTCTTCAATTTGTACGGTTAAGATTGTTTTTGGTGTCCGGTAGAGTAGGTTTCTGGGGTGTGAAACAGAACCTATCACTGCCGATTTCCTGCACCGACCAGCTTCATCATCTGCTTCAATTGGATGATCATTTTTAGTCTGATCGAGCTGATTTTTGGTGAGCATAGTGAAGACTTGTCCTGACCCAATCTGAACGGTGGAGATCTAGTTTGGACGGTCAGTTTATCTTCAGTGTCTGTAGACATCTATACTCGGTGAGTTTCTTTAAATTCCTGTATCTCACTTATGTGTGGTGATAAATATGAGGATTCATATATGCATGAATGCATGGGTTTTAAGGATAGATGGGGGAATGAATGAGTAAAGAATTGGTCCAAGGGTTGGAGTTTGATCTCCGTGGGTGGTTTCATGAATTGAATTTATATACATGATCATGAAAAGTGTAAATCCAATCTATCCCTATCTTTGAAGGTTAATGAAAGTATAAACATGGGTAACTTGAGGTTGCTGGTTTATGGGAATGATTTAAGGATTAGCATAGGTGTTGTTTGATAAGAAGGCTAGAGAACTTAGTGGGCTTGACGAGTGGGCCCAAATTGTCAAAGTTACCAAGCATGATCGAGCTATATGTTAGGCTCACGAATAATAGATTGTCAAGTTGAACAATGGACTTGTTAACCAAGTGAAAAGTTGAGGGTCGAATAAAAGACAAGACAAGGTTAAGCTAAACTACTGGGCTTGGTAGATGGGCCCAATTTAGCTAAGAAGACTAGAAACGGCCAATGAGGGTGCGTACCATGAAAGTAAGGTAGGACAGTTGACCAAAGTTGACTAGAGTTGACCAAGAGTTGAAAGTCAACTAAAGGACTTGGAAATGTGGGAAAGTGGTCGGTAACCACGTAAATGGTTTTAAGGACCCGTTTAATTGAGCTTAGGACCACCGAAAGCGAGAGAGTTATGCATGTGCATCTAGGATGTAGGGTTGTTGCTATTTTGACACTGATAGAGACTTTGCTATCAGATATCGACGTGGAGGCTTAGAGACATGTCAGGAGGAAACTAGGGGAGTTTCCAGCTCTTGTTAGAGGTAAGTACTTTTGCCTACTACCCCACTCTACGGAGTGTTCTTGACTTTTGTTATGTCTGTTCTTGTAAGTGCTCTTGCCTAGTTCCCTTATTTATTGGCTAGTTGTTTTCTTGATTTAATGTATGCTATTTGTTAGCATGTCTTTTGTTTGGTACCTGATATTCTTGGATGCATGCACATACATATTCTTTTGATGTCTTTCCTGGTATGTGTGATTGGTTTGCTAGAGGTAGTGTTAATCGATCGATCACGAGGATCCGTTGATAAACGCGTGGCCGTGGAAACACGTGAGCACATGCTCCATCCGGATAGGAGTGCGTGGTTTCACTATCTCTTCGTTGATGCTCACCGAGCATACCAACCTATGACCGAGGTGATACCGTGGAGGTTAAATTGGTGCTTGTGTGCGGGCGAGGCGGTATGCGTCATAGGAGTATCGCATTACTCATTGAGCATAGCCTCCTATTATACCGGCACTTGACCATAGAGACATAAGGTGCTTGTGTTGGTGGTGGGTGTGTGTAGGTTGAGTTTGTTCTCTTTGCGGACTCAGTGGAGCTAGGGAGTTCCGATAGGGGAATGTTCAGGGACAGGACCCCCTGGCGTTTCTGTCTGCCTTGCCAGAGAGGCAATTCTCTGGTGGTCTTACCTGTCAGTGGGCATGGTACACTAACCGTGTTAACACGTAGGAGAGGTAGTTCTACCGAATTGCGACCGGAGGGTCGAACGACCAAAAGGTGGGTGCTTACGACAAATAATTTGGACATCTTGGCGGGGGTGATTCTTGAGTTTTCTTGAAACTCATCCACGAGGGGCTTCGAGGGCTTACATTACTAGGGGTCGCACCTTTGGATTGTTTTGGTAGACTCCTAGAGTTGTGTTCTTGGTGTTGTGACCTTATTATTTGGCATATTGCTCATTTATGTCTTGTGATCCCGCTGGGTACTTACTTGGGCTTTCCTTTGAAAGCTCATGCAGCTTCTTCCCTTCTTTCTTTTTTCGTGTCCCGAGGAGTAGGTGACTTCCGGACTCGGGAGTTGAGCGAGGGATTGGGCTGATTTTGTAGAGGTTCGATAACCTCAGGTCACACTTGTTCTTGAGGTGGTGTTATTGTAGGACCCTTATAAGGCCTTGACCATGTGTAGGGTATGTAAACCCTTATTGATTTAGATTTTCGTTGTGACTCTGATATTATCTAATTATTAAATTTTGAGGTATTTGTTATCTGCTATGATTTCCTTAGGCCTTGTATCCAGAAGTGGGGTTAAGCCTCTACTTGGAGTGCAGTAGGTCTGTCTTGTGGCCTTTCGAGGTCCCGGGATCCGGGTCGGGGCATGACAGATGGTTGGGCCCAAATTAAGTCAAGAGTTAATTAATTTAAAAGAACCAAGGTTTAGATCTAAGTCACAAGGTAATTGACTTAAATAAATCGATTGGTGGGGTTCATGGTTCGGGTTTAGTATTTGGATCATTGTGAGACCTAACTAAATAGGGCTAGTTCAAGTCTAATGGGCTTAATAAACCCATAAGAATGGGCCCAAATTAACGGTAAGTAGTTAGACCTGATTGAATAACTCGACAAGGGTGTGCCAAAGTTGGTCGGTTGACTCCAGTTTGACCATGATGAAAAGGGAGAGTCAACCTATAGTTTTAAGTCTGGAAAAGGAGAAATAATATCTCCATGAAATGTCGAGCGGGACCCGTCTGTCTGGACTATGGTCCACAGAGAGAGAGAGAGGGAATAAGGCAAGTGCATTTAGAAACTTAGGGTTTTATTAGGATTTTGACACTAATAGAAACTCTATCACCAGATAACGACGTGGAACCTTGAGACACGTCAGGAAGAGACTAGGGAGGACACCAGTATCCGTAAAAGGTAAGTACACTTGCCGTGTACCAACTCTTCGGAGTTTTCCATGGCTTTGCTGTTATCATGTTGATAGTTGTTTATTGATACCTGCTATCTTTTTTGCTTTCATTCATGTTGAGCATGTATGATTGTTTCGAGATGTTGGTATCCCTGTTTTTGTTGTGGGTCTACTGCCCGGACTCAGTGGAGCGTGGGGGCTCCGTTGGGGAAATATTCGTGGCAGGACACCTGGCATTTACGCTTGTCGCTTAGAGGCGATACTCTAGTTGTCTTACCCGTCGGTGGGAATGAGTACCGGCCGTGTAATAGAGCACATACGAGAGGTGGTACTATCGACTTATGACCGGAGGGTCGTGGTTACAGCGCATAGCTGGATATATTGACCAGGAGGGGTCCTTGAGTTTTTCCTTTGAAACTCAACACAGAGCTTGAGGGCTTACATTGTGGGGGTCGTACCATTATCTTTGCTTGTGGTAGACTCCTAGAGTTGTGTCTTCTTAGGGATGTGGCCCCTTTTGTTTGACATGCTGCTTTATTATGTCTTTGTGACCCCGCAGGGGTACTTACTAGGCTTTCCATTCGAAAGCTCACGCATTTGTTCTTTCTCTCTTTTACAGATCCCGAGGTTTAGGGGTTGGTGCTGGGGAGATTGTCCAGGAGATCAAAGGTTTGAGGGTCTCCCTTGTTTTTTTTTATAGTTGTTTTTATGTAGGACCCGTGTAGGGACCTGACTTTGTATAGGGTCTATGGACCCTTATGACTCTTTGTTCTATTGGACTTGAGTATGTTTTATTTGTTGGTTGTTATCTGCTGATTTACACTTAGGCCTTGTATTCGAGCTGAGCTTGACTCTACTCAGGTACGGCCGGTTTGTGCACGTGCTTGGGGCCTAGAATCCGGAACGGGGCGTGACAGTTTAGGCTCGGTTCTTTTATGAGTCTGTGCAGTCTTCATCGAAAGCTCGATCGGATGACTATAAAACCCTCTTGTTTTTCGAATAGCCATCATGGACCGGAAAGAAAAAGTTGTTGGGTTGTCCAATCTACGCTTCCCTTGCTCTGTTTCATTCGTCCATCTCCCTGATGTGCTTACTTGACCTGAAATTTTAATTGGGTGTTCCTAACTCCTTTTTCTTCAATTTGAACTGTATAGATTGTCTTTAGAGTCTTGTAGCTCTTTTAAGAAATTCTTGACTTCTACAGCTCATTTTGCTTCGAATTGACTCGATTTTCACTTCTTTTGTTCCGGGGCCCTCTTTACCTGTCCATTAACGACAAAATACCCAATAGAAATAGAGAAATTTTTGCGAAGGATGAGCCAAGTGCATGTAAACAGGATATAAAAATATGAATGATTATGCACTTATGAGTGCTTCATTCTTAGGGATGAGGAAGATGTGAGCTTGGTTGATCCTTCGCATATAGGTTCTTTGGTGAAATAAATCCTGAAAACATTAAGTAGGTCTTGCTTGATTATGTCCTAGCCTTCCTAATAGAAGGTTATAGGGAGTCTATTTTGTCTTGGAGCCTTGTGTGCTCTCAATTCCATTATTGTTGCTTTAATCTCCTCTACATTGAATGGTGCCTCAATGTCACTTAGACTTACTCGCTCCTTGTGAGTAAATAATATGTCACAATTTCTTTGTATTTGAGCCCTTGCTTGGTGTTGAAGAGCTTAGAGAAATGCCTATTAATTCCTCTCACAATCTCTCTTTGACCATATAATGTTTGTTCCACCGTTTTTAACTCATTGATCAAGTTGATGTTCCTTCTCTTATTTGCTATGGCATAAAAGGATTTTGTGTTGTCGTCTCCTTCCTTGAGCCACATAACTCTTGATCTTTCTCTATAGTAGGCTTCTTCCCATATAATTGAGATATAATTATCCATGAGCTAGCTCTCATCTCGTGTCTCCTCCTCTATGAGGTCTCAGAATTTTCTGAGACATCAATTCCTTCCATGGTTTGTAGGATCTCCTATTTCCTATTCTTTGTATCCAACTAGGTTGTTTTCTGCCATTCTCTACGTTTTTTCTGGGTATAGGATATCTTTTTCTAACATTAAGGATCCCTCTATTGTTGGGGTTGTTGTGGCCCTTTAGTTGTAGATCATCTTCCATAATCCCTCATTTCTCACCCATTCCCTATTAAAATGGAAGAGGTGTCTTAGTAGGTCATGTTATCCACATTTAAGGCATATGAGGGTATGGTATGATTGCACCCTTGCAAGGCTCATTTGGTAGAACCTTGGGTATGCCATCATCTAGGATGGGGAGATAAGGAACCGGTCCAATCTTGTAAAAGTTGGTCGTGAGTGGCCATTTGTCCAAGTAAACTTCTACCAAATAATGGGAGGTCGATAAGTTGTAAGTCTTAGATTAGTTAATCAAAAGTTAGTAGGTTACGTAGTGTGTACACTTGTTTCTATCTTCCATCAGTCTTGTTGTATTGAAATCACCGTATACCATACAGGACCCTTTCTATCGACCTCATATTATCTTGATTTCCTCCCAGCATTGTGTCCGTAGTGTGTGGTCATAGGGGGTCATATACCACGGAGTGTATTTATTGATTTTTGGTTGCTTGGTCTTATAGTATTACAGTGATTGAGTATATCCATTCTTTTTCTAATTGATATATATAGATTCCTTCCCTATTATTATTTGTCTACATAGCCATCCTTTCATCATGAAGGGTTCCTCCAATAGGTCTTTAGATTCCATTATCCATTCGTGGGAGTTTTGTCTCATCAAGACATATGATGTTTGGCCTGTATAGGTTATGTCCCTAACTAGGAACTGCTTTCACCTCTTCCATAGACCCCTAATATTCCAAGAAATTACTTTCATATGTAAAATAGTGGGGTTTCCTTTGAGTTGAGCCGGGTTTAGTTACCCTTCCACCTTGTAGCGATACATTCAAACTCTATTGAGTGTGTATACGTAATGTATACCGAGTTGTAATTTGTTGTAGACTCTATATTGATGCCTACCCTTAATGTTGTTGTTAGTAGCTCACAATTTGGCCAATTAGAAAGCATAAGTGGAACTGTAGAAAGGATAGAGGTCATACCTTGGCCTGCCGGTGGTTTTTCTCTCTTTTTGAAGGAAGTTGATAGAGCAATAAACCCCTCCCTTTCAAGTAGTATCTTCCTTGATTTCTGGGCCCAAATGCTGCACCTTGTGGGTTTGTTCATTCCTTTGCCCTTGGTTCCTATGTCAACCTCCTCGAAGAATAGTTCAGGATGCTCCTCTAATATGGTTCTCTAGGTGCCTAGTATTGGGTTGGGTCACCATTGGTTCCACCGGCCTCTTTGGTTGTTGTTTGTTGTAAACCCCCTATGAGGAGGTTCCAAGTTGCATTTAAAATCAAATTCTATGAGCCATGAATATAACTGAGTGATACTTGAGAGAGGCCCAACTCCACTCCGTTACCGAGGCCTAGAAGCTATAAATTTGGATTTTGGGTCGGGTTTTTATTTATTGGGCCCAAGCTCACGCTTGTGCAAACAAGTGCTTGATTAGGGTTGTTGATGATGCCTTATATTTTGCCTAGCCCGTTGGACCATATGGGTTGTTTTGGAGTTGGGCTAGGCCAACCATCTTGGGTTGAACTCAATTCATTGCTTTTTCATGGGCATAAAGGTCTCACTAGGCTTATTATTGAGTCTGTGGCCCATTGTGGGCATTGTCTGCAAGTATGCTTGTTGGTTACTCATAACATGGTGTCTCATAGTTGGTTAACGTTTGCTAACTTGGCACGGACGTTGTCTGTTATTGTTACCCTCCACATGACTCATTATTGTTGGTTTCTTTTATGTGTGAGGTGACCTGTGTGTTGGCTATACACTTGGTTGTCTCTTTGTCGATCTACATGTCCTCTTTTGCTGATGTAGTTGCCACATCTACTAATGATGTGGCGCCCATCTCTCAGACCGCTGTAGGGCCCACAACATCCCACATGGCATCCAAATCTCCTATTGACGTGATTGCCACGTCATAGCTAGAGGAAGGCACGGTAGGGTTTTAACCCTGAACGGCGGCAAAACCGCTGGGTCAATTGACTCGGCGGGCCAGGTTGGAAAACCAGTAGCAGGCCTTCTGAGTAGCCTTCTGTGCTGGGTAAAACCTAACCTGTGACCTGGCGGGTTTACCCGCCTGGCCAAGCCTGGTTGACCCACCGATTCAACCCGCCGGGTTGACCCGGGTCAACCCGTAAGGTTGGTTTTTTTTTTCAATTTTTTAAAATTTTTTTTTTCAAGTTTTTAAACTCATATAAATATATATTGATTTTTTTTAATGTTTGAATAATTAGGAAGGATAATAAATTTTATATATTTAAGCTTTATTTCCTTGAAGAGAGATTTTTGCATTATCTGATTACCAATAATTAAGGTTTTTCATTGTTATTTCCTTATTTTAAATAACTTGACATTTATATATTTTGTGACTTTATAATTTTTTTGGGTTTTATAATGTTTGAATAATTAGTGTAGGATAATGAATTTTATATATTGAGTGTTTTTTTTCCTTTAAGAGAGTTTTGCATTCCTTAATTGTCAATAATGTAGACTTTTTATAGTTATTGACTTATTTTCTTATTTTTAAATAGCTTGCCATTTATATACCCTTTTGTGATTTTATAATGTTTTTGGTTGTCTTAATGTTTAAATAATTAATAATTAATGTAGGTGGTGAATTTTATAGATTGATTTTTTTTTTCCTTTCAAGAGAGATTTTGCATTATTTGATTGTCAATAATGAAGGCTTTTTATGGTTATTTCCTCAATTTTAAGTAGCTTGCCATTTATATGCTCTTTTATGATTTTATGTTTTTTTTATTTTCTTAATGTTTGAATAATTAGTGTAGGAGGATAATGAATTTTATAAATTGATTTTTTTTTCCTTCAAGAGAGATTTTTGCATTCTCTAGTTGTCAATAATGAAGGTTTTTTTATGGTTATTTCCATTTTTTTTTTAAGTAGCTTGCCATTTATATATATATTTTTTTAAAATTTTAAAATTTTTTGTGGTTTTGTTGATATTTGAATAATGAGTGTAGGATAATGAATTTTATAGTTTTCAATTTTTAAAATTTTTCTCATTCTATTTTTATATCAAAATATCATAGCTTTTTTTTTTTTTTTTTACATTTTTTGCTATTTTTTAATATATATTTATATATTTAAAAAAATTAAAAAAATTAAAAAACCGACAGGCCGGCCGATTAATCGACGGGTTGGGCCCGGCCCGCCGGTTCTATAAGGTGGCCTGGGCCGGTTATAGGTCACCCGAAGGTGACCCGTAACCCGCAGGGTCGGGCGGGTCAACCCGTCCCGGCGGTTCAATTGTGGCCCGGGCCGGTTTCAGTTCTGGGTTTGGCCGGCCCGAAACCGGCGGGTTGGGCCCGCCGGGCCTAGTTAACCGGCCCGTGCCTACCTCTAGTTATAGCCCTACTTATCAACCTGCCCTAAGCGATATATGGTGCCCACATCAGTGTTGGCGCCCTATGGTCCTTTGCCATGTTGCGCTAGCATAGTTGAGCCCTCCGCAACCCATTATACAAAGGCGTTCACAAACCATATGTAGACTTTGTGGAGCTTTGCTTGAAGATCGTACATGCTTCAGCATCCTAGTGTTGACCCTCATTTTCCGATGGTGGTCAACCCAATAGCGCCACCACTTTCTCCTCCTCCCTGAAGAATTACCTTTCATTGTGTTGCTTCCCTGGCGGCCATTGTTTTGTCAGGACTTCCATCCATCGATGGCCCCTCGGCAGTGCTGGTCGTCCAATTTCTAAATCGACACAATGCCCCTCGACATTGTGTCACTTCCAGTAAGCATCTTTTTCCCTTAAAATGGACCTCTTTTCATCCCTCCTCATTGGAGGTCAGGGTGTCAAACGAGCCGGCCTTACATGGCATGACACGGTTCGACTCGTGCCAGGCATTGTGCATGTGAGGCTAGCACGCACTGCGAACTTTGGGGCCGACTTCGGCACAAGGCATGGCATGACTGTGTCGTGCCAAGCCTTGCCTGTGGACTTGCCCATCAAATTAAAAAAAAAGCTGCGTCCTCAAGGACTTGCCCATCAAATTTTTTAAAAATTAAAAACTTAAAATATCTATTTTTTAAATATAAAAATCCAAAAAATAACAAAAAATGTAGAGAAAATCCCCAAAACTTTCAGAAAATTCCAAAAATTCTCTAAAAAATTCCCAAGTCCAAAAATTCCCAAAATTCTTAAAAAAATTTTTAAAAAAAATCTCAAAAAATCATGAGATTAAAATATAACAATTTTATAGCGACTATAAAAAAAATTTATTTAAGAATTTAAAATTCAAAAATTCAAAATAGACCTTGCCACATACCCGCCAGGTTACTATGTGGGCTGTGTCTTGCAGGCACAGCATGCACGGGGCACTTGTTGACCTTTGGGCTGTGCAAATAGGCCAGAACGGGCCGCGTGCTGGCCTAAAGCCGGGCAGTGTTTAGGCACGGCCCCGATGCTAAAGTTGTGGGCCATGCACGGCCCATCCCGATTGACACCAGGTGTAACGGAGAAGGAGAGGGGAATTACGTCTTCTGTTACTTCATCACGGCCTCCGACTATGATCCTCTGGCGATCAATTCGGCGTAGGAAACTCCTTCACGGCTGGGGCTTCTCAAAGTTGTGTGGTGCTGTACCACCCTTTTAAGCCCGGTGTCCTCGCCATAGGGTTACTGCTCCTTTGAGCGTTTCCAGTGCCATACCCTGCTCCTCTGTCTTAGTTCCTGAATTCCGTCCATTCCTATGTCCTGTTGAGTTCCTCTCCTCTCCCTAGAGTTCTGGCTACTCATCCTAGCATGAAATTCTGTGTCTTCTATTCTTAAAAATATCATCCTCCTTGAACTTTTTTGTTTTTCTTCATGGATGGATTGCGATGCCGCAGAGATTTAAGAAATTTTAAAAGATTTTTGGTGGTCACGTTGCAGTGCACTGTGACGAAATCTAAGCCATCTGAGTTTTAGCAGGAACAAAAGATAACTTTGTTAATTATGTCCCCCCACTTTATGCTTTTATGATTGAAAACATCCGATAAGAGTCAAATCAGGATGGTGCTCTGTTCCTTCCATCACATCCTGTTTATTTGAAATGGTCAGGACTAATCAGAAGGGGCACAAAGATATCATTGTGTAATGCTTGAAAAGAATAATAAATAGATGGAAGGATAAGACACCTTTCCAAATGTAGCTCCATAGATTAAATTTCTTGTATTATTGGAATATCTTTTAAAAGTTTATGTCTGTATATATGTGCAAGAATGCACTCCTGCAAATCTGAAACATTAGGCATATATTCTCTTTTACCACTAATCCTAAATTTTTATCTTGGTTGAACTCCCAATAAGGGTTATTACTGGCAAGATTTAAGTAGAGGTGCAATTCGCTTTAATGTCTGGCAATTTAAAAAAATAACTCGTCGGGGTAAAGGTTAGATGCCAATTAATAATCAGATTAATAGAGACAAGCCTTGTCTACGTCCGGGAATAATGATGTCCAGAAATTGCTTAAAGAGTTCCATGGACTAACAAGTTAATTGATTGTACAGGGGCTGCATATCACATTCGCATCAAGAGAGGATAAAAGAAAATTCACATCAACAAGGCATATGTTTCTTTCCCTTCTCCGGATCAGTGAGTTAGGACGGTTGGAGTGTTGAGAAGATTAGAAAAAACAACGTGATGAATCATTCCTTTCAGTTATGGGGTGGAATATTCATCCACTCACTCATTCATTCACTCACTCAGTCAATATTTCATTTCTGAGGCCCTTGTTGTTTGAGAGAGAGAGAGAGGAAAAATTATGTGACCCGGTTCATTCTTATCCAGAGTCCAGTTTTTTTTTTTGACAAGATAGAGCTTAAAGCTATTACATAACTAAAAAACAGAAAGCTTGTTAAAAAAGGTAACAGAACATCAAACTAAAGCTTAGTAGCTACACAAAATGTAATCCAGCAGCTTCCAATGCATCATCTAGCCATCTTGGCCTCTCTCTTCCACAGTGAAACAGTGATAGTTGGGGATTTCTTCTACCCTGATTTGCAAGCATATCAGCAATTCCATTTAGTTCTCGAGGACAATAAATTGTTTCTATTCCAGATATCTGCTTCATGAAATCTTTCACTCTCTTAATTGATTCAGGTATTCTCCAATTGTCAGCATCATTTTCAACATTCAAAATCTCCACTGCTTGTATGCAATCAGAAAAATTTTTGTGAGGCTTCAGATTACACATTAAGCATTGCTCCAGAGCATTTCCAATTGCTTCAATCTCAGCTTCCAGGCTATTATCAGCATTACTTGGAGAGCAGGCAACAAACTTTACTTCCTCCCTTCCTTTAGTCACCATGTATCCTATACCACAAGAATAGCAGTCAGGAATAAAAGAAGCATCACTCCAAATAGATATAGTATTTTGATGAACTGAGTTATTTAAAAACTCCCTGAATTGTCCTTTTAATCTGTATAAGTAGCCATGAGTAGTGCTCAAGGCCTGTTGAAAAATCTGCATTGGCTGGCTTCTTTGGTTCTTGAATATCAACTCACATCTGGCTTTCCATAAAGCCCAAGCACAGGTAGCAATTAAAGGATTGGACAGATGGCCTCCAGTGTTACTTGAGCTCCAAGTATTGACTAACCAATCCCCATCCAAGATGTTCTCAAGGTCTTCAACATTTCCCCCAATACAATCAGTGATCAATTGCCAGCATTGTCTTGAAATACGACAATCATACATGACATGATGCATAGTTTCCCTGTCCAACCCACAAGTGGGGCAATTGCTTTGTGGTCCAATGTTCAATGCATATAAATATTCTAATGTAGGAAGTTTACCATGTATCATTCTCCAGAGGAAAGTCTTAATCCTTGGAGCAATGGGTAATTTCCATAATTTATGCCACCCAATCCAGGTTTCAGACTCATATGTCTGTGCATGAGCTAAGTGTTCATACACAGTTCTTGTAATTCTAGTATATGGCATTTTAGTAGTCCAATTCCAAGAATTAGAAGGATTATGATTAAAGGATATCTGCTTGGGAAGATTCAGATTATTTCCAAACAAATTCAAGATATGTTCTTGATTCAGAGATCCTTCACTCAGTAAATCAGAGATCTTAATACTCTCAATTGGAAGTTCCATATTAATGTATGTGGGCTTGCAAGCCAAAGGAATACTCAGCAGCCAAGGATCAGTCATGAAATTGGTCTTCTCAGGATTACAGGAATTAATACACAGGTTAGTTCTGATAAGAGTAGCATTCTTAATGAGTCCCTTATAAAAATAAGACATAGTTTGCAGTTCACAAGGCTGCCAAACATTTAATTCCCCATATTTTATTTGACAAATGTTAACCCATAGCTTATGCTCATTGTTTAGAACAGCAAGAGTGTTTTTTGTCATAAGTGCAATCTTAGCAGTTCTTAAATTCCTAATGCCCAACCCTCCCTCAGTTTTGGGAAGTGTAGTAAGGTTCCAATTAGTAGAATGTAACCTGCCACCAGCAGTGCCACCCCAAAGAAATTTTCTAGCAAATTTGGAGATCAGGTCAAGGGTAGAATCGTGTGGACATGACAAAGATGAAAGTGCATATACAGGTATGGACATGAGGGAACTATTAAGTAAAATGGCCCTCCCAGCTAGTGATATAGAGTTATGATTCCAAGTATTAAGATGCTGCTTGGTTTTTTCGACAAGAGGTTGCCATTGATTGACAAGTAATCTCTTAGGGGAGATGAAGACACCCAAGTACTTAAAGGGGAACCCTCCAGTAGAGATATCAAGGATATTTTCAATTGATCTTTTAATTTTCTTATTTATCCAAGTAGGGAAATGCACAGTAGATTTATTTAGGTTGATAGATTGTCCTGTCAGGTCCTTGTATATGTTCAAACATAGCTTACAGGCCCTGGCAGCAGATCTTGAGGCCCTAGTGACAATGATAACATCATCAGCATACATTAGATGGTTGAAATTGTTAGTTAATCTGCAGTCAAAACCAGGGAGCATGTTGAGATTCAATGCATGATTAAATATAGCTGATAAATTCTGGGCTACTAATATGAAAAGGAGAGGAGATAAAGGATCCCCCTGCCTGATGCCTCTGTGACTAGTGATCCATTGAGTTGGCTGTCCATTAATCAAGAAGGCAAAAGTAGGTGATGTGATACATGCTCGTACCCAATCTATCCAATTCACAGGAAAATTCATAATCCTAAGGGTGGCAAGGATGGCTGGCCATTCTAAGGCATCATAGGCCTTTTCAACATCTAATTTGAGCAACATCCTAGGGAGGGTATGTGTCTCATATTCAAGAGAGTGGGCAATTTCTTGAACTGCTATAATGTTATCATGAGTTGACCTGCCAGCAAGGAAACCACATTGTTCAGGCCCTATGAGCTTATGCAACACCTTTTTCAATCTATTTGTTAGCAACTTAGAAATGATCTTATAACATACATTGCACAGAGAGATTGGTCGATAGTCCTGTACTTTCATGGGTATATCCTTTTTTGGGATTAGAACCACATAGGTCCTTCCCCAAGCAGTTGGTAAAGAAGCAGTTTGGAAGAAATAATTAATAGATGATATGAGTGAGTCTTTAATAACATCCCAATAAAAGATGTAGAATTCCACATTAAGGCCATCAGGGCCAGGACTTTTGCCTCTGGGCATTGTTCTCAGAGTATTATAGATTTCATCAACAGACACAGGTCTGGATAAAGATTCTTTATCACTATCATTCAAAACAGGTAGGTCATGAGGGAGTCTAGCAGCAATATTTTCCATGGAAGCCTCATTGGAGGATTTCCATAAGTTTGAATAGAATTGTAGGAAATTGTTCTCAATATTTGACTGTTCATTATGAAGACATCCTTGATCATCGTAGATAGCTGATATCTTATTTCTATGTCCCCTAACCTTAGCATGTCTATGAAAAAACTTGGTATTGTAATCACCATTTTTAAGCCACATTAACCTGGCTCTTTGAGCCCATCTAATGGAATTTTGTCTTAGCAAGGCAGAATGTTTATTATAAAAACCTCTCAGTGCAATGTTATTCAAATCAGAATAGTTCATAGATGCTTCTATGGATTCAAGGAAAGAGATTTCTCCCTCAACCTGGGCAATGTCTCTGTCTAAAGAAGACATTCCTTTAATCTTCCAAT
The DNA here is from genome assembly GCA_026586065.1 of Dioscorea zingiberensis. NCBI lineage: Eukaryota > Viridiplantae > Streptophyta > Magnoliopsida > Dioscoreales > Dioscoreaceae > Dioscorea > Dioscorea zingiberensis. Next base: position 45,794,753 of record CM048818.1, read on the forward strand.
CAGTTAAGAACATTCTCATTCTAGAGGTATAATGAGTAAATGCATGCATAGGAGATGTGTTGGTCCTATAATTCCAAGCACGATAGACATTTTGGTGACACTTGTCATATTCAAACCAAAAGTTTTCAAAGCGAAAAATCTTAGTTTTATGATGATTGAAAAATTTTGCATTCAAAAACATAGGAGAATGATCAGACATAGTTCTAGGAAGATGTTTATTGCATAAGGAATCAAAATGAGATACCCAATCATTATTTGCCAGAAATCTGTCAAGTCTGGCCCATCTTCTAGCCATACCTCCCTGGTTATTACACCAGGTGTATGGACTTCCATAAAATCCTACATCAGTCAGTTGGTTGTAGGAAATAAATTCATTGAAATACTTAGATTTAAGAGCATAATAGTTAAATGCCCCCCCTCTATGTTCATCAGTGTGAAGTATAGCATTAAAATCACCAGTAAGAATCCATGGTAGTTGGAGGGAAGAAATAGCTTGTAAATCTTGCCACAGATATTTTTGAAAACAAAGATTTTGTGAATTGTAAATAACTGTTAAAATCCATTCTCTGGGCTTTTCAAATTTAGAGAACCGTGATGTAGTGCTGATTTAGATTGGGCAATTGGTGTTACCTTCCCTATCCTCTGATTCCAAAGGATAATGATACCACCAGAGAAGCCATTAGCTGGAATCGCTGCCCATTCCCAAGCTTTATTGAATCTGTCACAAAAGGTGAATACTCTGTTTTCATCAGCTCGGGTTTCCACCAAGCAAACTATATCTGGATGTAATTCCCTCATAAGAGCTTTAATTCTTCCTACAGTCCTGGGGTTGGATGCACCCCTGCAATTCCAGCACATAATTTTAATGTGTTCCATGAACAAACAAATCAGTAAAAACAAATAATCTCAAAAGAGAATCTAAGAGAAAAGTTTAAGAAGCCCCTGTGAGGGTAAGCATACGCCCCTTCTTTGGGCATGAGCTACTGGTAGGAGTATCTCTCCTGGCCACTGCTTTCATCTTGGCATCTTTCTGAATCTGTATCAGAGGGGTATTGTCACTATAGTCCTCACCATGATCATCTCTTGTTTCCTCCATCTCCAAATCACAATTCCCCTCCTTCACATTCTTAATAGCCAATGCAACACGCTCAACCAAAGCCCCATGTTCAACCAATTCCATAGCTGATCCTCTCTGTTCCAGGCCTTCAGGTTTCTTGGTATGTCGATCCCGAGAAGTGAGAAGATTAGGCATCGAGTACCTAGATAGATTAGAATCATCTTGATCCATCATCCTAGCTGTCTGCGCTTGGTTCTGCATAGCTAACGGTAACATTACTGTCACTTCAGAAGCTTCATAGATAGGAGTTGTTCCATCCCTCCGGTGATCATCATCACCAGGAGAAAAAGGAAAATCTCTGCCAAGGGACTCCAACGGCTGAATGGCAAGATGTTGCCTAGGGTTCCCTTTTGGGGGAAGTATAATAGCCTTACTATGATCCTCGGGATTGGCACCCTGATAAGTTGCACCTCTTCTATCTCTTCCACCTCTTCCAACGGTCAACCCTCCCCGACGACCATTCAGCGCTTGACCTCCAATCGCCACGTGACTGCCACGAGCCGGTAGAGTAGGCCACGCGTCCTCCTCAGCCGTTGCCATCGCCTTCCCAGTTGCCAAGTAATTTCCACGGCCACCACCGTAGCCACCACCACGGCCGCGTCCACGGCCACGGCCATGATATCTGCTCCGGCCCGCTTGCATAAATGTTCCATAATCAAATGTCTCTGCTTTATCATCTCCCGTGATTGAAGGATCTACTTGTTCTCCTTGAACTTGAGTCGTCTGTTTATCAACTAACATGTCTTGATGTCCCTCATCAGTATAAGGTGCCCGAGGACGCAGAGCTCACCTCACCATCCACCGATTTACAAGGTATCTTGGTGCAAGAGCTTACAACATGTCCGATTATACCACACCTAAACAAAATGAAGGAATTTTCTCATACATACAAGATCATTACCAAGTGTTTCATCAAGACCCTCTCCAACCCATATGCCTCAAGTGGTTGTGATAGATCTAATTGCATACGTGATCCTTGCATATTTGGCCCGGCCAACCTCCACATCGTGGGAATCAACATTCGTGGTGTGCATGTCCACCTTCGTAACCTCTCCTCCCAAAGCTAGCCTCCCTCCCAAACTTTCTAGGATGTCAACTTCCCAGTACTCCATGGGCAGATGGTGCAATTCAATCCACACCGTCGCCATGTCAAGTCGTTCAAAAGCTGGTTGGAAGTTTTCCTTCCATGGCATTAATTGAAAAACCATACCATTCACCGTCCACGGTCCATCCCAGAGGACTTTGTTCAGCATCTCCTCAGAGTGACATCTAATATAGTAAAAACCGTTTGGTAAATCAGATATAGAGAAGGTCCCGAATTCTCTCCACAAATTTGCCAGAGCCTCTCGAACCTGTGCCAATGGCAGAGCTTTTCCAAGGAATTTACCATAGAGTGCTGTTTTCATGCGTTCATGAACCTTCATTCGAAAGTCAGCATCTGGTTTAAACCTCAAAGCGACCTAAGTTGTTTCAAATTTTATCATGATTCTCCTTCACATTGACAGTATCAGTACCGAAGACGGTATTCTTAGGTGCTCCAGTAACTATGCGAGCCCACGACCGCCTGTGGCGCCAAGCAGAATCGGAGACGGTGGTGCCGGAGGGCCCGGAGTTTTGGACCCCGATGCTCCACCCCCACTCGCCATGGCCAGTGGGGGAGAAGAGGGGCTGTTAATAGTAACAGGAGAGAGTTCTTAGGAGGGGAGACTCTGTAGAGAGAGCCAGGCTATTTATCCAGAGTCCAGTTGACTGAGGTCAAAATTATGAAATGAAAAAAAAACAGCACATGAGCAACCAATCTATCTCTTGGTCTATTGGTATCGGATTCTCTTGTTATAAGATGGGCCTTGATCTTCATGTGCAGGTTTTGGGATCGAACCTCTCTTCTTACAAGGTATGAGTGCAAGTTGCACAGGTGTTATGCTGCTCATCTTTGTTTTCCTAAGGGGGCGTTTATTGCTTTTGTCAAAAATAAAAATAAAAATATAAAAATAAAAAAATAAAAAAATAAAAAAATAAAAAAAGCACATGAGCAATATTGTGTTCTCGCATAGATGATGTACTCCCGTTGGAGGCTAAGTCCCTCCCTGAGTGCCCACACAAAGTAAAAAAGACTAAAGAGGAACCCATGTTCATATATGGTTGGGCATCTGAATTATGACCACTCGGCATCTCAACCATGAGGCCTTGTCTCCTTGGGAACAACTACCCAGCATCATGTTATACATATCATACTTGGGGAGGTGGTATCCCCCACCACCATCCTATCTTTTGATTGTCATGTGGGGTCTTGCCTTATTAATTTTAAGCCTTTGGAATCCAAAACCCTACATGGCATACTAATTTTACCCTTTTTCTTAATGCATGCATCACCACAAATAACTAGATACCTAGGTTAAGATGAACAAGTTAAGTAACTTTGTCAGTAACAGCAAAGTCAATCCGTAAGTTGGTCGGTGATTAGAGGACCTAGGTTTATATTGCTTATGATATTGTCCATAAAGAAGACTAAATATTGTTGATTCATGCGTTGAACTGAGACTGATGTGTATCGGCTGACATTTCTTTCACAAGGAAAAGGTTAATTTGGCTGCTTACCTTTGATCGGTGCTCTGTCTCATGAGAAGTAAAACAGAGTACAGAGATGAGGGGTGTGTGTGACCTTTAAGCATTTCGAGCACGAGGTCCATAGATGTAGTGTCGTGGAATCCTTGTCTTTCTCTTCATCTTCAATATTAATTTCATGTCCGTGTCCTTGTCCATGTCTCTGTCCTTCATGATGGTTAGCTATTATCATGCTGCATGTCCTTCATGTTTAGCTGTTATCATGCATGCATCATGCCGCGCGCAGACGAGGAGGGCATCAGCGCCATTTCTGTCCAACGCCCGAATGAATGAATGAATGAATGAACATGGTTTCATGGTTTTTTGAGAGACATGAAAGAGCGAGAATCATACGTGCAATGTCTTTGCAACTCCAAAATATTGTCCATTACCACGTAAGCTACTTCTCTATTCGTAAGTAGAGATGTATTGAACGATGATGTACCCATCTTGAGCATCCTTATCAATGCCCTTAATTTTCTCTATCTTCTTTTATTCCAATGAAAAGTTTTTTGTGATTCTAATTCAGCTGAAAAAGATGGCCAGAGAACATCCTATGCCTCCACCAGAACAAACCCAAACACAACTTGGAATCTTGATGGATTATTGAGGAAGCTTTCTCAAGGGTATAAATAGCCACCCAACATGCACTAGGAAAACATAACAACATCTTCTTCTTCCCCTCCCTCCCTTCAACCTCCACCCATTGCTGTAAACTTTAGGTACGTAGAAGTCATTCTGTTCCTTATATTTCATAGCGTATAGAATTAGTTGCTGAAGCACTCTCACTATTTGGCTTACTTATAATCGATAACTTGATTAACTAATGGCAGGGATATATATAAACACACAAGTACATAATTTATATAAAGGAGAAGATCATGAGCAGGTATCTGGGAGACTGGGATTGCAGGTCATGCCAGCACCTCAACTTCAGCCGCAGGGACACATGCCAGAGGTGTGGGGAGCCAAAGATTGGCGGAGGAGGAGCGAGGGTTGGGAGCAATTCCTCGGACGCCAAGCCCGGCGACTGGTACTGCATGTGTGGTACTCACAACTTCGCCAGCCGCCCCAACTGCTTCACATGCGGCACTTACAAGACCGGCTGCGTTGTTGCCGCCGGGGAATTTGACGGTTATGTCTATACTGGTGTGCCTGCTGGCTGGAAGTCTGGTGATTGGATTTGCACCATGTACGTGCAGATCTTCTCTTTTCTCTCATGTGTTTCCCTGGAGATTTAATTAATTTACTGATATGTGACTTTTGATATGTTGTAGGCCTGGCTGCAATGAGCACAACTATGCAAGCAGGAAGGAATGCTTTCGATGCAACACTCCAAGGGACTGCTATGGTAAGCAGTTGCAGTACTTGTAGCATTCTTTTGCCTCTTCATTGGAGAAATTGGCTCATTTATTTTAGTCATGATTTAAACTCATGCGCCATTGTGGATGATGACTTTTCTTCTCTGCTTGTTTCAGAAGTGAGCTACAATTAAGGCCTAGTGGATTAAGGAGAAGCAAGATGGATGTAACTAACTACCTTGAGATCACCTACTTATTTTAGACAACTCTCAAAAGTTGTATTTGGCTCTTGAATCTGATCTTCAATAAAAATCTTATTTAGAAAAGAGTGTTCTCAAGCCCTTGCAGGTTTCTCTGTGTCTTGATAATTAGTGAATGTCTACAATGAGAGTGAGTGAGAGAAAGAGTTTCTGGCTTCATATAGGAGTGTAGGGGATTCTTTGATTAAAATGTATATTGCCTTCTTGTCTCATGCAAACGACATAATTTATTGTAGTTCAACAGCGAATGCACTCTCACCTCAGAAAAGGTCTCCAAGAGAAGAATTAGACATGATCACACATAATTAAGATATATGCATAACAGATAAAAAAAAAGATTCTTAATTGTGTAAAGGCCCACTTTTATTCCTAAAGTGGAGTTGGAAGCATGAAAAAGTGTTCACTGTGATGAAACATTCTAAAGCTGACTTCAATAATGCAGCGCATCGAAACTTAAAAGGAATATATCTGAAAACAGAGAAAAAAGAACCAAATCATTCAGGTGCTAATCTACGACGTTTCATGTGCTTTTTCGGTGATTTATAGAAGAGGGTTGATTGTTGTGGATGAAATTCAAGACCAGCATGTACAGCTGTGGTCGAGCTTTTGAAAAACAGATCCTAGCTAAGGTGAGGCCGAGCTCCTGAAAAGAAGATCTGAGCTAGGGACGAGCTAGAAAGAGCTCCTAAAATGTAGGTTTGAGCTAGGAGAGCTGGGAGCAGCTCATGAGGAAACAGAAACAAAACCGAGCTAGCAGCAACTTATGGAAAACAATTCTGTCAAAAAAAACTTATGGAAAACAATTCCGAGCAGGGAGCTCATTAAAGTAGATAAAAAGGTAGAACAAGTAAGAAGGGAAAATAAGGAGGGATTTGAGAGCATTTTTGGTTGGTTTCTTCATGATAAAAAGGGCTTTCACATCACTTTGGTCTCCATCATGAAGAATATAAGTGTTTATTTTCAGATTGTTGTAATAGTTTGATTATTAGAGCTTTAATTAATGCTGAAGAGTAGTATCTTCTTGGTTGGTTTTCTCCTTGTATTAGTACTATTTCAAATTCGAGCATCAACTTGAGATCTAGAGCTTTATATGTTCTTGTGATTTAGTAGTGAATTGTTTGCTTGCTGATGTCCCGTGGGTTTTTACACCAATTTTGGAAAGTCTTTCTGTGTGATCTTAGTGTTATTCTTTTTTTTTGGACAAAGATGACAAACGTCTACCGAAAGTCAGGAGTGGACAATGTGGCACTTATGCGCACGTGCCCTCACCTTGTGTTCGTGGGGTTTTGAACCTAGAATTATCCTATCCAACGAAGCCCTGCTCAAGAGACCCGGTATCAATTGGCCAAGTGGCTATTGGTTTTAGTGTGTTATTCTTTGATATGATCCTTTTACAGCAGTAATACTCCTCTCTGAGGTCTCGTTTCCCCTCCACATTGATCTCATTTAACATTGATTATCAGAGTAAACCATATAAGAATACTGCAGGAGAATGGACAGGCGTCCTTAATTATTTGTTCTGTCATGGTCACTGCAATAATACTCTTTGCAATTACAGGCGATCACATTATGGAGCCTGGATTGACAAAACATAAGCTAAGCTTATGACAAACATTATTTACTGAGATGAGAAGGAAGATGAATGGAGAGACATGGCATCACTAAAGTCATGCAAGATGTAAAAGAGAATCAATGAACGGGTCGCAGCGTCGTAAATACTCATTCCTTGGACAATGGAGGAACAGCAGGATGCAAAGAGCAGGTAGCTGAGGTGAAGAATCTTTTATATTCTGCATGCATAATTGATGATGTACATAGGTAGCTTTAATTTGTCAAAGGTTTCGATCTCACCCACTCCCTCTTCCTCTTGCTCTAATAATTCAGGTCCCACAAGATGTGTGGGACCACGCCCACACACCACTTGCTTGCCATCCCACACGCACGTTTCCATTGACAGTGCGGTCTCGTCTCGCTGATGAATGTCATCGGTACCCTAGCTCTGAAGTATTAACTGTTTATGGTCACTGCTGAGAGGGGGAGGGAATGTATACTTAATATCAGACAGCAGTCTGATATTTTGATTTTACTAATAAATTGGATAGGCCACGGCTTTGATTAAAAGATTGAAACAAAAAGAAAGAAAATTTTGAATCCCCTGATTTATTAGAGTACAAGAAGGCCTAAAGCACGACCTTGTGGCCATGTTTGCATCGTGGGCCGAAGTGGTAACTCCGGGCCTGATCTCATGTTCATCCAAAGCGCGCGGGGCCAGTCTGTGGATCGGTCCAGATGACTTCGGACTAAAATCCGCGGCGGCCCCAAATCTCTGACTAAGGGAGAGAGGGTGAAAGACGGGTTGAGAAGAAATCGGATTGAAGACCCAGGGGAGGGAGGGGAAGCAAGGAAGAGCAGCATCCATGGCTTCTTGTAAGTTTATATCTCCTACCTATAAACTCTTTGAAACTTACCAAAACTTGCTTATTAACTATCTATACCACGGATGGTGCAACACCATCCGAATCAATGTTTTTTTTTTTTTTTTTTTTTTAAATGTTCTTTTGTTTCGTTTTCTTTCATTGTGCTGAGTCGCATTACATGTTTATGCGATTCCTAGACATGTATCGATGCTTGAAATGCCCAAATGGTGGCTCTTTTATGGACATCGAGTTATCTCATAGTTGCCAAATTCTCACAAGACCAATAAGAACTGCAATGGCTTCCTCTTGGATTTCTTATTGTTTGTGATGGATTCTTTGCTCTTTGAAATCTAGATTTTACATTTGTTAACAATTGGTAAATGAACGAGCATCAAGTATCATGGAGACACTGGCAATTGGTGGCATCTACACACACATTTCCTTTCTAAGATGGGGAAGGCATGATAGTATTCTTGGCGACCTGTGGTATCTAATTGTTGCACATATTATTTTTCATGACACACAAAAACATCTACTTGTTTCCAATGGTTCCATAGCAGAATATGCAAACAATCCTTCAGTATGGCTTACTTCCAAACGAGGGGTATTAAGGCATTCTAGAGAGTTTTTTGCTGCCATAGAAGTCATAGTAAATTATTTTTCTCCTAGATCCCTGAAGTAATCTTCTTGTAGTCTATTGTTCTATTCATTTTCTGATTTGGTTAATGTCCTCATGCAATGAACTTAGAAATACCTTTATCAATACAGTTTCCATGCTTCTGTATATGCCTGTTTGGGGGAATATTATCTGTTTTACTTCCTCATTTATCTACCGGTCTGTAGAAAACCAGTACAATGCTCCATTGGATTTTCCTGTTTATTACAAGTGGTTTATTCTATTCATATACTCCTTGCTGTTTTTTGTAGTGCATAGCACACATTATGTTCTTGAGTGTAAAACCTTTGCAATGACCCAGACAAACTTTTCGAAACATATATCATTTAGGTATTGGCATTACTATTTACCATCCTCACTCTTTGGTCTCATTCTAAATTGAGAATGCATCTTTTAAAGATGATTATTCTATATTTCATTGTTGCATGTTCTGTAATTTGTTTCTAATATCTTATTTCCAGGTAGCCTTGGAGCTTCCACAAATAGTATATTACCTAATCTTCTGTCTAGCTTCAAGAAGATTAAATGCTCGGGGTCAGATGCACCATTTAAGGTCAAATGCGCTGGACAACAAACCTCATTGGGGTTGAGAAGATTTCAGTTAAGGCCTGACCAAGTTCATGCCAAAGGTTTTTGTTGGGAGTCTTTGAGATCTACAAAACCACTCAATGTTAGCTGTGGCGTATCTTCTGGAAGTATGTCCATGTGTTAGTACATATTACTCTCTTTATTTAGGAGTCCATGTTATCGTAGAGGTTCGTAGAATATGAAGTGCTTGATATTTCACTGCAGTTTGTATGTATATTCTGTTTTGTTATGATTGGCACCAATCATGTAAATCACTAAATATTAACCTGGTGTTGAGGATTTTTAAGTTAGGCGATGCTTTTTTCTGGCTCCTTACTAATGTCAAGCTGTTATGCTGTGCTACTTAGAGTTAGAAGTCTAGGCTAATTTCCTTCCAACTAGTGGTTAGCTCTGTTCTTCGTGATTGTGGCTTGTCCTTGACCACATTCTCCAAAAAAAAAAAAAAGGGTATTAGATATTCTTCACAAGTTTTCCTTTGTTTCTTATTTCCGCCTGTATTTTGATAGTTTATGCAAGTGTTTCTTAAATAGAGTATTATGCATTTTTTTATTCCCACACTTGGACTGATGGTTATGTTTGGATTGGCAGAGAATGATATAGAAGTTGGTGCTTTGGAAGAAAAGCAATCTAATGGGAATGAGCTTATTCCTTCTTCTCCAGAAGTGTGTAGCCTTCTAATTTTTGTTCTTACCTCTAAACATAAGCATATGATTTCTGTATTTCATGTACAAGATTTGTGGGTGGTTGTTCTGTGGTGTTTGATTAGTGTGCATCTTGGGACCCCAAGTTATTTTTTAATTTGCTTTTGTTATAAGGATAAATTGCATATGAACTTGCATTATGGTCTTAATAGTATCAAAAGATATTTATGTTAATGTGATGGACCACATACCAGATGAATAAATTTTATATTCAATTTGGTCCTACTTGTTTGTCATAAGTTGCACTTGCATAGGTGCAAGTAAAATTTTTCGTTGATAATGGTAATTTTTGTACTTGTAAATTTAGGAAAGCCCTAAAGAGTTCATTGTCTAAAATTCATTCTTCTTTTGGTTCCTTCATTTGCCATTAATATTAGAACTGGAAAGATAAACCAAGTGAATTTTATTTGGATTGTTGAATGGTAGAACTTTGGTAGAACTTGGAAATGATTTCATGTTCATTGGCATTGGTGTAACGGTATTGAGTAGTTCAAACTTCAAACTTGTCCATTGGACACCTTTGATAACTTTGTACAACCTTTAAGAGTACTCATTTGAAGTTCTTTTTATTGAAATGGAACTGACTCCAACAACCATTTCATTCTTTAGGTATTGTTTACCTGAAACATGTGCTTAAAAGTAATAGTTCGGCCAGAGATATTTTAGTGTTGAAATTCGAGTGCACTCTTTACCATTTGTATTGTGTAAAAATATGATGCCATTGATAACTATTCCAAGATAAAGGTGTCTTTCCTTTGCCTCATTTTCTGCTAGTCTATGCAGTATGAAGTGATTAATACCTTAGTCATTGCAGGTGGAATCTCTACTTAATGTTATTTGTGACACAACCTCTATTGCCGAGTGTGAACTGAACGTAAGTCATCAGATACTTAAGATTTTATGGAAGACAATTTGCCTTTTCGGGGATGGGAAATAAATTTACTGTAATTTGTGTTTATATTGATTGTTATGCATAGATTTCTGGCTTTCGGCTCTATGTGAAAAGAAATATAAATGGCAAACTGTCAAGTCCACCTGCTCCAAGTCCTCCAATCCAAGTAAATTTTTCAAATGAAGTGTTGGATCAAAATGGCTCTGCTTCCACAACTTCCTTGGCTCTTTCCAAACCAAAACCTTTTTCAGGAAGTATCCAAAGAATTCTTGATGCTTCCTCTGATGAAGGATTGATGATTCTTCAATCACCAAAGGTTTTTTTTTTCCATAGCAATTATATCCATCCTTTTTTACTTGATCTTTTGTTGACACTATTACATCTCTGAAGGTTGGATTCTTTAGGAGGTCAAGGACCATAAAAGGAAAAAGAGCACCTCCATCATGTAAAGAGGTTAGTATAATTTTTATATAATCATCTTATATTGGAGCAATTGGGCTAGTGTTATGAGCTGCATATAAGATGTTATTAGGCCTTTGTTTTAAACAAAAAAATTTAGTGGAATATCATCTTATGAGCTGGTTAAGTAATGGTGGAAACTTGGAATAAGCATGAAGCAGAAGAAGTGTCATTTGTTTAGCCAATCATTATCTTAGAATAACAACATCATAATTATGTGCACATCAGTCAAGTTCTTGGACTTCTATTACAGGAGCTTTTGATTATTTTCTTCATAAATAAGTTGTGAATAGACTTACTACTTACTAGGCCGCCAAACTACCTCCTGGCAGTCCATCAGGCAACATCAGTTGCTGAAAAGGATTCCTAGACATCCTTTATATTTTAAATCAAGACCCGAAACTTCTCTTGTATCAGATTCTGTCTGCACCCAATTATTCTTTCCTTCATTTGCATGATAAGATTATGTCTATCTGGCAGAAGCAAGAGGTCAAAGAAGGCCAAGTTCTTTGTTACATTGAGCAGCTTGGTGGGGAGATTCCAATTGAGGTATAGTATTATGCAATTTTAGGATTTTTTGTGTCCATGAGAATGGAAACATTCTTCTCCCATTTCACATATCTACATATGTTTATACCCATTTCAGTCAGATGTTTCAGGAGAGGTCATCAAGATACTTAGAAAGGATGGAGGTAAGCAGAGGAAACTCATGGTGGTCTTTCTATTTTATAGTATAATGGCTTTTGAGTATTAGGATCATTACTGTTCACATTTTTATTCATATATTTTCTTGCAGAACCAGTAGGATATGGTGACGATCTCATAGCGATTCTCCCTTCCTTTCCAGGGATTAAGAAGTTACAATAGGGAACAGGGAGGTTATCTTCCATTCCAATTTGTCTGCCAAAACAATTTTTTCCTCTGGAATATTCAGTTGCATCATTTGAGAAATTAGGTAATTGTGGTAGGCTCTAGGGTTATACCCTGTTTGGATACTGATTGTTGTGTTGTAAACAGACTTCTCTTTTTTCGGAGAGACCATAGATTCATTCACTAAGAAAGGTCAACAGGAATCTTCTATTGAGACTACTGGTCTATTTCAGAATAATATGGACCCCAGACAAAGGAAATACATATTTCTTGTCTTGTTGATTTAATGTTGATTTCTTTTTCCCTGAGTTTTCCGTTTCCACTACTTATTAATCTTATACTAAAAATTCCTTCTCCATCTCCAATGTGTGTATTATTAAGGCCGAGCCTCTCCCAAGACCGACTAACATTTTCACAACTGAACGTTACGCGTAACATTTTGATAAGTTCTTACATTCAACAGTTTAATTTCACTCTAGTGGGCAACTAACTGGTTGTAGACTGACTTTGTAGAAGCCGGACATGCATGTATGTGATGGCATAGGTGTCGTGCTGGGGACTGAGGGGGCATGGCTCGGTTTTATCCCAGCATGACCCGGAACTGACCAGGCAGGCCGTGTCGGAAAACTGCACCAATTACGGGTTGGGAAAATCCCAACCCATGACCCGGCGGGTCGACCCGGGTCAACCCACCTGGTTGACCTATCGGATTGGATTTCAACGGCGGTTTCGGGTCCGACCCACCGGGTCTGGGTCGGCCAAAGGCTAACTCGCAACCGATCTGTGCTACAGTTCCGTTAACAGACCTGTCAGGTTACGGGTCATCTTCAAGTGACCCAGACTTGGCCCGAGCTACCCCCAACCTGTAACATGCTAGTTCATGGGCCGACCTGCTGATTTTTTATTTATTTTTATTTTTTAAAATATAATTTAATGAAAAAAAAAATGTAAAAAAAAAAAATCCAACAACGCCATTGGATGTCAATGGCTTTAGGGCCTGTTTGGATTAGCTTGTGAAAAAAGCGTTTTTTTTTCAAAATCTTAGAAGGATTTTTGAAAAAAGTGCTTCTAAAGTGCTTCTGTGTATTTTGTGTTTGGATTGGCTAATTTAGAAGTACTTTTTTATTTGGGGAGTTGTTTGGATGGTCATTTCCAAAAGTACTTTTTTAATGGCAAATTACTAAAATGGACATGCATTCAATTATAATAATATCCCAAGTATTAGGCTTGTGTCACATGTTTTATTACTATTAAAAATTAATATTGTTAATATAATTATGATTATAATTATTATTGTTATTATTATAAAGTGCTTCTCACATGTTATAATTATAATAATAGTAATTATTGTTATTATTATTATTATCAATACTATTATTATTATTACTATTGTTATTATTATTATTGTTATTACTACTAATATTATTATAAAATTTATACTTAATTATTATTATTATTATTATTATTATTATTATTATTATTATTATTAATGTTATATTTTCAACATCACAACATCCATAACAATAATTAACAACAAGAACAAAAAGTTACAACAACAAACATAACAAGAAAAACAATAAACCAAAGGAAACTATTAGAAGTATGAAAATGTTTTAGCCTTCACAGCTATGTACGAATAATATATTGCCTAAACATCTAACTGATAAAAAAATTAGTCCATACATGATGGATTAGAACAAATTTCAAACAACAATCGATCCAATCTGGTCTTGACATATAAATATGGAGACTATAACTGCTATGGAAAAGAATTTCAAACAACAATCACTGATGAATGAATGAGAACATATGCAGTTGTTCCCTTGTTGAGCATCCACTGCATCTGCATAATTTCACAAACAAGAATAGTTTAGCACACAGATACTCCCAAGCCATTTCTATGCTATAACGTAAAACATCAGTATCCAATTGGAACATAGCATTCCAAAAGAATGCTAACTTGGACAACCATAACAATATTAATATAAACTAGAGGCACAAAGTAATATTGGATGTTTGCAGAAATTACCAGATGAATCCATTTCCATCTTTTGTGATTGAAATAAATCATAAAATCAGACAGCCAACTCCCGTTTACTGCACACCTGATGAATCCATTTCCATCTTTTGTGATTGAAATAAATCATAAAATCAGACAGCCAACTCCCGTTTACTGACTGCACATATTTTCTTTATTCTCAGAAACCACTTTAGGATCCCATAATTCTTCACATTCCAGAAATGCCTTCAGCTTTGGTGGCTTCATAATCAGACTCAACTTCTAAATCTGAAAAATATGTATTTATATCATCACTGGTGGAATTGTCCACAGCTTCTGTGACTTGTACACAGCCTTACCCTGCATTTTTACAAGAGTTTGTTTCCACTACTTGAACCCATGAACTCCAGATCATAAGCCAAAGTTATGTAAAAAATTGCAGCAGTATCTTGACAAATAATTACAATAAAAGCTCATCAGAGAAGATGCACAAATTCACAAAAAAATGAATCTTTGCCAAATAAACCAAGGCATAATGCAGGTATGTATGAGGAGTTTAGCACATTGCAACAGATTAGATGGAACATGAACAAATTTACAAAGAAGCAAATAGAGAGGCCAATTCATACATCCATTTCACAATAAAAATCTGAGAAAGCATGGATTTTTTTATCAGGATTCAAGGGAAGATATGAATTTTTTACTTATTTGGTTTTATTTTTCCTCACCTTCTCAATCTTATACTTGATCGGGGCCTCGGCAGTGGGGAACCTCCTGAAGGCAATGAATTCCTGAATGGGCTTGGAGGGATAGAGATCTTGGAGAAGTGAGAGACAGTGCTGGATAAAACTGGATTATTGCGAGAGGTAATGGATTGGTTTGGGATCAAGGCCGAGTGAAGGAGAGGAGAAAGCTGCAATCTTTTCAGCCTTTGGAGTAAGAGGAAGAGGGCAGCCATTGATGGAGAGAGATGGAGCAAAATCTCTACGATGATGAAGAGGACTTCGTGTATTGAGGAAGCGGGCAGCCTGAGTTCGTGAAGGAAGAGCAGAAGGGGGCGAGAGCGGTGATGGCTTCCTAAAGGGCGAGAGCGGCGATGGGGCAGGAAAGGGTCGGATGGAACCCCTGAATCGTGCTCCATTGAAGTACCATGGCGAGCAGGGTTTCTCTCGAAGTTTCACCGAGACTATTGTTTGATGATTGAGGGTTCTGGTCGTCTATGATGAAGGAGATGGACGGGATCAACGCTTTCCGATGATGAAAATGGAGATGGACGGGAGGTCTTCAGATCGCAGGGAGGAGCTGAAGAGGCGAAACAATGATGGTGATACAAAATCTGGAGATGTAAACCCTAAAAACCCTTGTCATTTCTTCATTTCATAAGGGTAATTCGGTAATTGCCTAACCCCCAAACTGCTTCTGAAAACTGCTTTTTTTCAGAAGCATCACATGGGCAGCTTCTGAAAAAAGCAGTATTTCTGCTTTTTTTACAGCTTCTGCTTCTGCAGAGAAGCTAATCCAAACACATTTTTTACAACCCAGAAGTGCTTAACTTTAAAAAAAGTGCTTCTGGTCTTCCCAGAAGCCAATCCAAACAGGGCCTTAAAGCCGTTGGAATCCAACGGTTTCCCACGCCATTACTGTCGTTGGATGGCGTTGGAATCCAACGCCATCAACCCGCAGGGTTGATCCGCTAGGTCACGAGTTAGGATTTTCCCAATTTGTAACCGACCCGCTATCAGAAAGTGTGCAAGTTACAGCTTTTTCAAAATTTCACCGCCTTGGTCGGGTTGGTTAATTCGACTGATGAATTTTGTCAGTCCGATTCTAGGTCGGGCTGGGTTTTAACCCGGTCCTGCCTCTCTCTACTTTGAGCTACTATGTAGCAACCGACAATAAAAGAGAAAATGCCAAATAGATTTTGGTTAATACTATATGCTAGCTAGCAACAACCGCTTGGTCTATTGGTATGGGTCCTTTGTATAAGGCTTCGTTGGTTGGGACGATCCCAAGTTCGAACCCCTATGACCATAAGGTGAGGGCACGTGCACATAGGTGCCACGTTGTTTGTCCCTGATAGTCGCCTTTGTCATAAATAAATAAATAAAAATTTCTATACAGTAGCTGTAAACACCTTCGTCTAGCTCAAAGAAAGAAAAAGGAAAATTTAATACATACATATATATATATATATATATATATATATATATATATGGTCATGTTAGTATAGAGTGTTGTTTAACACTATTCATTTAAGGCCGCTTCATTTTGAGCACTTGGAAGTATTTTTCAATTAACCGTATGGATGGAAAAACATTGAAACATAAGTTAGTATGTCAATTTTCATACAATTTGGGAACTTGTAGGTTCTTCATCTTAACCGTTGAAATTTCAACCTATGATTTTTATAAATTTTCACCAAGTAAGATGAAGACCTACAAATTCCCAAATTATATGAAAATTAACATGCTAGATTATTTTTCGATTTTTCCATCCATAACGTTGGAAATCCTTAAAATATCACAAGTGACCAAATTTATATGGTAATCTTTAAATGAATAGTGTTAAGGCCGGCCTTATACTAACATGACCTGAGTGTAAATCTTTTTAAAAAATATTAATTTTGTATATATAAATACTAATAATGTTTTGAGCCAATAAAATTATATATTTTAGTTATTTAATTATTAGTTTTTGGCACTAATTTCTTTTTACCTTGGGGTCCTTGAGGGGGTGTGTAGGGGTTTAGTGTAATAATATTTTGGGTGGAAAATAGTGCCAAATAATGTCAGGGACCTATAGATAATTTGCTCAATATATTTTATATAAACAAAAAACAATGATATATTTCTGTGGGGCATATATTCAACAATTACAATTATGAAAAATAAATCGCTTTATATTTTGTGATGTGTCTTGTCGTGTAGGGTTGGGGATAATATATTATAAGAGATGAACTTATAGGAGAGTAGCAAAAGATTCCCAGAAAGGCTCTAGTTGACCTCAAAGAGTAATGCCATTCTTAGGTGCATGTGCATGTGCGTGTGCTTTCGTTCATGGTTTCAAATATTTTAAAGAACCATTAGGCTTGCCTGTGTTCACTAAACCATAATGCGAAATTTTAACTTGTAAAAAAGCATGAAACAGTATGAGCCTCCGCGTGTTGCTGCTTTGTTCTTTCTATCCAAATTAGTGGTGTTGCATGCCAATCTCCCTTTTACCAGCTTCTTTGATTTGGCAGTCCCCAATTGAAAAGGTGAATATATAGCCAGATTTCCAATTGCAAGCATGTTTTTCTCTTTTTAATAAATAATAGAGAGCACTGAGAGTGCTACTTAATTATTACAAAATGTGACTAACTTCTCCAGCTCTTCAGCGAGTCAGCCCAGTATTTCATGATCACTCGTAGGCAAAAATGCCGGAATTAGACTTCTTGCCATTCTTGCTAGAGTGTCTGCTCATCGTGTTGTCCTCCCTTGGTATATAAGATATCACCCAGTGTTTGAATTCCCTTGGCCTTCTTCTGCATTCTTCATACATGTCGCTTATCTACATATTCTGACGAGGTGCTGGTTATCTAGTATAGCATTGCATCTTTGCTACTGTTAGGGAAGAACCTACAATTCAACCCTCGGCGGAAGCCCAATCACACACACAACAATGCTCCGACACTCTATCAAAGATTATCTCCAAACACATGCACAACTAGAGCAAGAGAAAGAGAAACAATCACAAACCACAACACAAGATATACGTGGAGTTCGGCACCTTGCCTACGTCTCCACGGGAGCGGGGTACAGGGAATCCACTAGATAAGAGTACCTCCGAGGCTTGAACAAGACTCAAGCTCGTCTCAAGAAAAAACAACACTCATACAAAGATGCAACACAAAAGGAAATACAAGAAACAACTCACTATGCACTCTCCTTGAGCTTTCAAGTTGATCTCCACCTTCTCCCTTCTCAATTGATGCTTCTTCAAGTGTCTCCACCGTTTCTTCTCCACAAGCCCTCCAAGCCCTCTTCAATAGCCGTCTATTTGAGATTGGGTCTTCACCGGCCCTAGTGGCGAGGGGCAAAGATTTATACCGCCTCAGATATGGGCCCGTGATATCTGGCCGTATACTCCTCTGGCTGCTCCATACGGTCTGATATACAGGTTGTATACTAGCTAGCCCGTATACCTCACTGGACACTCCATACTGGCTGATATACAGACGGTATACTGGGTGGTATACTTCTCTGGACACTCCATACTTCGATATCACGAGGCAGATATCTTTGGGTGGTATACTTCTCTACATCTCCTCACAATTCTCCACCTCGTTTCTCATTTGACTCCAAATGTGGAACAAACATGGATATCTCATGTTGAGAGAGACCAACAAGATATAGCACATTTTCACCGTACTCATATAGACGATTCCCAACCCCAAAATTCCCCTCATTAGCATTTGCTAACATTAAGCAAGTCCAAGCAATGTTGGAACTTGCTTCTTGGTACTACCTTGGTGAACATGTCTGCAGGATTGTCACTTGTGTGCACCTTCAATAAAGAAATGGAGCCTTCTTCTATGACATCTCGCACAAAGTGATACCGGACATCAATATGCTTGGTGCGAGCATGGTGAACTTGATTCTTAGCCAAGTGAATCGCACTCTGACTGTCACATCCAAAGTCCACTGCATCTTGCTCAATCCCCAGATCATCCAACAAGCCCCATAACAACAAAGCTTCTTTCACTCCTGATGACATAGCTATATACTCGGCCTCAGTAGTAGATAAAGGAACTGTGACGTGTAGCATCGATCTCCAACTAACTGGTGCACCATATATCTTGAATACATAACCAGTAGTAGATCGCCATCTGTCGAGATCACTAGCATAATCTAAGTCTACAAACCCACTCAACTGACATGATCCTCCACCAAAGCACAAACCAATGTCATGCCGTACCCTTCAAGTACCTCAATATCCATTTTATCGCTTCCGGTGAGGTCGCCCCGGATTTGGCCATAAATCTCAGCCGACCACACTCAATCACTTTCCTGCGGAATATCGTATGCTGCAAAACCATCAGCAGAGATATCAAACTCCCCTATCAGCATAAGCATACGGAACTCGAGCCATCTGCTTCTTTTCCTCAACTGTAGTAGGTGATGACTGACCAGAGAGTCTGAAGTGTAGAGCCAATGGAGTTACCACTGGTTTTGCATCTTGCATTCCAAATTGAGCTATTACCCTCTCAAGATATCCCTTCTGATTCAAGAATAAAATACGGTTTGACCTCTCTCTCCTGATCTCCATGCCAAGAATCTTCTTAGTAGCCCCCATATTTTTCATCTCAAACTCCTTGCCAAGTTGAGACTTCAACTTATCTATCTCCACCTTACTCTTATAAGCAATGAGCATGTCATCCATATACAACAAGAGATAGATAAATGCATCACCACGAAGTTGTCGAAAATAAACACAACAATCGTACTTGCTTCCGAGTAGCCATTCTTGAGCATGAAGGAATCAAAGTGCTTGTACCATCGCCGGTATGCATCGCTTCAAACCATAAAGTGACTTCCCTGCTGCAAACATGATTTTCTCCTTTCCCTCAATTTTGTACCCTCCTGGGTTGATGCATATAAATTTCTTCATCCAAGTCACAACAAGTAAAGAAAGCCATCTTAGCATCAAGTTGTTCCAGCTCAAGATCACCATGAGCTACCAAACTCAACAATACACGGATAGAAGTGTGCTTCACTACCGACGAGAAAATCTCATTGTAGTCCACCCCTTCTTTCTGTGCAAAACCCTTGGCCACTAATCTTGCCTTGTACCTTGTACCACTTGACTCAGATAGATCTTCCTTCTTCTTGTACACCCACTTACAGCCTATAGCATGCTTCCCCTTGGGCAATGGGACAACTTCCCATGTTTTGTTCTTCCGAAGAGACTCCATCTCCTCCTCCATTGCAACCAACCATCTCTTGCTATTTGAATCTCTAATAGCTTGCTTGAAGGTGACCGACTCATCATCCTCCACCGAGAAAGCATACTCAACGAAATTTGCCTACCCATAGTGTTTTAGAGGTTCATCGAATCCAAACTTTTGAACTGGTTTAATTTGCCTCTTTGGCCTAGTGGTAGCCAAAAACTCCTCACATTTCTTTGTAGAGCCTCAGATATCGCCTTCTTGAACCTCCTCAAGTTCAAGCTCATCATCATCCTCACCTCGAGTATCTTCCCCGAAGCTAGCTTCCCTTGAGTGTGACTAGGACTGTTGGTCTTCAGATCCTTCCATCTCCACCACTTGAGTATTGGTGGTCAACTCATCATCAACACCATCATTGGGCATCATAGCCTTTGGCAAGGCTAATATGGAATTCTCATCAAAAGTTACATCCCTGCTGATTATAAACTTTGAATCTTCCAAGCACCAAAGGCGATAGCCTTTCACACCCTTTGCATATCCCAAGAAGAGTGTCTTCTTGGCTCTAGGATCAAGCTTATTCTCCTTGACATGGTAATAAGTCGCTAAATAAAGATTCTCAACACATCATAATGCATGTTCTCGACTCATCAGCTGATAAGGCGTATCACTATCCAAGGTAGAATGTGGAGCCCTATTCACTATGTAGCAAGCTGTAGCAACAGACTCTGCCCACCATTCTCTGCCTATACCAGAATTGGATCTCATACATCTTGCTCTCTCAAACAATGTGCGGTTTAGTCTCTCTACGTCCCCATTCTGCTTTGGTGTATCTCATCCGTTTAGCGCCTTTAACAACAATGCCCTCCCTCGATTATAGAACTCCCTTGAAGGCACCCTCAAGTACTTAGTACCATTATCCACTTCCTAACTGCCTTCATCACCTTCCTCCCAGTTCTGTTTTCAACCATTGCTCTCCACCGCTTGAATGTCTCAAATACTTCATTCTTATGCTTTAGAAAATAAACCCAGGCATATCTAGAATAGTCATCAACAAATGAGACAAAATATCTGGAACCTCCTTTTGAAGCAACTTTAGTCAGCCCCATACATCCGTATGCACATAGTCTAGTACTCCTCTGCTTTTATGTTTGCTTGTAGCGAACTTGACTTTGTGCGCTTTTCCATACACACAATGCTCACAAAACTCCATGCAAGGCTTCTTCATGTTCTTCAGCAAACCTTCTTTCCCAAGCAAAGATAGACCCTTTTCCGACATGTGCCCTAGCCGCAAATGCCAAAGCTTAGCGCACTGATGGATTTACGCTTCTCGAGATCCCAATCAAGCATTATTAGTCACTGTCATACCCAACAAAGCATACAAGTTACCATGACGAATACCCTTCATCACCACCATGGAGCCACGAACAATCTTTAGAACTCCCTTCTCGGCCACTATCTTGCAACCGTCGGAATCCAAAGCACCAAGAGAAATCAAATTCTTCCTCAAGTCGGGGACATGTCATTACATCCGGTAAAGGTTCTGATCATCCCATCATGCATCTTGATCTTGATTGAACCTAGGCCAACTGTCTTGCAAGTATGATCATTGCCCATTAACAGTACAGTACCACCATCAATGCTCTCATAGGTAGTAAACCACTTCCTATTCGGACACATGTGATGTGAACAACCCGAATCAAGTATCCACTTCCTGGAGATCTCTCCACCTTGACTCACATTGTAGCATTCATTTGTTTCTACTTCCCCTTCCAAAACAAAACGTGTTTCTTCTTGCTTGGTTGTCTTCCCCTTGTTGTTGTTCTTCTTTCTCCAATTAACTTTATTGTTGGTACAATCGGCCTTGAAATGCCCTTGCTCTCCACAATTGTAACATATAACCTTTGCGGTAGGTCTTGATTTTGATCTTGACTTGCCTCTTTGCCCCTTTCCCCTTTCATTTGATCTTCCTCTTACAATCAACCCTTGTGCTTGCTCTTTGTCACCAATTCCACTAGTAGCCAACTTCCGAAGATCATCGGATAACAAAGATGTCCGAACTTCATCCATGGAGAGTGTGTCACCCATAAGCATCAATGTTTGTACCAAATTCTCAAATGAATGCGGTAAAGAAAGTAGCAATAATATGGCTTGATCCTCGTCATCTACTTTGACATCCACATTCTTCAAGCTCGAAATAATCCTTTCAAACTTGCTTATGTGGTCTCGAATTGAGGTACCTTCCTCCATCTTGCAAGTATACAACTTGGTCTTCAAGTAGATGGGATTTTTCAAAGTCTTGGTCATGAAATTGGACTCCAATTTCAACCACACGCCGGCCGCTGTCTCCTCGTTATTCACCAAGAAAGTGACATCCCTATCCAAGTATAGCATAATAGCCGCGGGTGCCTCCATATCAAGATCATCCCAATCATCATCGCTCATATCCTTCGGCTTCTTCTCCTTCCCCAAAAGCGCCTTGTGTAGCCTTTGCAATATCAACAAATTTTTCATTTGCATCTTCCAATAAGAGAAATCATTCTTCCCATTGAACTTCTCAATCTCTTACTTCCCAACCTTGACATTACCGGTTGAAGACATCTTCTAGGAATTTCGTCGAACACCTTGTCTGCAAGAATTGCCCCAGTTGTGACCAACAGCTCTGATACCAATTGTTGGGGAAGAACCTACAATTCAACCCTCGGTGGAAGCCCAATCACACACACAACAATGCTCCAACACCCTATCAAAGATTATCTCCAAAAACATGCACAACTAGGGCAAGAGAAAGAGAAACAATCACAAACCACAGCATAAGATATATGTGGAGTTCGGCACCTTGCCTACGTCTCCGCGGGAGCGGGGTACAGGGAATCCACTAGATAAGAGTACCTCCGAGGCTTGAACAAGACTCAAGCTCGTCTCAAGAAGAAACAACACTCATACAAAGATGCAACACAAAAGGAAATACAAGAAACAACTCACTATGCACTCTCCTTGAGCTTTCAAGTTGATCTCCACCTTCTCCTTTCTCAATTGATGCTTCTTCAAGTGTCTCCACCGTTTCTTCTCCACAAGCCATCCAAGCCCCCTTCAAAAGCCCTCTATTTGAGATTGGGTCTTCAGCCGCAACAGGGACGCATTTATACCGCCTGTATACGGGCCCGTATATGGGCCGTATATAGGGCCGTATACTCTTCTGGGCGCTCCATACGGTCTGATATATGGGCTGTATACTAGCCCGTATACCTCACTGGACACTCCATACTGGCTGATATACAGGCGGTATACTGGATGGTATACTTCTCTGGATACTCCATACTGGCTGATATACAGGCGGTATACTGGGTGGTATACTTCTCTACATCTCCTCACAGCTACCCATGTTTAATAGGGTCTCAATCTCTTCTTCGACTTGGCCAAGTGCTCCTTCGAAGTCGATTCAAATCGCAGCATATCTTTTGATTCTACAATACAAAGTTTGCCATAGTGAATGATTATTGTGTATCCTATTCCAACTATTGACTCTCTTGGTCTCCATAAAGCATTTGTGAAAAGTAAGTGTCCTCAAACTCCCTATTCTAGCTCCTCCTAGCTTTGCTTGCCATTTCCTATATTGGTATTCTGTAATGGTGTTATTCCAGAGCCAGTACAATGTCCCTGTTGGCCACTTTCTTAGACTCCAACCTAATATTCTAAATAAAGAATTACAACTACCCTTCCATGGCTGCTATAGTTTACTTCCTATTATAATTGCCCCTTCTACCGAGAGCTGGTGGTCCCTTAGTTTCGTTTTGAAAATCCAATCCCCCTCCTGCAGGCTTCCCGCATGCATCAACTTTACACCATTCATATTTTTTTTATTTGGTCATAATCTAATTGGATATAAGTGGTGTTTGGTTTGCAGGCGTGTTAGAATTTTGTGGGCAATATTAATTATATTATGGCTATTACTAATAAGGGACTTAGTGGGTGATCAATGGAGGTTTTCCCTTATGCTTCCATAACCATGTGGGGAGATGAGGGGTCACCTGAGTTATACTTAGGGATTAATGGGAGCCTTTTGGTGTACCTATGAATTGGCTATAAAAGGGTGAGGGTCTATCCTTCTTGAGACACCAAGAAATCTTTCTATCTCCCATCACATAGATTGAGTTCCCGTGTGGACAGAAAGAATGTGTTTTTGCTTAAAGAACAACGAGTGCCCTATTTTATTCCGTTGTAGTGTCGTGGTTCTATACGCTTAGGGAAACTAATGGACACATGTAAGTTTTTGTGTTCATGCTTGTTTTATCTTAACAATTCTATCATGTAAGTGATCTTGAGATTTATTTTCTTGTATTAGAATGTGTAAAATTTCTTAAAAGTGGTATCAGAGCCAAATTTACATGATGTTTTGTTGGATTATTAAATCTAGTTTATTGTTTTTTTATTTAAAATATACTCATTTTCCTATAAAAGACAACACGGTTTTATGTTGAATAATTAAAAAAATGCAGAATTTCTAAAATCAACATTGAATTCATTTTGCACAAGAATATAAGAATGTATTATATATTATATAAATATATTCTATATGTGCAAAATTGAATTACATTTGCTAATGTAAAGTATAGTCATGGCGATGAGGTCAACTTGGAGAGAAGGGTTAATATCTATGATCAACACATGCTATGCAAAATTAACATTGACATTGATTATAATGATTATGCCAGATTTTTAATTTCTTTTTAGTGTTATGCAATTTCATGAACAGTGAATTCATATGTATGGTTATTGTATATGTAAGATGTTTAGTGCTCTCTCGTGACATTCATCACAACAACCGCATTCTTGAAAAGCATTACACAATTAAAAAATAAAACAACAATGCAATTAGACTTATAATCCTTATGTTTTAGGATTAATTAGAGGACTTCTCCCATGTTGATCTATATATTTTTTTGGTGATCAAATTTTGGTTAATTTGCATTGCTTATTTAATTAACTTAATTATATTGGTTTTAGAATAATGTTGGTTAAGTAACCTCTTATTTATGAAATTAAATATAATTAAATTAATCAGATGTTTGTGTAATCATTGTTTATGCATTCTTTAGTTAGCCCAAAGGAAAACTTTAGTTTGGCAAAATATTGGTTGCATTTGTAATAATGAATATGAATAGCATATATAAGGTTGTACCATGTAAGTTATAATCGAGCCAAAGGGAGGTTACAACTTGACTGGATAAGTTATTAATATTGGATTATTACACTAAGAGTACTGTTTACAAGTTGATAACTTTGTCCAAAGACAAGTGTCAATGTTGTAGTAGGTATCTTGATTGTCCTCATAATATTTAATATCCTTTTGATATCATTAATCTAATTCTTTGTTTTTCAGTATCAATGGCTACTGCTACTAACTTGTCAGCTCAATTGAGCCAGATTCCCATACTGACGGGTGCAAATTTTAAGTCATGGAAGGAGTCTATTGAGATCATCTTAGGATGCATGGATTTGGACCTTGCACTAAGGACAGATTAACCTACTTCTTCTTCTGAAACCCCTAAGATCTAATCGCATATGTGTGTAATGATCATAAGACGCTCCATTCCAAAAATCTTTCGGGGTTTAATTACTGTGACCACGGATGCTAAAAATTATCTTGTTGAACTTGAACAACGTTTTGCCTAAAGTGATAAGGTAGAGGCAAGTAGCTTTTTGGCTAAGCTTATCTCCATGAAGTACACTAACAAAAGCGAAATAAGGGATTATATCATCATGATGTCTAATCTTGCAACAGGACTAAGAGCACTAAACTTATAGGTGAATGATGATCTCGTCATGCATTTAGTCCTTATTTCTCTTCGTACACAGTACAACCAGTTTAGGGTGAGTTACAATACTCAAAAGGATAAATGGACCCTAAACGAGCTGATCTCTCACTATGTTCAGAAGGAAGAGTCAAGAGAGACTGCAACGAGAAAAGACTGAAAGTGCTAATTTAGCATCCACCTCTCAGAATCGCGAAAAAAAGAGATCTAAGGACACTGTAGAATCTTCTCAACATAGAAATCTAAGAAACATGATTCGCTTTTACCTCAAGTATTTCAGAAGAAGATCATGCGTATGAAGAAGGATTACCCAAAGTATGCCACTTGGCGTTTAAAGAAGGGTAAGTTTCTCTCCCTTGTTTGTTCTGAAGTCAATTTAGCTTCTGTACCCATACATACTTGGTGGGTAGATTCTGGTGCTAACACTCATATAAGTAATGTCTATGCAGGGGTTGCACAGTGGAGCCACTACCAAATGATGTCAAGGATACATCTTTGTTGGTGATGACAACAAGGTTGAAGTAAAAGTTGTGGGTCTTTTTAGATTGTCTTTTTTGGAACCTGGTTATCATTTAGATTTGAATGAGAGTTATGTTGTACTATCTTTTTAGACGAATTTGATTTACGCTTTCTACTTTGGACAAATTAGGGTACTTTTGTTCTATTGGGAATAATACATTAAGTCTCTTTAAAAATTCAATTCTTATTTGTATTGGTTCATTGATTGATTATCTTTATATTCTTGAATCTATTACTTATAATGAATCCTTGCATATTAGTTCACAAGGTACTAAGCGTAAATTGAAAGAGAATATTGTAATATTATGGCATAAGCGTTTAGTTCATATCTCTAAAAAGAGAATTGAAAGGCTTATGTCTGATGGAATTATGGATCCCCTTGATTTAATAGATTTCCAAGTTTGTATTCAGTGCATTAAGGGGAAATAGACAAACAAAAGAAAATTAGGTGCTGATAAGGCTGAAGAAGTCTTAGAAAAGATACATACAGATATATGTGGTCCATTTCCTATGGCTTCTTGGAATGGGCAACAGTATTTTATCACATTCATGGATGACTACTCCAAATACAACTACCTATATTTGTTGCATGAGAAATCGCAAGTCTTGGACGTATTTAAGTCTTTCAAAACTGAAGTTGAACTTCAACTTGCAAAGAAAATTAAAGCTAACAAATTTGACTGTGTTGGTGAATACTATGGGAGATATGATGGATCTAGTGAACAACGTCCAGGACCCTTTGCACTTTTCCTTAGAGGATGTGGAATTGTCCCGCAATACACCACGCATGGGAAACCAAGCATGAATGGTGATGTTGAAAGACAAAACAGGACACTTAAGGACATTGTAAGAAGTATGATTAGTCATTCTTCTTTGCCAGATTCTCTTTGGGGAGAAGCATTAAAACTACGGTGTATATTCTAAACAGGGTACCTATTAAATTAGTAACCAAAACCCCTTATGAGCTGTGGACTGGTAAAAAGCCCAACATAAGGCATTTACACATTTGGGGTTGTCCAGTTGAGGCTAGGCCTTACAAGCCACATGAAAGAAAACTGGACTCAAGAACGGTTAGTTGTAATTTCTTTGGGTATGTTGAATGCTCTCGGGGCTTCAAGTTTTATAATCCCACTTCTAGGTCTTTTTTGAGATGGGAAATGCAAGATTTCATGAGGATGTTGAGTTTGTTGGGTAGGTGGGTGGGGGTGGGGGTGTGTGTGTGTGTGTGTGTGTGTGTGGGTGGGGGGGGCGAGGGGACCTACCATTGTTGGATCCACAAATCTAAATAACATTGATCGATCGAGATCAAGACCCTACACCTGACATGTAACAACCATCTCCTTTTCAGGGGACATGTGTCACACCAGCCAGGTCTAGGGAATGAACCCTAAACCTAAGGCTGTAAACTGCTAATTAACTGTAAAATTAATAACATGCGAAAGCTAAGTAAAGCAAACTGAATACATTAAAAACTCAAACTCAATCTGGTTTAATACAACCCATATAAATATTGTCTTAAGCTTAAAGTCTCACAAACACTCATAATCAAAATAACATAATATCTAGACACGGGAGTCGAGCGCCAAATTCTGAGGATCGCTCTGCAGACTAGACTAGCGATCGTGGACAAACCCTCTATAAGGCCTTCGTCTATAAGCACGCAATCTCAACATCAAGAGAAAAGGGACCGAAGCCACTGGAGCTCAAATGAGTTGAGAACATATCTATCGTGTGTAAACTGCACTGTGATACTAAAGTAAAAACAAGAATCAAGTATAAAACATTTATAGGAAATAACTGAATTTAAATACTGAGCAAATATATGATGGTCAATGTATTCTCTTTAATATGCATATCTGATTTCTTGTTTCTTTGTCTTGTGAATTATTTATGAAACCGACATTCCCCTGATAATCAGACTGCGGCCTTCTTTCTCGTGAGATAAACTTAATCTCTAGAAGGCGAGGAATGTGGAATCATCTGATAATCACAAGACTAAAATCTCTGACTACACATCTACTTCAATATCAGTATGATTCAAATGACCAACGAGCATATATCCGATACACGAGGTCATCTATATAATGCATACTAAGCACCCGAAAGGATGGAAAGGGGGTTTTAATTTTATAAAATGGAAGTGTTTTAAAAAAAACAGATAGTTCGGTATTAAAACAGAGATTTAAGGCACCCTTCTCCTAACCTAGTGTCGTACTCTCTGGCTCAACACGAGCCACCACTGGTCCATACAAGCATATCAACAAAGTGTAATCTATCTATTTCTGTATCTGTTTCTCTTTTCTGTTACTACTTACTGTGCATGAAGTGGTTTTATAAAACTCTAGAAATTTTCATAAAATTCCTAGTTCATGCTTTTCAAAAACAGAAATCTATATTATATAAAAATACGGTAAAACAAGCGAAACTGTACAGCTAGTTCCCCTTACCTGAGTCTAGTCCAAGCTTAAGTCTGGCTCGGTCCTTCGACAACGACGGACTTGCCTTTGCCCTTTCCTGATAATTGAAATATGAATCTATAAATACGAAGGTCGTATCCTTGACTCGTACTCTAATTTAAACTAAATAGAATACAGTAAAATACATAATTTATTCTTCCTACTAACTACACTTATCTTCATCATTAAAATAACTTGAAGATAACTAACATGCTCTTCTTAAGCCATCAGGGCTTCATAATTAAGATGATTAAGCATGGTATTTATAGGAAAATTGGGCAGCACCTCTTCTATTTATAGGGCTCCCGAAAATATACAACCATTCATTTCATATAACAACTCATTAACAACTTATAATACATGCAAAATCCAACATCTCACAACCCTTATACATGCATATCATCACCTATCTCCAACCCTAAATTCATGAATTCAATTAAGGCTTTTCCCCAATTTAATCCTTCAATTATCTAGTTATTTGAAGCTCACAATAGAGGGTGAAGTTCGGGGCTCAACTGAGGCGACGCGGCGGGCTGCGTCGCGCACAACTTGGCTAGATTGTGCAGCGCCGCTGAGGGCGGCTAGGGCTTGTCAGTGGAGCAACCGGGCGAAGGAGGGCGGCCGCAGTTAAGGGAATCTCGGCGGCAAGCGCCACGGAGGGACGACGAAGTTCGTCCCGCGCCTACCGTTGTCCCTGTGTGGAACTCCTCGCAAGAGCGCATGGCTAGCGATGAGAGAGATCAGCATGGCCAAGCCGTGAGCTCGCGAGAAGAAAAGAGAAGCAAGCGTGCTTCTTCTGAATCGAGAGAAGAAAAGAGAGAAGGAGAGAACGTTGAAAAATTCTCTCTCTCTCTCTTTCTCACATTTGTCTATATAGGCAGATGTATTGTTTTAATTTATTATTATTTTTATTAAATAAACTATTATAATATCTTATATTTTAGAAGATATTTGATTTAATTAAATTATCTTTTAAAATATCTTCCACTACATGCCGAACAACTTTTCGTTGATCTTATCTTGTCAATGTGTCGTTACAAGGGCGACTAATGATATTATTTGGCTCGTCTCTCTCTCACTGTATCCGAATCCTAGTCGACGACCCTGTGGCACGAAATGATCAGCATCACGGGTCGTCCCTTCTCCCGACCCAGATCCATGTTTCCCAGCTTTTGACTCAAACAGATCTACTTTATCGGGACTCTAACTTTTGTCCGATATTCCTACTTAATTAATATGGATTAATTAATATTTAATTAATCTCTGGTTTAATTAATCTAACTCTGGCGACCATCCCCTCCAACTATTCTATGTAACTCTGGCCTTACCCAATAAGGCCTTCTCTCGGCCCTATAGTTACGAGGCTGGATTTCGGTCCATTAAATTCTGATTTTCTTTAACTTGAGGTTAATAATGATTAATCTGATTTTGAGCTAATTAACCTGATTTAAAATTTCAAAATTTACTGAAATTTACTTAGAAAATTTTGGGATGTTACATGACAATGTTTCCCTTTCAAGATAACAATGAGGTTTCTCTTGCCATTTCTCAAGTGCAAACTCAACCAACTTAAAAAATACAAGAAGTGTCATTAAGAAGACCCACTAGGGAAAGGAGAAGTGCTATTCCGGATGACTATATAGTATTTCTCCAAGAACATGAGGATAACATTGACTTAACAGAGGATGATCCTGTCAACCTCCAACGAGCCTTGCAAAGTTCTAAATCTAATAAATGGATTGAGGCTATGCAAGATGAGATAAAGTCTATGAGTGATAATGGTGTTTGGGATCTTGTTGAGTTGCCTATTGGAAAGAAACTCATTGGTTGTAAATGGATATTTAAAACCAAAAGGGATTCAAAAGGCAATATCAAAAGATATAAGGCTCGCCTAGTCGCGAAAGCCTTATACAGAGATTTTTTCTTCAGTATCATCAAAAGACTCTTTTAGGATAATTATGGCACTTGTAGCTCATTTTGATCTAGAGCTACATCAGATGGATGTTAAGACTGCGTTTCTCAATGGTGACATTGATGAAATTACTTATATGATGCAACCAGAATACTTTGTATCAGATAATCCAAAGTCTATGGTCTGTAAATTAATGAAATTCATCTATGGCCTTAAAAAGGCCTCTCGTCAGTGGTACCGCAAGTTTCACAATGTAATTCCTTCATTTGGTTTTGAGGCCAATGTTGTGGATGATTGTGAGTATCATAAGTTTAGTGGGACTAAATGTATCTTTCTGGAATTATATGTTGATGACATTTTACTCGGTAGCAACAATTTGAGTTTGTTGCATGAGACCTAGTCCTTCCTATCAAAACATTTTGAAATGAAGGATCTTGGAAATGTGATACAGGAGGCTCGAGTCAAATGTTAGTGCCGGGATGGCGGGTCAACGTAAAGACAAAAAGTTATCGAGTCAATTCCAAGATTGAGTCGGTTTTGGGTGTGGTTCAGTTTTTTGGCCATAACTTTGGCTACCGATATCAGAATCGGGCGTTCAACCCCAATTCGGAAAGCTCTTTACGGTGCGCACGACATGGGGATGTCATATTAGAGAGAACTTTAGTTATTTTTTTTCTATTTTTAGAAATATTTAATCCGCCGAATTAGGGTTTTCAGTCTTTTTTTCTATTTTTGGTAATATTTCATATTCCAAATTAGGATAGGATTTAAATCCGATTTAATCTCGGATTTTTAGGAGTTATCTGATTTGTTTAGATTTTTAAATTTAGATAAGTTTAGTTTTAAATAATAATTTATCAATTTTAGCAAATTTAAATTAGATGATAAGGTTTCTAGGTTAATCTTTGAGGCTATTTAACCCGGCTTGTGGGTTAGTTTTTTATTATTGAATTCTGAATAAAGTATTTACCTGAATTTCAGAGTATTTTCTCTGGTTCCTTTGGTTCTTCGTTTGTTCTTCCTTGTGGTCCTTGGATCCGGCAAGCCCACGGGATAATCGCTACCCCGCCTGGCGTCAAAATGCCTCTTTTGTTTTAGGAATCCAGATACTACGAGATTGCTCTCAAGGTACTCTGGATTTGTCACAAAAGAACTACATTTGTAAAAATCCTGAATATTTATGAAATAAATGGTTTTTAATTTCTCTTTAATTAAAGAAGTTCCCCAAACTTGGACTTAATTGAAAAAGAGGGATAAGAGTGCTTAATGCCTTAATTAGGGTTAATGCCTTGTGTTAGGGACCTAGATGTAATTTCAGAAAAGGTAAGGACCCAACTAGAAATTTTATCCTCTCTCAGGTTTAAAACAGACAGGACCTATTCGGGATTTCAAAGAAGAACTAGGTTTAGATGAAAATCGGTCCTTTCTTACAGTGAAACACTAGTATGAAAATAAAGTGAAAAGCAGGGGCTCTTTACTAAAATGACGAGAGAGGCCATGCACGTGGATATTTTCATTCGAAACAAACGGCCACGATTTGAATTCTTGATTTAAATCAACCATCCAATGGCTCCCATCTCGTCGCGCTATGGAGTAAAACGCGTGAACGAAAAAGGAGGGGGGAATGGGTTCCCACGCGCACCCACGTCTCCGATCGCGACTCACACTCACTATCGTTCATCCAGGAGATCGCCTTGATCTTAAGGCAAGGGGCGTCTACGATTCGTTTCTCTCCGCAAGTGCCACCGCGTTCTCAGTCTCTCATACGCGATCATGGGAGTGGCTGGACAAGGAAAGAAGAAGATATTTGCTGCGTGATATCCCCTATCAATGGGATCGAAGATATGGTATGATCCCTCCTCGAGGTTTATGAAAGGAGAATGATTGGGACAAACCATAGCCATCCTTGTCTTCGTTTGAGACCAACGCTGTCTTGGTTTCCACCAGAGGGTAATAGAGGGTGGAGGAGAAGAACTGGCCTCGAGTGACTGATTGTTTGTGTGCTTTCCAGGCGCGTCGGAGCAAGAAGTTGAGACGCAGAGGACGACGGAGTAATGACGTCGTTTGGGGAATCTCTACGGGAACGCGACCTTAGTCCGGGTCTGTGAACGTTTGGGAACACCGGAGTTCCATCAAGCCATCGCGTCGCGCCCGAACCACTTGAGTACCATCCTGAAGGCATCGGACACGAGTACAACTTGGTATGCTCTTTAAACCTCTGTAGATGGTCTGAGTTTCTTTGTTAAGCTTAAGGGAATCATGAGCATGGTTAGTTTAAGGTTTGTTGATGAATATGTGTGGGTTCAGGTGAATAGGCTGCAACGATAATATCATGTAGGGTGTATAGATGGTCTTAAGGGTTAGGGTTTGTAAAACTTCATCGGAATAGAAGAAGGGTTGTATAGTACAGTAGAGTTTCACCCTTGTTATACATGGGTTTTCTTTTCAAAACATGCAAGTATAGGTTAAGTGATTTGGATAAATAAAAGGATAAGGAAATACATATGCATGGGTACAGGAGACCTCAAATCAAAGGAGATAATGTGCAGGTGTAGATTCAAGAACAAGGATCTGTGAATACTTATGTGAGTGTATATAAATCTTCATAGAAATAGTTGGTCATATGAGTTAGTTTGGTTATGGCTAATAGAGTCTAGAACTAGGATTAAGTCAATAAATCAACATAGGAAGTGACAACCTAGATCATAATCCGGATTTGAGAGCCATACATGTTCATAGGGGTTCTAAGAAATGTCAAGAGACAGAGGAAATGGCATGGATAATTAGGTACTTGGGGATTGAGTTAAGAGAGTTGGTTTCATAGGCCACGCTAGCTATGAGTTTACTATTGTGCTAGGGTAATAGAACATTTTTCTTGTAGGAAAATTCTCTAATTTGCAAATGTAGAGTTAGAGGGTTGGGTCCAATCAGTTAGAGGGTTGGGCTTGGTTAGTTGATAATGAACTCAAACTCAAATACATAATGGGTTCGGTTTGATCTACTTCAAATAAATTGGTGGGGTTTAATCAAATGCCAACATTAAAGATCGGCTTGGTTGATTTAAAGGGTCGAGTCCAACTTAAAGCGGCCTAGTTGATCAAAGAATGGTTGTGCATAAATGGGTTAGGTTTAACCAAATTTGAAGTTGGTTAGTAAAGTACAAAAGAAAAGTAAATAAAATTGTATGTGTGGAGATTCGAACCCAAACCTCCATAGCCACAGTGGAGAATCCTAACCATTAGAGTACAATAATTTATTTGTTGAATAGTTGGGTTCAATCATTAAATGATAAACGCACATTTGAATACAAGAAAGGCTAGGTCAAGCCTTGACTAATAGATTTGGCGAGCCGTTTGAGTAGGTGATGACCCATTAGTGGATCATACTTGTGCATCTAGATATTTAGGGTTTATGAGCGATTACCATTGCTAACATAGACTCTATTACCAGATACCGACATAGAGTGTGGAGACACGTCGAGAGGGAGTCTTGTGTGATTCAAGACATCTCTGATTGAAGTAAGTTACTCTTGGCTAGATCCCACCCAGTATTGGGGTTTGTTGACTTAGTTGTTTGTTATGTTCTAGCATGCCTTATTGATTATTTCTGTGATCTCTTTGTTGATTACATACACATAGTAGATATACGTCTTGTTGGACTATTTTCTTGTTACATGTGTATGGTTGATATGCTTGAGAGAATGCTCACTGGGCACACCCACCTGTTGACTGCCCCTTGACAAAGGGCACATGTGTACTTGTACGCTGGCAGGGTAGGTGTATGCCAGCTGAGTTCTATTCTTCCGCCCGGATCAGTGGAGCGTGGGGGCTCCATATCGGAACGCCCAAGGCCGAAGACACACTAGCGTTCTAGCACAATGGCGTTCTGGCTTTCCACACCAGAGGGAGGATACTCTGGTTGTCTAGCCCGTTAGTGGGATTGATTCGCTGACCGTATGGACACGTATGAGAGGTGGCGCTACCGACTCACGACCGGAGGGTCATTTCCAGCTGAGGCATATAGTGTTGACCGGGGGATGCTTCTTGAGTTTTCCTTGGAATTCTCTTTCTGAGCTTGAGATTATAGATTTGTTAGCCTACCGTTGCTAGTCTTGTGGTAGGTCTGAGACTCCTAGATGATTGATAGTGTGGGGTGTGGTCCCCACTTGATTGTTCGATCATGTTTCTTTGATTTGCTTGCTATTAGCTTATCTGTTGATAATACATGACTTCCTTGTGATCCTTGCGGGGGTACTTATTGGGCTTTCATTCCGAAAGCTCATACACTTGTATTATTCTCTTTCAGATCCTGAGGAGTAGCCGACTCAAACTCTGGAGTTACGCCAGGGATCGGGATATCTTTGCAGAGGTTCGAGGACCTCATGTTTTCTTTGAGTGTGAGATTTATTTGTAGGACCCTTGTAGGGCCTTGACTTATGTAGGGTGACCTAACCCTTATTTTATTTCCGCATTAGTACTATGGATTTTATTCTTATTATTTGTATTATTTGTGCATTATCTGTGGTATGTTCTTATTTACATAGGCCTTGTATCCGAGTGAGGTGCTCCTCTACTTGGTTACGGCCGATCTATGCACATGCTCGAGGCCTGGATTCCGGGTCGAGGAGTGACAACATTGATAAAGCTTTGAGTAGATATGGCATGAAGGATTGTTCACCAGGGGGTGCGCCAGTTGCTAAAGGAGATAAATTATGTCTTGACCAGTGCCCCAAAAGTGACTTTGAAAGAAAGGAGATACAAAAGATTCCTTACTCTTCGTCTATAGGGAGTCTTATATATGCTCAAGTTTGCACATGTCCTAATATAGAGTTTATAGTGGCAGTCTTAGGTAGATAATTGAGTAATCCCGGCATGCTTCATTGGAAGGCATCCAAACGCGTTATGAGGTATTTACAAAAAACAAAGGACTACATGCTCACTTATCAGAGATCAGATAACATTGTGGTTGCCGGATATTCTAAATTTGATTTTGCTGGTTGCCATAATAGAAGTGATCTACATCAGGCTACATTTATATGATGGCTGGAGGATTTATTTCTTGGAAAAGTACTAAGAAAACACTTAGAGCTCTTTCAACTATGGAAGGCGAGTTTGTAGCTTGCTACGAGGCTTCTAACCAAGGATTTGGCTCGGAAATTATGTCATAACATTGCAAATTGTAGACACTATTGAGAGGCCACTCAATATTTTTCGTGACAATAAATCGGCAGTTTTGTATTCGAATCACAACATAAGCTCGACAAAGTCGAAATTCATAGATATCAAGTTTCTTGTTGTGAAAGAGTGAGTTCAAAATAATTTGATAGCTATAGAACACTTGGAAGACAATGATGTCCTAGTAGATCCTCTTACCAATGGTTTAACACCTAAGGTCTTTCATGAGCATATTGCTCATATTGGTGTTGTTTGTGTTGATAGTACCTTGGTTAAGTGGGAGTAATTTTCTTATGTTGTTCTATGACTTTTATGTGTCAACTTTGATGTTATTTTCTGTAGAATAAAGTAGTTTGACTATTTAGTTCATTTTTCTTTCTTGAGCCTATTTTGTTGAGGAATATAGTTTGATCTCACTAAAGATTAAAGTTGGACTAGTTGGAAATAGACATGGTTGATCACATTGTATGTTATTTCCACACCACTCATCCACATTTAATTTATGTCATTGAATGTTTTAGTATGATGATCTTTGAAGGCCAAGTTACAGTTGAGTTTGACGAAAGCCACATTGATTTCATATGAACTTAGGAGATTGACTAGATTGAAATAAAGGAAGTCTAAAGATAAAGCATATGGTTGCACATTAAAGAAACTTCATAATATATTTTTTATTGACCAAGTGGGAGATTGTTAGAATTTTGTGGGCAATATGAATTATATTATATCTATTACTAATAAGTTAGTGGGTGATCAATTGTGGTTTTCCCTTAGGCTTCCATAACCGGTGTGGAGAGATGAGGGGTCACTAGAGTTACACTTAGGGATTAATGGGAGCCCTTTGGTGTACCTGTAAATTGGCTATAAAAGGCTGAGGGTCTATCCTTCACAAAACTACAAGAAATCTTTCTATTTCCATCACATAGATTGAGTTCCCTTGTGGGCAGAAGGAAGGTGTTCTTGCTGAAGGAACAATGAGTGCCCTATTTTCTTCCGTTGTAATGTCATGGTTTTGTACGCTTGGGGATACTAATGGACACATGTAAGTTTTATTGTTCATGCTTTTTTTATCTTGACTATTCTATCATGAAAGTGATTTTAGGATTGATTTTCTTGTATTAGAATATGGGTAATATTTCTTATAAGGCGGCCTTGGAAATATTTTTATAGGAATGTTTTGACTCTTAGGGACATTATCATTATCCACATTTTGCCATCCTTGCTAGTAAGGAGTCCCTTCCTTGCCTTGTTGGTGCTCATAGACTGCCACTGTTAATGATCTTGTTCCTATTCTTGGTGTCTATTCCCAAATGTCTCCTTTAGATAGCTCAACATTTTTTATATTCAGTGCATTATTAATGGCCTCAGGAAAGATCTCCTCAACAACCTCCAAATCCCATTGTTCACCCTTGATTAGCTACCCCACCTGTACCCCTGACAACTCAAAATCCTATTGTTAATATAAGTAGGTTTAAGTTGTATAGGGATATCAAAAGGCCAGGGGTGATTAAGAAAAGAGTGGGTAGCATTGACACAAGTCACTGAAATATCTCTCCTAATAGCCTTGGTAGTTTTCACTAGGGTTTTTTGAACATCCAAGATATATTAGTTTGCCTATGTTCTTCCCATATTCTCAGCTCTCCATACTTATTGATCATTAGTTGGACCCAAGGCTTGTTTGCATTATTGATTATATCAAACACATGTTTTGTCGTTAAGGCTAGTTTCATCTACTTTATGTCTCTGATACCCAAGCTACCAGGCTTTGGTTTGGATACTATGTGCCAATTTGTGGGATGGATGCCACCATCTTTGTTGTTTGCTCTCCAGATCGATGAACTTCCTACTTAATTTAGAAATTTTCTCTAGGACTGTGTCAGGTACAGCATATGTGTTAAGATTATAGATTGATAGAAACATAATAGCTGAGTTAACTAATGTGATCTTAACAACCATTGATAAGTGCATGGTCTTCTAATGTGCCAAATGTTTCTCAACTTAGTCTAGTAGGGGATTGAAATAAGACATGTGGACTCTAGCCAACTACCTAGGTATTTGAAAAGGTAAATTCTGATTGTAGACTGGCTTATTCTATTATTAAGCAAGAA
This sequence comes from Dioscorea zingiberensis, assembly GCA_026586065.1. NCBI lineage: Eukaryota > Viridiplantae > Streptophyta > Magnoliopsida > Dioscoreales > Dioscoreaceae > Dioscorea > Dioscorea zingiberensis. The sequence continues at coordinate 45,832,545 of CM048818.1, forward strand.
GGGGAAAAAGGCTTCAGATTTGCTATGATTAGCCCTTTTCCTTACAAGGAATGAGTAAAGTTACACATATTTATGACCTTAGATTCTTTCCTAGTAGCTCTACAGTAGAGGAGAAGGTCATCTCCATATAATATATGAGTAATTGAAATGGTCTAAGAGATCTGAATTCTTCTAAGCATTTTTAAAGATTTAGATTTGTTCAAGATGTTGGTTGATACTTTTGCAAGTTCAACCCATACCTTCTTCTGCTCCTCTACTTTCTGACTATTATAGACTATGGAAACTAACCAAGGCTTATTAGTTACACTCGTAATCACTAAATGCATTTTGTACCTGGATTGGGCAATCAGAGTAACCATGTAAAAATCTTTTCTCCAGAGGGTGATAATTCCTCCTGAGAATCCTTGGGCTAGTATCACCGCCCAATGCCATTGTTTTTCAAAATATTTCAAGAACTGTAAAATCCTTGAGCCATCCATCCTTTTTTCTACCAAACAACATACCATAATGTTAAAAATTGTGCAAGATAGTTTTGAGACTACTTACAGTGTCCTTGCCCGATACTCCTCTACACTAGATGATGAAATTCATTTGATGTAGTTAAATAGGTTGATTTTCTTGACCCTAAACACCTACCTTCTTTGTTCAACCTTTCTTGATCTTCTTCCGGAGTTCTGCTGACGCTCACTTGCTATTACCTTCTTTTCCCTGGGAGGTACTCACTTCCAACTCGATATCCTCTCCTTAGATCTAGTGCTCTAGTTGCTCGGCCTCTTTATCCTATGAGATGTCCATGGCTTCATTCCTTTCACATCCCTTGAAATACTCTATGACTTCTTCCAGAGGGATGTCATAATCCCTGTAGTTCTCCTAGGGCCTTCTCGAGTCTTCCAAGTAGTAAAGGAGCCTTCCCCCTGGGCCCTTGAGCCTTCCTTACTGTTTGTCCTCAACCCTCGCACGACCCTATGTGACTTTTCAGGAACGCTTTGAGAGAGGCCTCCTCAAGTATTGCGCACACACAATCCACCTTGCCCTTGAGGAGCCACATGTCCCAATAACCGACCAGGTGGTGAGAGATCACAGGTCATGCACGGTTCAGACTCCTAGCACATTATCGTCGTCGCACCTTTGTCAACATTGACACCATTAGTGTCCCTGTCAGGGTTCCGATTTCCCATAAGGTTCTGACCTCCCCGTCCCTTTCGCCTACGAACGATGAGCCAAGGACATAGTTTGGTTCCTCGTCTCCTTCGTTCAGCGGCTTCTTTGGTTCCGGCTTTACATGAGGCGGAGCCCTTGTGCTTTGAGCAGTCAGATTGGCCTACTCAACCTTCATTTCTTTCCCTTTCAGGTTCAGTTGTGGTGGTACAGTTTTGGATTGTCCTGGTCGACTTCCAGTTGGCTCCACCATGTCCTTGTCTGTATTAGACCCCGTACTTGTAAAAGAAGAGCGGTAGTTTCACATAGAGAACGACAACAAAGACACGAGAAGATAAGGTATTTAACTAAACACCTTTCTTGAGAGGTTTGATTAGATCCATCTCAACATAGATCTTGTCAAACCTTGCTCGACCCATTAGAGTTGTCGTTTCATCTGTTTTGACAACTCTTCTAAAGGAGGAGGCTATTATTTCCAAAGCTGCGGGCAGCTAGAACTCCACCAACAAAGGAGCTAGATCCACAGTGTAAAGGCGCTTGAAGTAAGGCTAGAAGTTGTATTTTCATCTCATTAAGTGAAGCACGAGTCCGTTAATGGACCATGGTAGTCAAGAAGGTCTCCATCATCATCTCACAAGAGCATTTGATTAAATAAAAGTCGTTTGGTATATCAACAACCATAAATTCCCCCAAGTTGTCACACAACCTAGTGAGGTTTTCCCTCATTATTTCCAGCTGAAGCACCTTAATTTGCGTAGAAATTTCCCCTTGAGGCTGTATCTCAGCTCCTCTCTAGCATAGATGATGATGTGGTCCTCTAGCGTCACCAAGTCCTCAACTGAGGTTTTCAAGTGCTCTAACACCGGGCCAGGTACAAGGATCGTGTATGTCGATGAGCGCTCCTTCTGACCTTGCACAACATGAGACCAAGTTCTCTTCTACAGTCCTGCAATAGTGGTGGAGGCTTATCGTGATCTCTGCGAAGTTTGTTCACCAGGATCAACACCAAACAAACGGGGGTTATATGTTAACAAATTGGATTTTTTGCCACAAGGAATAATGTGGACTAATTTTGATTGGGATCTTAGAAATGTTGTACCTATTTTGATTGTTTTCTTTATTGACTGAATTTTTAACGTGCGATTTCAAATGCTACTATTTGGAAATTATACATCATTATTTGTATGATTGAAATGGCATTGATGTGTTTTGAAATTGAAAATTGTCTTCTTAAATCATAATATGTATTTATTTGTATTGAATATGTAAACATTTATTTGATCTAGCTAAATAGGTTGTTGAATTCTTACTAGGCTAATGTAGCTCACCCTTGTTTATTTACTGGTTCAGAATAGAATACTCGAATCTCAAGGAAATGAGAATTTGGATGGCGTAGTTGGATTTTTTTTTTTATTCTATATCACTTGATTTTCTAATGGATTTAAATTGTATGAACATTATTTTCTTCTCATTGTTGAGTTGATTTGTGAAGTGTTGCTGTAACAAATAATTATTTTATGCTAGATGAGTAAACTGAATTATTAAAAAATAATTGTGGATTGTATGTTTTGTTACTATGACACATATTAATAGGTTGTTTTGGATGCCTTGCTTACTTGTGTGGCTACCTCTATAAGCATGCATCATTGTTCTATGATCGAGCCCAATCAAAGTTTGAAACGTGATACGTATTGTGGTTAAAGTTGATAAGTAAAGCCAGTTGACAAGTGCATGATAATACATATTTTTATATCATATTTACATGCACTTTACTCATCTATTCGCATGAATTTCTCTATTTTTGTGCTCAGTAGGGTATTTTGTTGTCAATGGACAGGTAAACAGAGCTCCAAACAACAAGAAGCGAAAATTAAGCTAGTTCAGAGGAAAAAGAGCTGAAAAAGCGTATTCCAGAAATAACATGGTTACAGAGCCCTGAACACTCTCAGACAGATAAGCTAACATAGATGCTATTGATCGGATTTTATTCTTTGGATTTAGGAAGACAAGACTCCCTTTTTTTATACATCGTAACTTTTTGATTTTTGTTTTTCGTTTTGGCCATAGATATAAAAATACATCGATTTTCCATAAAGGAGCCGAATGAAACAAAAATTTCATATTCAGTTTTGAATTAGAGGTCATAAAAATGGGTGTGCTATGGGCGTGTTTTGCCCGTGTTAAAAAATGTGTTGCTCTTGGGATTATCTAAAAACATATTGAATCAACTCTAAAAGATTCCAAAGAGAAACACTGGCTCAACACACCCTCAACACGGCCGTGTTTTGTAAAATTAAAGTCTATAAGAGGCCATCAAATGCAACTTACAAATGAACTTTTGGTCATTCTTTTATTGACAGCTAGGGTTTAGGCGGAGATTGAAGGCGGAGGAGATATCGATCTGAGGAGTACATCACCTTTATTTATGTCTTCTTCTTTAGTTCTTGTGTTAGGTTTTCTTAGTATGAGAGGTAAACCTTTTGTGGGGCCTCAGATTCTTGAACCCTGGGATGAACTTGTGACTATTTCTCTATTTTTATTATATTGGTTTTGATTTATTCTTGTGAATCATCTATTTGTGCTTAATGCTTGCAAATTGCTAATGCGAGACCCCCAATTTGCATATTGGAATTGCATGATTAGGTAGAGAGATCTCGGTCATGTTAGATCAGGACTTAGATAGTAGGGGTGAACGCACGCTAAGAGATCGGGTGTGTGGTGTCACACTTTCTAGATTAGTTAAAACCTAATAGTAGGAATCATAGAACTTAATGCAATCATCTGGTGATTTGTGTCGTTGTATGTGAATTTGGGTTTGGCTACTGATAGATCAGGGTTGAACTATTTTAGAGTTCCTCACGGTCCAAGAATAGATTAATTAGATAACAAGCATTAGAAATTTAGTCGAGCAAGGGATTCCTGGGGCGATTGAGATTCGGGGTGCCATAATCTCTGCATTGATTTATTCTAGCACTTGCCAATTGTTCACAGTAGTTCTTCTTTAGATTTCTTAGTTAGGATTAGATCAACAACCGTATTTTTAGGCTAGTTAGTAGAGGGTGAATTATTAATTATAGAGCTGGTCCCTGTGGATTCAACTACCCTAACCTTAGGGTACATCATTACTTGATCGACCCCGTGCACTTGCGAGAGATAGCATACAGCACATCACTAGATATTAATTAAATTTATTTATTCATTTTTTTTAATGATTCACTCACTCTCACTCTCATGTCTAGTCCATGTCATGAACTGCTTTCTATTTGTTTATTTATCTCATGAGATTCACAAATTCACAACCATAAAATAAGCGCGACCCCACTAATTTGTTATTTAAAATGATGTTGCACCGACATGACACTCTTTAACATGAGCCATGACTTGGTTGATTAGGTACACTAGTTAACTAAATAATGGAGAGATTTCAAATTGGCAAAAGCATCAGAAACCAATCAGAAAGTTATTTTTCTTTAAAATAAAAATAGAAAGGTGATTTGAATCTCTATTCTCTGAATAAGCAGCATAAGGATTGATGCCATGCTTGTTCTGTGTCCCAACTTAAACGCGAATACATACATCGACCTCCTTTGTTGTTGAATTTCCACATATTCTGAGCTACTGTTGGAATTGTACCCTCCTCCTGGGCCATATTATCAAAATTGATGAAGAATTTTAAAAGTGGTCAACACTTAATGCGTCTCCTTAAAATTTATAGCTAATTTTTTAACCGTCGGAGAAGTTCAGTGATCATCAAATTCCACAAGATTTGAGAATGAAGGGCTGTCATGTAATATTATTGTGGAGTATTGAGACGTACGGAAAACAACGTAATTGTTAACAGAATTCATTAGTAGGCGTGGACTAATAAAATTAAGTTTGGGATTGAAGGGCTGGGCCGGGTCACAACATTGAGAAAATAATCTGTCCAATAGGGTATGAAAGTAAGAGATTCTTCTATTTATGCACGTTTGGGAGAGTGTTTGTTCGGGTCATGCTTTAGAGGAAAGACCGATGGAAGCTTCAAGGTGTTTGAGCCTCCATAAGGTAAATTAAAGGTACGTCAAGCTAGTGACGTTAAACAAGCGCTTCTTGGGAGGCAACCCAAGCTCTAAAACTTTCCTTCCTAGTCTTTAGCAATTTTTGTCCCTTTTTGATTAGCTAGTGATGCTTGAAACAAGTGGAAGTTGTGTTTTCGTCCAATCCTCTTTGTTCTTATATTAGATGTTGTCATTTAGAGGTAATATCTCGATTTCTATTAGGCCGCGCAAAGAGAAGGGCATGAATGACTGGAAGGGCTGTGTAAGCCTCTACCCAGGTGTATACGGGGTCCCATACAGACTGATAGCAGTCCGTATGTGTAGACAGTAGCCTATACGACCCCGTACAGGACTCCCTATAGGAGTCCGTATAGGGTCTGTCGAGGGCACGAGTACGGGGCGCTTTAAATAGCCCCCTTTCAACCCTTTTCACTCCATCCTATTCTCCCTTTCGTGCCCTAGAGACCCCACACCCTCTCTTTGCGATGCGACACCCATTCTTCCTCAAATTAAGGCTTGATCATCCCTAGGTATGCGCTAATCGCTCAATCTCTCAATTGTATGCTTCACCGACATGATTTAGAAACTAGGGTCATTTGAAATCGATTTTTCTTGTGAATGAAATGAATAAGTTAGATTCTTGTGCTATTTTGTGATAGAACTTGCATTGGATGAATGTTGTATGTTTTAGAAGTGTTTTGGATGCGAGAGATGTAGAAATGGGGCCAAGATTAAATTCGCGTCACCGCAAGCTTCAGCGAAGTCCATACTGGACTCCCATCACGAGTCCCATACGGACTCAGATAGGGGATCGTCCCGTGATCACGGACTTCGGTTAGTCCGTATGGTACCCCGTATATGGGCAATTTAGGTCATTTATTTGAAAATTTTGCCGTGCCCTTTTAGCTTCATCGGCACTAACATTCCTTGTTTAGTTTCAGATATGCCGAGGAAGATCACAGCATCAAAGAAGCGCCGAACAGGGGCCGGGTCGTATCCACTAAGACACACTTCACAGATGAGGTCCACCGCCTCCGACATGTCCGTCTCTCCACTCGTCGCTTCGGTCGGACCCGCGTCATAGATTGGGATACCCTTATCCAACTTAACATCGCAGACCGAGTCCGGGAGATGATATCATTCGGTGGCTGGGACAGGATCTTTTCTCTTAGCCATGAGGTATTCCGCCGCCCGACCTTGGAGGTGTTGAGCTCTTTCGAGGCCGACAGGAGTGCGGTGGGGGAGCAGAACCGCACCGCCATTACCTTCCAGCTCTTCGGGGGACAGAGGGCGATGAGCTACGCTACACTCGATTCGCCTTTGGCCACGCTGGGACTATACGATCGCGATTACACCTTCACACGAGAGTACGCCGAGCTGCTCACAGCCTTCCCTGAGCGCACCATTTCCTCTGCGAGCTTCTGGATTCAATTGGGCGGGCGCCATGACAGTCACAAGGCGTCCTTCATGACGGACCCCGTGCACCGTTACCTGCATGCACTCATCAGCCGCACCATAGCAGCTCGCAGTGACAATTGTGGAGTCGTCATCATCACTGATCGCCTATTTCTCTACAGCCTCGTTGAGCGAGCTCCGATCCACCTGGGATATGTACTCGCAGACTACTTGGCGCATCAGGGGCAGAACACCTGACTCACCAATATCCATGCCGGACCCTACATCACACGGCTTATCATAGGCACGGGTCTCGAGGCGGAGTTGGAGGAGGAGCAGCATCAGCAGTTAGTATCCCCACTGGACATGACACTCCTCGCACAGATTGGATTGGTGCGGCGAGCCGGCGGATGTTACACTCTGGTTGGCCACGTCTCAGATAGTTCGGAGGAGGAGGGATCCGATTCCAATGATTCCGGCGCGTCAATTCCTTCAGCCAAGAGCTACCCCCAAAGACTTAGTGGACCCTCTCGTGCATCCGTGAGCCGATACACGGTAGGCCGGGAGGAGCAGATGACCGAGATGAGAGCCTGCCCAGACACTATCTTAGCGGGCAAATGGCGGCGGCTCGGGAGTAGCTTTTCCGAAGCTCTCGCTCTTTATTCGTGGACACGCGCGCATTTGCCCTCCTCCGCCTCCAAAGACTAGCGGGCGATGAGCCAAAGACGGACGCAAGACGCACCACCTCTATATTTCATTTCTCTTTATATGGAACTTTGTTCTGCACTTGTTATTTTATTTACCTTTACGCATCATGGCACATTGAGCAAGGGCATCGCCCTGCTACCCTATATCGTACTTTCGTTATGTGGATTCTCTTGTTTTGTATGCTATCAGATTTGATTCCTTCTCTATATTCGCAGAGTCAACATTGGATCCACGACCCTCGATAAGCGAAGCAGTCCTCCGCTCCCACAAACAACTCTCGACAACTATATTTAGGGGAGTTTCGTTCACCCTTCTCCACTAATTTCTTATGCTGAATTTAATTTTCTTGCATTGAGGACAATGCAAACTTTTAGAGTGGGGATGGGTGGCTACCTATCTCCTTTTAGGGTTATTGTAAACTTTTAAGTGTGGAGATAGCTAGTTATCATGATCATTTATGGTAGATATTTTTGTGATAATTATGCTTGATATGCATGACAACCTTGGCGATAGACAAATGTGACATGAATTTCTTTTCCAAGCACACCATTTGTGATTTGAAATGCTTCCAATTGAAACACCATGGGCATATAGAGGTCATCTTTGTGACAATCATGATTGTGAAAGACAATAGATAACCCATTGCCATGTTCTTTTGACTTGACTAGCTAAGTATTGTTTTTCAATGGCTCCAAGAAATTTCGTGGCACTAGTTCAAATTTGTTAACCCCTCATAATACGCGTAGTGGACAAATACAACAAAAACAAAGTAGTTTAGCACATCAATTAAGTTAATAAAGATAGTGTTCCGCTGCTTTTGGTGATGAACTAGTTTGGAGTTCCGGCTCCTAACCAGAGTGTTCTTCATTTCGAAAAATCACTATTTAGCATGAACATCTACGAGTAGAGTTGTAACCACCTAAGTAGCTAAGGGTTCGGGTGCCTAATCAGCATGATTCCTCTGCAAAAAGGGGGGACTACACTCTACCCTGATCTTTAGTTTGGGAAAGTCGGATCTACTAGAGATGCCCTACCCAAATAAAATGTGAAAAAAAAATTAATTAATTATGGTTGTAATTGTCCACCATTCATCTAATAGGGAAGTAACTCTTTTGATCTTAGGGCCTCAAGGACTTTCTAGAGTCCACTGAGAGCATGCTTGCCTTATTAAGACTTTAGAACATGGCATGTGGAGTGAACAAGCTTTGTCTAGGACTTTATCGGAAGAGTTACAGGATCAATCTAAGCCCTAGTGTGGAGATAGGAAAATACAATGAGGTGGTGCTATTGGACTAGAATTCATGTATAGTGTGTAGAGCCCAAGGTTGAACACTTATCTTCTTTTCTTGATTTCTTTTCTTTGCTTGAGGACAAGCAAACCTTTAAGTGTGGAGATATGTGATAAGTGTTCAAATGAGCATTGTCTATATATGAAATTCATGCATATTACCTTATGTTTTGGAGGAATGTTGGCCCGCCTGTACTCAAAATGGCTTTGTTTTTGTAAACAGGACAGAAAATAGCGATTCCAAGGGAAAGGAAGCTTTTTCAAGAGAATGCGGGCCAAAGTAAGCGAAACCGGGCGAAAGGACCGTCCATACGGAGTTCCATACGGACCCGTATGGACCTGGAGATTTATCTGGACCCCGAGCGGTGGCGAGGACTCCGTATACGGGGACCTGAGAAGTATACGACCCCGTATGGCACTCCGTATGGGAGTCCGTATACGGGGCCGTACGGGGTCATATGGATCATATACTAGGTCATATATCGTAAAGCTGCAGCTGCGATTTCGGCCGAACCGAGGGTAAAGTCGGAAAATACACCCAAAACCCTAGGTGGGGTATAAATAGAAAGGCTAATTAGGGTTTTTTGTCATCTTGGAGTGGATTGGAGCCAAAGCATCAAGGTTGGAGGGGGGATTTCCATCATCTTCTTTCTCACCAAGGAGGAGGTGCTTTTAGGAGTTCTCCCATCAAAAGGGCTCAAGAAGAAGAAGGAGGGGCAAGGGAGAAGGAAAGGATCCACCAACGGTCATCATTAGGGGTTTTTCTCTCATGAACTCTATGTTTGCTTTCTCTCCTAGCATGGTTTGTTACTCTCCATTGATGGAGAGCTAAACTCTTGATACTTGGGTGTTGATGAACCTTTGGATTATGTTTAATTGATATTGTCTCTTCTATGTTGATTTCTTTGGTTGAATGCATTGTAGTCTATTGAATGTTATGTATGGTGATAGTATTAACCTCTCTACATTGCGAGAGCCCGGAGAGGTTTCTATAGTCCACATGGGGGAAGATGCGAGCGCCTCCCCATGTGTAGACGACTTCAATAGAGAAGGCTAGGAGTACACCGGGAGCCCGAGTACTAAGGCGAGCAATTCTTTAGATGTCCTATTCCCTTAGCCCTTCCAAGAGATAGGTTCCTTAGAGCTTAACTAGTAAGGGCACTAGGTTGAGTAATCACCCTCGAGCGAGGGGATGAAATCACATTAGGAACCCTTGGCCAATGATTCACCAAGAGTCAACATAGAGAGCATTATCCATACCTAAGGAAATCCAAGGGGGATTCAATCACCCAAGTATCCCCTTCATTGCTTGATTGTATTCAAGGTCAATTCTACTTATTAGTTTACATTGGTAATTCTAGAATTAAGATTAGTTATCACGAACCAAATTTTGATTGACTAGATAATAGACCAATAGCCATTACTGGTACTTTCTTTCTCCCTGAGGTTCGATACCCGACTTCTCAAGAGTCCATTCTATTACTTGATTCGACCCGTACACTTGCGGATTCAACGCATCACTCATCATGCCAAATTTCATTCACTACTATTATATCTAACTAAGTCCAAGCCCTAGCTCTTCTTTTCTGAATATTACACAAGGTGTAAGGTGAGCCCAAGAAAGATTATTGTGTATCGAGAAGGAATTAAAGAGTCTTGCTTTCATACCTGTCGTTTGACTATGAGATCTAGTGCCCCCCAACAACTCTTTAACTCTGTGAATTGCATTAAAATATCCCAGAAGTATGCATGGGTTTGATAATGCTGATAGTTTAGCAAGGTTAGCCCATGTTTTCCTTTGATTCCCGATTGATTGATGTTGTAGATCACAGATATCAAACAAGGTTTGTTTCCACTATGAGTGATTGCAATATGGAGGACATACCTAGATATTGCAAGTGGGGTGACTTGACCAAAGGTCTTCTTCCACATTGCGATTATGCCACCTAAAAAACCGACTGATGAAATGGTTGCCCAATTCCAACTCTTCTTAAACTTTTGACACAAGGCTTCTATCGGGTTTTGTTTGATCTAGTTTCTACAAGACAAATCAAGGATAGCTCCATTATTTCGATAAAATAAAAATTGTACTTACTAGGGTTGTGCATTAAAACCGGTTAAACCGAAAACCGGACTGGACCGCTAGTTTTTCAACCGTGGACTGCTCCCAAGCGGTTCCTAATTGTATGCGCCTGCAGTTCGGTTTTGAAACCGGTTCCAAACCGGTTTGTCAGGTTCAAAATTTTGGAATTGCAGTCCAAACCGGATCGGACCTATTTGGGTACATATATTTTTTAATTTTGTAAAATTTTTTAGGGTTATCCCAGGTCGGCGGCTCCCACATCGTCACGACTCACGCCAGAGAAATATAGAAGCTAGGGCGGAGCCTGATGTGTAAAATTAGATATCCATCTTGAACACATCAATTCCAGAACTCAAAATAGAAGAAGAAACCAGGTCAAAGCTTCTGAAGATCAGGGATGATGAACAGTACCCAGGTTGGTTCAGCTGAGCCGGTTCGCTGCGGTTGATGGGTGAGAACCGTTAAGATTGCTGACTGGGCATGTAATCATTGGACAACTCATAAGCGTCACTGCTTTGGCCGAGAGGCACACTTATCTTGGTGGTAAAGTAGCCTTGAACCGGTAAGAAGACACCAATATCCACCGTTCATCTCATTACATCATGGGTCCCCATGGTTCAGACACATCCAGGCCGTCCATGCTGATCAATCGTCCACCGCTCAATCACTTAGAAGAGCGATGATCTCATCCTAGCCGTTCACATACACCATCTCTTCTTCTTTATAAGTTGAACCTATGCCTTGTAATGAACTATTGAATGTTTGGTGAATGGAATTCTCTTCTCACTCCCCTCTCTGATCTCTTCTTCCTCTCATCTTCTTTATCTCCCTCTTCTTTTGAAACCCTAACCTCGCATCAGAGCCGAAGCACGGTGTCGAGAGGGTGAGGCTCTTGGAATATTAAGGTGGTGGTTGGATACTTGGATATTGGATTGGATTGGTTGCTAGGTAAATAGCCATGGTTCTCTTCGTCTCAGTGGTTTAGCAAATCAATGAACGATGCTTTGGTTTTTGGCTTGGCTCTGTTGGGGAGATTTCTTTTGGGTTTGTGCCTTGTGGTGATGGGGCTGGGGGGTTTATATATACTATATAGAGTTTGGGAGAGGATTGACAATTTGACATGGATTTCTTCGAATCCTTGTGATTTCTCAATATTATATTTGTGGGCCATTGTCTCATTGTTTGATCACTTGTTGCCTTACTAACTTCTCTCACTCTCACATCACAGATTCACACACATAACTCCATCTCTCTCTCTCATTCTCTCTCCTTCATCCCACCCTTCTGTTCTTCAAAAAATAGAATGCCTTTACTCTTAGGACATCCCACATGCTCCACCTCAGATGTTGCTAATACTTGTATTTATTGTATTTATCATTCACCTACTTCCTCACCTTTTGATAATGCATATATACACATACGTATGAGTTTTTTTAGTAAGGAATTTCCAAATTTGTATTGCTATGAAGAGAACAAGGAATGCTAAACACTATAAGCAAGTAATTACAATGTAGTTGCTTGATCTTCATTGATTTGTTTACAAACAATGCTACAAAATATCTCAAAAGAAGCTTGAGAAAATAAAAAATGATAGACCAAAAGCTGCCTGAATTAATGGATGCTATCAATCTTTATTTTGTTCTTCTAGTTCTTTTTTCTCTTAATTATGAACTTACTAGAAAGGATTGCACATATGCCTTTTTTTGCTGTTTGTGTTTTGGTATTTTTTTTTTTTTTTTAAAATGTGGTGGAGATGTTATTAATTAGGCGGTTATAGAGGAAGTATGAGTCTATGACAAGGTTCACCACCTTGTTATTCCATATAGAGTGCAATAGCTGACGTGGTGTGTGCTCAGTAGCCGTGATTCTTATATGCTTTGTTTTTCTATAATAAACTGAAAATATCAAGTCCTAATTTTTTTTTCATCAATGAATTTATGTATTTGCAATTGTACTGGTAAAAAATATTAGGGGTTTCAAACCACTGGGTTGTATTACTTCGTATTCTCTTTTCTGTTTTTCTGTTTTTCTGTTTTACTGTTTTACCTTTTTTTTTTCCTGCTTTTTGGTTTTTATGTTTTTCAGTTTTACTTAGTGTTTTTCTGTTTTACTAATTTTTTCTACTTTTTTGCTTTTCTATTTTTCTTTTTTACATAGTATTCTCTTGATGATATACTCTAACATTATTATTTGTTTTTGGGTAAATTTAAAAAAAAATCCATGCGGTTCACAGATTTGCATAATAGGGAAAGTTGTTTTTTTTTTCGGAAAAAAATTTGTGGTTTCTCCGGTTAACAAAAAAAGGGAAAACTGTTAACTCCTATTAACGGTGTTAACCCATGCTTAGTTGGTAGAGGCATTTTTATCCATTTTTTTTGTTTTGATCTCTCAAACCGATGGAGATTTGAAAGAAATCCAATTTAGCCCAATTTTCATATAACTTTCGGCATCTATTTTATAAAATTTGACGAAAATACCCTTATCTACATAACACCGTTAGTGGGAGTTAACAGGTTTTCCTTTTTTTGTTAACTTGAGAAACCACAAGGTTTTTTTTCGAAAAAAAATAACTTTCCCTATTATGCAAATCTGTGAAACGGCATGGATTTTTTTTTTTTTTTTAAATTTACCCTTTTTTTTAGTTTAGCAAATTTAATGGCGGAAGAAAATCAAGTTATATCTAAAAATGTAACAGAGACAGCTTCAAGTGTCGTTTTAGGAAAGAAAATCTTCTTTGTGGTATGATGTTTGGGAAGATTTCAGAGAAATGGAGAGCACTGATAGGGTTGAATGTAAGCATTGCGGAACGAATTGCAAGTGTGATAAGAGCAAAAATGACACTAGTACTCTGTGTAAGCATCTAGGAAAGTGCACGAAGAACCCAAATAATGCTAGTAAAAGGCAAAAAACTCTAGCTGCCTTTGAAAAGGTAGATGGAACTGAAGATGGTAAGTTGGTGACTGGGAATTTTGATCTTAAAGTTTGCAGAATAGCTTGTGCCGAGTACATAGTTTGCGAGGAGTTGTTGTTTAGGCATGTTGAAAATGTGGCATTCAAGACAAGCTACAACCAAAGTTTAAGCCACCATCTCCGACAACTGTGTCTAGAGATTGTTATCAAATGTACTTGGACATGAAGAAAATATTAGGTAAGTGTACGAAAAAACAAAGAGTTTCCTTGACCACAGACACTTGGAGATCAATTCAGGACATCAACTACATGTGTGTCACAGCACATTTTATTGACAAGGGTTGGGTTTTGCATAAGAGAATCATCAACTTCTTTCAAGTTCCGAATCACAAGGGGGAGACCATTAGTAGAGAGCTTGAGGCATGCATGCGAGAATGGAATATCAAAAAAATATGCACTATCACAGTTGATAATACATCATCTAATGATGCGGCACTAAACTGTTCGAAGAGGAAATTAGGTTCTAGTTCAGGTTCTATTGTTTTAGAAGCAAATTTTCTACACTTAAGATTTGATGCTCACATCATTAATTTGATTGTGAATGAAGGTTTGAAGGAGCTTGAGAAGTCTGTAGTAAGCATCAGACTTGCTTACAAATATGTGTGGTCTTCAACAGTGAGGCAACAATCATTTGAAGAATGTTGTTGAAGAGAAGGAATTGAATCAAAGGCCGTATTATGTTTAGATGTGGCCACTAGGTGGAATTCCACGTATCTTATGTTGGATACAACAATAAGATTCCAAAAGGAATTTGATGAAATGGTTGGAGATGGGAATTATGATAACTATTTTATAGAAGGAATATACAGAGTTTCTGAAGACTTTTTATATGGCTACTAAGCAGTTTAGTGGGCCATTACATACAACATCAAATTTATTTCTTCCAGAAATATTTGATATATCCCAAAAGTTGCGTAGGATGATAAATGAACTAGATGGGAATCCCACACAGTGCATGATAGCTATTAGAATGAAGAAAAAATTTTACAAGTACTGGGGGGATACAGAGGAAATCAGTGATGTGTTGTTTGTGGCTGTTGTTCTTGATCCAAGGTTCAAGTTCAAACTACTTAGACATTTCTATGCGAAATGCTGAAAGCTGCAAGATTACATTGAAGCTATGTGCCGGAAAGATGAGAAGTTGCTTAAGGATTTGTTCAGCTTTAATGACAAAGAAAATCCACGGTCCTCAAATGATAAGCAGAGCACACTAAGCATTCCAGTTGAAGTTGAGGAATAAGAATCATATCTTTTTGCTGAATATACAAATCCTGATGACATTTCATCACGTAAGCATGAAGTTGGCAAATACTTGAATGATATTTATCAACCATACTCTCGACAATTTGATATTCTCAATTGGTGGAGGTTGAATGGTAAAAAGTACCCAATCTTGTCACACATAGCTCGGAAGTTATTAAGTGTTCAGGTTTCTACAGTTTCTTCTGAATCTGCCTTTTCTGGTGATGGTAGAATTCTTGATTTATTTAGGAGTTCTTTGCATCCAAGGATGGTTGAAGCATTGATGTTTTCGCATGATTGGTTGCTTGCCAATCGTCTTCTAGCTATTATGGATGAAGAATACAAAGAAGAGCTGGACAACTTATTGCATTCTCAATCAATTTTGGTAGGTTATCTTCAAACCTCATTCTTTATTTATTTCATAATTTTGATTACTAAGCTTTTAAACTTGTTTATTCTTTCTTCTTTACTATTTTTTTTCAGAAATGGAAACAATCTTAACCAGTTCACATTCACTTGGGGAACGATTACCTTACACAATCTCTAAAGAGGATGATAGTGAAGAGGAAAGAGGAGGATAGTTGAAAAGAGCATCAACTTATATATTGTAGGTTAGTAGCAGACAAGAAATCTTCTTTTTTCTTCCTTATTACTGATCTTATTGCTAATGTTCTGTGTGGACCTTTCTTTTCCAGATTACCTTTTGTGTACTTTGGGCTACTATGGAAAATCCGGAGATTCAATATGGAAAGCATCAGTTCATCAGATGGTCTTCTCAAAACTGAACAATTACATGGACATGTTCCTTCTAAAGAAAGCAGAAACTTAGAGAGTTCTGCAGGTATTCATCCATGATTATGTTAGCCAGTGGATACTTGTTAATTGTTATGTAGGGTAACTTTCAGCCACCTTTTGTTGAATCTTTGGATGGCATCAAGTTTGGGAACTAATTTGTGTTATTTATGCTGCCTGTGGTTACTTTTAATGTACTGATGTTTCTTCTAATTATGTCCTGACTCTCAGCAGTCTTGCTTTTACTTTTCTTGTATCATATGTTAATTGTGTTTGATCAGGTTCAAGGCTCATTCTAATTTTGGAATCTAATCTATGTTGAACATCAGTAGGTTTGGTTCTCTTTAGTTGCTAACCTGGTCCACAAATCCCTATACTTTGTGCTAGTTTTTTATATGAGGACTTGATGGGAAGCAAGGAAATTTCAGCTAGTAGCTAACTAGCTACAATAAGATGAAATTGATGATAGAATGTATTATGGCGACATTAGTTCAAGACTTGGAACGAGTTGGCCTCATGTTCTGTGTTGTTTTCTCTCATTTATTCAATTTTTGTTTAATGCTTGTGTTTCCATTATAAAACCTCTTGTCAAACCTCTTGCCTTTCCCTTCTCCTAATTTTTGTTATTGTTTTTCTACTGGACTTGATATTGTTTATTGTTTAATATGTTTATTATTAGACTTAACCTTCTCCGTTGTTATAGCCTTGTAGGTGATGAGAAATTGAGAATTGTGCTTCAATTTGGGCATTTAGTTGAGTGCAGGCTTGTTGCTTTATTTTGATTCATTGGATTAAAATTAACAGACCTAAATGAAATTAGAATTTCAAGTCTTAAATGAAAATATAAAAAAAATCACTATTTAATATTTGTGTTTATGATTAATTATATATTTATTTTAATTCATAAAAACTGAGACCAAACCAGTCCAAAATGGTCCAAACCAAAATCGGACTGGATCGGACCGGTCCAAAATGGTTTGGAATGGTCCGGTCCAAATTCCCCCAAACTGGTTAAACCGGTTTGGTCCAGTTTCGGACAGTGCACAACCCTATAGTACTTAATGTGTCATGTCCTAACACCCCCCTACAATTCCATATTAAGATCTTCACTTTTTTGTCGAAGTGATAGGATCAATCCCTCACTATTTGCCATATGACCCTTCTTTTGGGGTTTCCCTGAGTCGTTGATGCTTGTTTGCTTCCATTCCCCTCCCCTTTCGGGTTCTCTTCTTCTCCTATCTACATCGATGGTTCTTCTTCATTAATCATCTCAAACTCCTGATCATCTTCTCGTCAATCGCATTTGAGAGCCCCCTGTGATCTGATTGACTAAAACATTAGGGGGATTAGTTCATTAACATCCAAGTAATTATGGTAATTGGAACAATCAATTGGAAGGGGTTTGAGATTAGCTTGATGTTCCTCCTCTCTCATTGAAGTCATTAATTTGAACTCCGACTTTTTGATTTTCTCATGCTTGATGTTCGAACTTCTCTCTCATGTGGGAAGATTTGTTGGGTTATTTGTCTTACTTCTCTACTAAGCTACGCTCAATAGGTATCGTTTTCAAATTCAAATTTCGCTGCTTTATCGTCGGATCACCGTTTAGATATTTTTCATTATTTTTGGTAATAAATTGTTTGCTAAATTAGGAAGTAATTTGTACTTGATTTAGTCTAGGATTTTGGTTGATTATTTGGCTTGTTTTAAATTTTAAATTTGAATAGTTTTGGAGTTTTGCTTTTTTTTTTGACAAAATTTCCAAAATAGTAAGATTCTAGGGTTTCAACTATTTAATCTGGCTTGTGGACTAGTTTTAAAATAAAACTTGATTATATGAAATTGATTTGAGTTTGAGAGACATTTTCTCTCTTGTGTGGGTGTCTTCTCGTGTTCTTCCTTGGCAAATCACCAGTTGCAACTAGCTCGCAGGATAATTAGTATTCTGCCCGATGTCAATTGGTACCAAAGCTTCAACATCTTCCTTGGGTAATATCTCATTAGCTTCAATGGTTGGTGGTCCTGGTCATAATCGTCGTTGGCAGGTTCCGAAGAAGGAAGTCCAACACCATGATCACAGCATTCAGGAGATGATGATTACAGATTTCAAGAAGCAAGTCACAAAGTTATCTCGACATTTGATGATTGAGGATTTGCATAGGCAAGTCATAGAGTTATCCTGGCGTTTGGTGTCGTGAGATTTTGATCGTGGGTGTTATGGGCAGGTTCCGAACGAGGAAGTCCAACACTATGATCGTAGCGTCCCAAAGGAGTTTGGCGAACCCGTATACGACGATGATGAGGAGGTGATTTGGGAGCCCGTCTATGATGAGGAGGAGGAGATTGGCGAGCCCATGTATGACGATGACAAGGAGGAGATTGGAGAGCCCGTGTATGATGATTACGAGGAGGGTATTGGTGAGCCCATCTATGACGATTACATAGAAGAGATTGGCGAGCCCATCTATGGCGATTAAAAGGAGGAGATTAGTGAGTCAATCTATGATGATGATGAGATTTGTGATGTGTTGGCATCTCGGCAGGAAGAACCTACTCCTTGCGAGGTAACTAATACTACTACCCTACTTTCTATGTCCAATTTTTTAGGCGGGATCGAGCAAGAAGATGTAGTCTATGTTCTTTGCCTTGCTAGAATAGTGTTGTAGATATATTTCCATATTTACCTGCAAAGTTGCAGCAACTGCTCGTAGAGTTCTCGGAGTTGATGCCAGTAGAACTTCCTTATGGACTTCCACCACTGAGAAAGATTCAACATCAGATTGATCTTGTTCCAGGGTGGAGTTTGCCAAATCGATTGGTATACTGCCTCAGCCCCAAGTAGGCTAAAGAGTTGCAATAACATATGGAAAAGTTATTGAAGAGTGACTATATTCGAGATTTTATGAGCCCATATGTTGTCCCTGTCCTATTAGTACCAAAGAAAAACGGTTCCTCGATCCATCTCTACTTCAGGGGGATTGTGCCAAAGATCGATGTTCCCCGAATCACACATCTCTACTTCAGGGAGATTGCAAGTTTGCATGGTGTTTCTCGATACATCATTTCAGATCATGACACCAAGTTCATCAGTTATTTTTGGAAGTGCTTATGCGTTAGCAGCGCCTACCATAAGCGGGTGAAACTAGTTATTCATGAGAACAATGCCAAGTACAAGATTTGGGTTGACAGTCATCATTAACAAGTACTTTTTAATGTTGGTGATTTTGTTTAGGTTATATTAACTCGTGATCGTTTCCTGTTGGAGAGTATAATAACTTCTAGGATCGAAAGATTGGATCCGGTGAGTCCTTGTTTCATGGATTGTGAAGATGCTATTGTGAACTCGAGGGTGAGTTCTTTCCGACCCGGGGTGATTGATGTAGGAGGATTCGAGCTAGATGACGCATTTTAGTCGTTTGGACATAACATTGGCTATGGGTGTCGGAATCGCGCATATAACCCCAATCCGGAATGCTCTTTTCGACTCTAACACCATGGTCACCAAGATATGCTCAAAGGATGTTATTTTCAAATTCAAATTTCGTTGTTTTTCAGCCGGATCACAATTTAGATTTTTTTTTTATATTTTTGGTAATAAATCATCTGTCAAATTAGGAAATAATTTGAACTTGATTAATCTAGGATTTTGGTTGATTATTTGGCTTGTTTTAAATTTTAAATTTAAAAAAGTTTGGACTTTTGCTATTTTTTGGCAAAATTTCCAAAATAGTGGGATTCTAGGGTTTCCAACTATTTAGTCCGACTTGTGGACTAGTTTTAAAATAAGACTTGATTTTATGAAATTGAATTGAATCTGAGAGACATTTTCTCTCATTTGTGGGTGTCTTCTTGTGTTATTCCTTGAAAAATCACCGGTTGCAGCTAGCTCACGGGATAATAACTATGCACCTTGACTTCAAATTTCCCCACTGGCGGTACAAAATCAGGTAATAAGCCAAGTCGGGAGATATATGGAAAACATGAAGTACATATATATGTGATAAGCAACATGTACCAAGATATAACAAGTCAGAGAGAACCAGGAAATGACCAAGGCAGAAGGAATCAAGAATACTACAGGATAAGTGTCTCCCAGCCAACGTCTTGCTCACGGGGTGTGACAACAAAGACCGATCCATGGGGAATACTGATAAGCGTTCAATTGAGCATATTTACATACCATATATATACTTATTTTCATGTCAAATGCAATGATTTGTAGCCTGCCGGTACTTAAAATGCTTCATATTTTGTAAGCGGTGGCATAAATAGACCACTCAGATGAAAAGGAAGCATTTATCAACAAAATGAAGACCAAACGAGGCTATCTTTGAAGGAAATAGGGGGTGAACGGCCTTGTGAGCGGCCGCGTTCACACACAGGCTTAGCGGCGGGCACTAAAGAGGGTGAAGCGGCCTTGTGAATGGCCGTTCATCCGCCGGTCGAGCAAAAGTAGTGAGGTGAACCGGGTGATGAAGCGACCCGATTCACTACCCGATTGCAATGTCAGAGAGGTGAACGGGGTGATGAACGGCCGTTGACTACCCGGTTCAGAATAGGCTGTGAGCTGAACGGACTGATGAACAGGCCGTTCACGAGGCCGTTCATCGTAACTTTTGCAGTTTCATGGGCCCAATCAAGGGTAATGTTGTAATTTTTTAGTGGAGCCCTAATTCATGGGTATAAATAGTTAAGTATGAGAGTTTAGAGGGAGTTTTTGGCTTGGGAGAGAAGCTAGAGGAGAGATTAGGGCTTGGGGGGTCATCTCCCCCAAATCTTGATAGTATAGAACCCTTGGAGTTGCAAGCATTGGAGGTAATGGTGTCCTCCATTAATCTTTCATTGCTTTGTAAGCTTTCCTATTTTGGTTTGAGTTCCCCATTTATGGGGAACTAATCTATTGGTACTTGGGTATGTTGAACTTTTGGATTGAGCATTAATAGCATTGAATGTTTATGATGATTTGTTGGTACCTTCTTGAATGTCTAATGAATGTTATGTATTGATTGTAATTTCATCACTAGAAATTACTTGTGTGCGATACAAGGGTATAGCTAGCGCCTCCTTGTATTAGGAACTTGCTTCATTAGAGAGTTTCATGAGTATACCGAGGAATCGGGTACTAGAAGGGTGAACGACTCTTGCATACGAATTCACCCCCATGATTCTCCCAATATATATAATTCCTTGAGCCTCATATCAAGTCCTAGGAGACTAGTCATCCAACCACCTTGGAAGAGGGGTTGGGTGTAATTTAGGAATGATCCCTTGAGCTTCATATCAAGTCCTAGGAGACTAGTTATCCAATCACCTTGGAAGAGGGATTGGATATAATTTTGGGACTATTGGCACAAGAAATACCAACTTTGATTCATAAACATCCTTGCTTATCTTTAGAATTGAAATCGAAAAGGGATACATACCCAAGTATCCTCTCTTGCCATTGATTTACCCCAATCAATCCTCAAGTTTCAGTTCTTACTTTCAATCCCTTCTTAGTTCTTTACTTTTGAAAACCAAAACCCCCCAAATTACCATTTAGACTAGGTTAGTAAAACTTGGTTTACACTTAGCAATCTCTATTCCCTGTGGTTCGACATCCGACTTCCATAGTCCACTTTATTACTTGATCACGACCTGTACACTTGCGGAACACATCCCATCAAATACTGTTTCGACCCAGCTACCACACATGCTCATGTGTTTCCACGGCTAAGGGCCGTCTCACAGGTGGACACAATGTTGACCCGGCCAGATACCTTGCTCACATGTTCCCGTTGCAATAGTTGGCTCACGGGTAGATACAAACATATCAAGGATGACATGTCAACCAAAAAGGGTAGACCAAGAATAGATGGTATATAGTAGTATGGAATGCAATGCATGACTAGGAACACTGAATTCAGGAGTTGCGTAATACAAGTAAAACACGTATAGTATTTAAGAAGCAAAAACAAGGAAAACAAGTGTCATGCGATCAAGACAGGCATGAATAAAGCGCATAAATTATTTACGTATGTTTTAGAGTTTTTAGGAAATAAAGTATTTATAAAAATACTTACTCGAATTCATAGCATGAGATACTTTCAGTTTTCAGAAGTTCTATACAGATCCATGATTTCCCCCATCATGACTCAAACTTCCTTGACAATATCTATACACAAACAGTATGGTCTTAGTTACTATAAGTCGGAGTGTATTTTTCACAACTATGATGACTCGACTTTAGTGCACTTCTTTAAGCCTCACACAATAGCACCCCCGTTTTGCTTAGTTAGGCTTTACTATGATGTAACTCTATATGCATACATAAGTGTGCACATGTGGAATGCAATTCCTAAGATTAGGATAGAACACCCCTTATGGCTATTGTAACAATGAATACTGCATGTCTATATATACACATACCAGTCTATAAGGCTCTATAAGGCTGCAAAGATTACATATATATACCAGCTAATACAGATTATCACTAACCTCTCAGACTACAGAGCCATGAATATATATATATACACGTTCCCCTTCTTTGCACCATATGCAGTACTACCAAGTCGAGGAATTTCAAGCCATTTTTACTCATATAACCACACTTTTTATCCAACTTTAAAGGCTAAACAGTATGCTAGGAAGGGTTAAGACATCATCTAACTACAAGCTGACGTTTGAGGATAACCATCCTATTCAAATCTACAACTCTACTCAGAAAAACATAAGGCCAGGCCATTTAGTCAGAACCAAGTTGTTGTCCAATATTCAAAGCACGTATACATGCATCTTTAAACACCTATTTAGAATCTATACAATGGTCATGAGGTCTCCCAATTAGAGTAGGGTTAAGGTATCTTAGTAGCTAGGACATGTAGGATATTCATCATAGGAAGTGACTGAGTCAAGTACTAGGATCATCTTGACAAAAATCGGAATGAGTTGGTGGTGAAGTGCTGGCCTATAGAAGTAGTAATTCACCCAATATAATTCGATCTTCACACCATTATGTTTTAACATGCAATTTATGACATAGAGCCTCTACTAGCTGGGAAGGACAAGCTGTTAGTTTTGTGTATGAATTGTAGAACACCTGCATGCTAACCTGTCTATTATAACTGAATGGATAGTCAGTAACATGGTTGGACACTATACCTAAATGCATATGCTCAGTGTAACGCCCTGAAAATTTTTGTGATTTAATAAATTATTTTTTTGGAGAAAATCATGGGATTAATTAACACGTTAATTGATTTATTATTTTAACAAACTAAATTAGGGAAAACCAGGAAATTTTGAAACTAAAAATTCGAACTGCAAACCATTTGGGCCGCGAAGGCCGTATTGGACCAGGCCAAAGTGGGCATGGAATAGTCGGAGATGGACTAGAGAGATTAATTACAGTTGATTAATTAGAGGATTCAATAAGAGTAATCAACCTCAAATAATTAGTTGGAAATACGGGATAAAAATACAAGTTTCGATAAAGTATATCTGGCGGGTCAAAAGTCGGAAGACCGGGATCTCGGTCGGGTGCGCACCGCATCCCGTGATGCTACAGTAGGAACCGTGATGTACCGAAAAGATATAAAGATGAATTATGGTGATAAAAGGATAGAAAAATAATAATACAATAATAAAGTAGTGATCCCGACCCGTGAAATACGGATCTGGTCGGGGTTTTAGATGTCGCCCGTGTTAACACAGTGAAAAGGCTCGCAATAATGTAATGGGAGTGGTTTACTTTTATTAAAATATTATTTCTTTATTAAAGATATTAGATAGATTATAAGAGGAAAGGTAGGGAGAAGGGGGAGGCTGCCAACCCTCTCCCTCACAACCCTTCTTTTCACTCTTCTTTCCCTACCTGTGCTCACGCCACCATTGGTCTCACCGGTGAGAGCCACCTCCGGCCGCCCTCCTCTCTCTCGCTTCTCTCTCTATTTCAGTGCTACGAGACGCTGACTTCTCCGCCTGCACACAACCTGAGGCCGGCCGACGAGTTAGATCGACCACAGTCCACCACCAGCCATTTGCTCCCTGCTGGCTAGGCGAGCCCAGCGCCCGGCCCGGCAGCGGCCAGCCTTCTTGACCCACACCGCAGCGCCTGACCGGACCCGGGCCACCACCACTGGTGAAGTTTTGCGTCGCCTTGCACCAGCCCACGACCGGCACCTTCCTTCGATTAGCCTGACACCGCCGGTAGCCCTTGCCAAAAGTCTTTGTAGCGACCCACGGCTGCGTGCCAGCATTAAACTGCGGTACTAGCTTCCAGCGCTCGACCCGCGCCCGTCAAACCCTTTATTTTTCTCGGATCCGGCCGGCTCATGCGCCACCTTTTGTTCCGATCTAGTTCAGTAAGTACTAAAGTGCTTGTGTATAAGTTTTGAAAGAAGGATCTTGGACTATGGATGAGATGGTTGTGAGATTAATCGGCTTGAGTCTTCTTTAGGTGGTCGACGAGGATCGGAGGCGAACCCAAAGCGATTGAGCCGCGAAGCATTAACTGGTGATTAATATTTATGAATGTGATTGAATCTAGATTAAGTGCAGGGAAGTAGGGTTGTATATCCCCAATTTAGTTGTTCAATCATGTGGTTAATTATAGAGTATTATGTGTATGTTTGTACTAATTTCAGAGCCCGAAAAACAGAGGAGACTCTGCCGAAATTTTTGCTTATTCTCCTTGATCAATAATTCGTGAGTTAGTATTGTAGATTATCATGACCACTTGAGCATGCTAGAGACTACTAAACATGTTAATGGTGAAGTTAGCAAGACTCTGGGCTTAGGGCATTAACCGTATTATTTATACTCCTTGTTAAATGTGTAGACGCATGTTAACTAGAAACATGCTTAATTAGGTTAAAGAACTTATTGTAATTGCTCGAGCTTAAATATGAAATAC
This sequence comes from Dioscorea zingiberensis, assembly GCA_026586065.1. Classification (NCBI taxonomy): domain Eukaryota; kingdom Viridiplantae; phylum Streptophyta; class Magnoliopsida; order Dioscoreales; family Dioscoreaceae; genus Dioscorea; species Dioscorea zingiberensis. The sequence goes on from CM048818.1 coordinate 45,857,111, forward strand.
ATGTTAAGAATATGGATTCGTATTCCTAAATATTCATATTTTATCTCTAGGACAAGAAAGGGGCAAAGGTCAGATCACCACTTAGTAAGAGCCCAGAGCCAATCCTAGAGATCTACTACACTGAGGTGAGGGAACACAACTGTACATTTACCGTATTCTCTCATATTTTGTTCGTATTGTCTTCTTGAGAATGCATGATATGAGTTGATTAATTTTCATAAATACTGTAAGTTTTCTAGCATGAAAGTAGAGATCATGTTCAGTATTTTCAGAAAATTCATTTATGAAATACTATAAATTTTCAAGCATGAAAGTAGAGATTATATTACATAGACATATTAGTGCACTACACCGTACTCACGTACACGCCTGCGCCAGAGGTGGCTCTATGACAGAGCCAGAGAGTATGATACTAGGTAGGGAAGGGGTGATTTCTATAATTCTGTTTTTACTAGCCAAACTATCTGTTTTCAAACCATTCTGATTTCCCAGAAATAAAACCCCCTTTCCGTACTCTTCGAGTGCTTAGTATACGTATATATATGTATAGCTCACGGTCGATGAGTTGGTCCGACCGGAGAGCTATCGAGTGTTGAGTTGGTCCACTCGTTTTCACTCTGGTTTCGCTGTATGAAATTAGGGGTGTAGAGTCACTAGCATGTATGTTGATGAGGAATTGATTCCACGGCTTGTCACCTCCACGGTTATTGAGTTGGTCCAACCGTGAAGGCTACTGGCTTGAGTTGGTTAGCCAGGACATACGTGGAAATAACCTCTTGTAGATTTGACATTAATAAGAATGATGACAAGGATTTGATTCCATAGGATGTCATCTCCACGGTTGTTGAGTTGGTCCAACCGTGGAGGCTACTGGCTTGAGTTGGTCAGCCAGGACACATGTGGAAATCATTTCCCGACCTAACGATAAAAGATTTAAATAAATATTTGAAGGTATGTCATATGACTTCACTAAATATTTCCATGAGATATATTATGATCAGCATGTTATTGTCTTTTCATGATTTAAATATCGTTAGTTCTTGTATTTCTCTTTCGATATTTCATTACTTGATATGGAAGACTTACGGTGTGCGAACCTCGACAAGAGTGTTGTACCTCACCAGCCTCAGTAGCTCCCCTTTTGTTGCTTTCTTTTGCAGGTAGTAAGCAGGGTCATGACCCTGCATAGATTGGAGTTAGGTTTGGGATTCCCCTTAGTTGGCTCTGACTGCTTGGCCTGCGACAATTACCTTATCTTGTTGTGTTGTATTTGAGGAGTATGTTAACTCCCCTCTGAACTTGTCTGAGACATCAAAACATTATGTTTGTAATAATGCAACATTTGGTTTATATTTGTATTAATATTATTTTGGTTTTGAGTATTTAATGTCTTTATACAGCCTTAGGCCGGGGTTCACTCCCTGACTTGGCTGGTGTGACACCTGGGTCCTGGAAAGGATTAGGGTGTTACATTTAGCTTCACACTTTTTAATTATAGAATCATCACAAGGATGGTTAATTCAGTCATTGGTTTCATCAACCATCCAACATTCAAGATGAAGCTCAAGTTAATACAATTACAGGGACATAACAACAGTTATTTCAACACTTATAAGGAGGCAATGACCTTGGTTATGACTGAGCTAATCATAGTGGTACCCAAGTTCATAACTTATGAGACAAAATTGAAGATGTAAAGTATGTGCTGCCATATAAGCAGTTTATTTTACTTCACTGGACAAGAACTTTGAGTTACTAATACTAAAGGAAATAGTCACTAACTCCCAACTTTAACCTCCTATAACTTCAGTTCTGATACTTCTCCTATTCCAGAACTTGGACTTTTGAGTTAAATTCAGTCTTTAGAGCTAGTTACAGTCATGCACCCACATGCACACAATCTCTCCAATCTATCTATCTTGAGCTCCTAACATCCAAGGAATGCTAGGCATACATCAACATCCAAAGCTAAAACACACAAGCATCTACAAACAATCTTTAGTTCTATAAAGTGCTTCCACAATATGTATTAACTTGTATCCTTAAAATTAAACCTTTCTCAATAGCTTGACTCCAAAGCAACCTTAATATACCATATATCTAGAAGTCTCCAGAACCATGAACATCAACACATACAATTCATCCAAAGCTCACCTACTTCCAGGCAGGCTCTTAGAGCTTGATCAGAGGTGCAGGTATACAAGTCCCTCTTGAGGGAGACTCACACATGAGCTCTAGTTAAGAAGATCATTAAACTCAAGAAATTCAAACACATTTAGTTCAATTATTGGTGGAACTTGCTTGGCTTACCTATAGTTCTTAAGGTCTCGGTTGGCTGGGGGCTTGAGTAACCTCTAATCAGTGCTCTTCATTTTCTCGCTAGGCTACAGGTAGAGGATGGTGGCTTCTCTTCTTCAGGCCCCAAACCAAGAGAAAACAAGTATTCCTTGGTTAGTGTTCTGCCATGGAAAATTTTACAATAAGAAGCACTTGATTTTGGGAGCCATCGTTAGCTTTCACATTAATTTCTAGCCTCTCCATGGTGCATCTTGTATTTTGTATCTTGTGTTCTCATAAACTACAACAGTGAGGGACCCGACTTCTGTCCCTAGGATCCATCTCCAAATATTCTTTTCCCTTACCTGAGGTACCTGCATTGACATGATATATTTGACAATGTAACTAGGGAAAATATAAGTTAATTTCTCCACATTCCATTGAGTGCCATACACCAGTTCGATGTTTCATCTCCATGCCATCATATGTCTCCTTTATATTAAAAGGTGTAGTTTTGATTGTAATTAGCATACCAAACAACCAAGGATCCTATATCACAAAGTTTGTTATAATTAAAGACTCAAGAGATAAATTATGTCTGTTATACACATCATTTATAATCAAAGACCTAAAGCCCATGATACTCTAGAGTGTTTATTTCTTACACAGATATAGGAGGACCCACATTTGCTTCTTATTAACTTCCCCCAAAGTTTATCCTTATCATTTAGCAAGTCTAAGCTATGTTTGCAATGTAATGCATTCTACATTATTTTAAGATCCCCAACTCCTAGGCCATCCTCAGTTTTAGGACTAGTAACTATCTTCTAGTTCATGAGATGTATGCCTCCACTATTATTGTTGTTTTCCAAATAAACTTCCTAGACAATTTAACAATGCCTTCAAGAATGGTATATGGTATTGCATATGTATTCAAATAAAAAACTAGGATTGACATAATAGCACAATTGACCAATGTAATCCTTCCTTCCATAGAAAAATATAAGGATTTTCAATGGGCTAGTTTTTTCTCCACTAAATCAATAAGATATCTAAAAATGAGCATAGGAAGTTTGTTAGGAGAAATCCAACATCCTAAATATTCAAATGTGAATACGCTAGTAGGTTTAAGATCTTACTAATAGCTCTCCTAACTCTACTATTAAACCAGAAAGGAAAGGAAAGTAAACTTCAGATTTGTTACATTTAGCTCTCTGCCCAGTTAACCTATCGTAAATCTCCATACACATTTTCAGATTCCTAGCTTCCATCCCAGAGGCTCTACAAAAAATAAGCAGATCATTTGTATAAACTATATGATTAACAGTTAGTGAATTGTGAATTTTTAAACCCCTAATCATATCTAAAGTGTCTGCCTTATTCAATAATTAAGTTTGTTAGGATCTGAGATGCCAATATGAAAATATACGAGAATAGAGGATCACACTATCTGATTCCTCCACTTGGTTTGACCACCGACTAGCTTTACCATTAATGTTTAAACTATAAGTTGGGGTTTCAATACATGCTTTTACCCAGGTGATCCATTTTTATGGGAAGTTGATTTTTGTTAACACAGCTATATCAAAGTCTCATCTCATTATATCATAGGATTTCTCCATAACCATTTTTATTAACATCATTGGGTGGATATAGGCTAACTTTTCTAATGAATGAGTAAGTTCTTGAGCTATAAGGATGTTATCAAAGATACTCCTATCTTCTACAAAAGCAGATTGTTCTTTCCCTATGAGGTTATTCATGACATTTCTAATTCTATTTGGCAATATTTTAGAAATTATTTTATAGTTGACATTACACAGAGATCCTTAACACTTTGTGAGTTTTCTCTTTTGGGAATCAAACAAACATGTATGTCTAGTTCCAACTCTTTAGCATAGTTCTATTTAAAAAAAAATAAGAAACTACTTTAATCATTGAATTACCCAGCATATGCCAATATGCTCTAAAGAATTCAGAATTTAGTCCATTGGGTCCCGGGGCCTTATCTTTTGGCATTGAAAAAACTACTTTAAATATTTCATAATTGTTTATTGGTTTGATGATCTACTTCCTTGGTTGTGGATAGACATGGGCACGGGCCGGTTAACAGGGCTGGCCAACCCTACTGCTCCGGCGGCCAAATCGGACGAGGCCTAACCGCCGCCATTGGCAACCAGCCGGGCGGGTTGACCTGGACTCGGGTCAGTCACGGGTCACCTTCGGGTGACCCGTAATCGCCCGCCAAAGTAGAGAACCCGTGGTAGCCCAACCCGCCGGTTTTTTAATTTTTTTAATTTTTTAAAATTATTTAAAATATGCAAAATATATACATTAAAATTGAAAAAAATAGCAAAAAAGGTGAAAAAAATGTTTAAAAAGACTATGATATTTTGATATAAAAATATAATGAGAAAAAAAAATGTAAAACATTGAAAACTATAAAATTCATAAACAAAATCTAAATTGTATAATTAAATATATATTTAAAAATATGAAAAAATGAAAAAAAAACAAACCTATGCTTTTATGTATAGAAATTTTGAAAACTATAAAATTCATAATAAAATCTAAATTGTATATTGTATAATATATATTTAAAAATATGAAAAATGAAAAAAAAAAAAAAAACAAACCTATGCTTTTATGTATAGAAATTAGAAATAGAATTAGAAAATGTAAAAAAAATTTGAAAACTATGATATATGATAATCATAGATTCATACTATATATCAGAGACTCATGGTATCATAGATTCATAGTTGTTCATAATATTATGGTTTTCATTTAAAAAAAAAAATAAAATGTAATTTGAAAATTATCAAAAAAAATGTAATTTAATGATATTATGATATATAGAAATAGAATGCAAAAAATGGAAAGAAAAAAAAATGTAAAAAAAAAAACTATGACATTATAATTACGGCTTGCACTTAATTCGTTTACCTATCGAATTAAGTTGCCTACGTATCCTCTTGGGTGTAAGAGGAATCAAAGCCGACGTAGTTCTCTTACCTTAAACTGGACTGGAGTTGTCACCCACTTACCTATTCATGGGCCAGTTCGGCTCTTGCTCAATCGGGGCCGTTGTTGTGCTCATCATGTTATCAGTGAAGAAGAAGTCACTCGCTTCTGGACTTCCCAGCTCTGCTTCTTGTTGTCGTCGTTGTGCACGCTTCCAATCATCTGTGCAAACTTGAATTTCAATGTTTGGTGGTGACAACTGTGAACATGTTGAATCCAGCATGTTTCCACTTGCACTGAAAGTCTGCTCGCACTCTACTGTAGACATAGGACACACAAAAATATCCTTTACAAGTAATGAAAGAATAGGATACAGATTTCCATTACCTTGCCACCAATGAAGAATATCAAAAGTCATATCTACATTCACGTCCTCAGAGAACCGGAAGGTGGTATTCAAATACAGGTCGACCTCTGTGTATTGAGAACCCCTAGGCTTCTTCTTCGCTTGCCTTTGTCGAAATGAATCTCCCCCACTACCGCTAGATCGCCTCTACCACCTCGGTTACAACCTGGAACTATATGACTATAACGAGAGCGGTAGCTCTCATACAGCTCGAGTTGTAACTTAACTTCACTAACAATTACACTAACATCCGTAAAAGCTGCCGTAATCCTGGTCCATACCATTGAGAGTCTAACTCACTCATGACCCATTGTTGACTATCTTGACCTCCATTAAACCCTAAGAACTTGTAATAAGCTTCTAAATATGCATTTAAACCTTCTAATTTTTGCCTAGGATCTAAAGCAAATGCAACTAAAGCAATAGGAGGTATATTTCTATAATAGCTCAACCACTTTTCCTTCATCTCTAGAAGGCCCGTAACTAATTGAGCATCTAATCTAAAGTTCCACATTTGTTCAGCAATATCAACAGCACCATACAAGAATAAATGTGCGGTGGGAAAATAAACTTGCGAAAATAAATTTGTACATGTATTAAACACAGAAAGCAATTCCATAACTCTAGTAGCAATATTCCATTGGTATTCAAATAAACTAAAATTAGGCAAAGCTTCATTAACAAAAGCAGTCAACAATGTCTTATAAGGAAATGTCGCATTAAGAAGCCTATAGGTAGAGTTCCATCTAGTTTTAACGTCTTTTGGGAATTTTTTAGGCCTCATGTTATTTGCTTTACAATAATGACCCCATTGTTTCATCAATGTCATGTTCCTTCCTATATATGATACTATATCCCTAATCGGTCCTACAAATTGTTTTAGTGACTCTAATCCGGTTTGTACACATAAGTTCAATACATGACAAGCACATCTAATATGGAAATATTTGCCCCCGCATGAAGGCCTCAAATATTCTTCCAAAGGTCTAATCGAGGCCGTATTAGCAGAGGCATTATCAAATGAAATTGAAAAAATCCTAAAACTCAAACCATATTCTTCGATGATCCCACCGAATCATCCTATAAATATTATCGGCGGTATGAGACTGCGTTGAATACCCTAAAAGCAATGACTTCGCTTTTGGATATTCCACGAGTCATCAATCCAATGTGCCGTAATACCCATAAAAGAATTTTCATGGAATACATCGGTCCATATATCGAGAACATAAAGAAGCAGAGAGGAGGTACAAGAGCGAAAATACTCACAAAGATTTTCTTTTCCATGTTTGTATTGTTTGAAGATCGTTCTTTGAATTGTCCTCCTTGATACCTTTTTGCATGCGGTTGCAACGTCTCATTGATGCACTCTTGCACTTGGCAGCGCTCCACTTAAAGTTGAATGGCAAGTGCTCCACAGAAATCGTCTCCGTGATTTTATCCCTATATCTCGGTTGAGAAAATGTAAATAAAGAAGAGTGGGAACCCGTACCTTCGTCTACGGCGAATCGAATTTGAGATTGATTTCGAGGATTTCCTACTTTGTCCTGATGCTTCTTCTCCATATGTCTAGCAAATGTGCCATACCCTCCTCCCTTGCTATGCTTAAATTTGGAAGTACAATACTTACATTTAGCATGAGTTACGTTGCCATATCATTGTCATACACTTTTGTAAAATGGACTTTAAAAATATCGGATTTTGAAGTTGTTTCCGAAATGGGATTTGTTCCTCCTCCGACTTCGAGGTAGCGGTGGGCCGGTGTCGGTGCATCGGCTACACCTTCGTACTCTTCTTGCCATTCATTGCTCTCTTGAGTAGGCAAGGAGGCCGAACCGACAATGCCTTTTCCCCTCGAGCTTCCACCACCACGTGATGCCATTTCTCTTGAGTAAGCCTAAGTGCCGAACCCCGATCCAATGAAGGGAATTGTTGAGAGCCTTGTTGAGAGTCTTGAGACTTGAGAGAAATATAGAAATTAGGAGAGAATAGAGTTTGATGTGAGAGTGAGGAGTGATATTGAAGGAGAGGAGTATATATAGAGTTTAAAATAATTAAAGAAAAAAAACAAAAAAAAACACAACCAGCGGTACAGTGTAGCCGTTGGTGTGTGAGGCAGAGACAGAGAGATGCATCTCTCGTCTCTGTTACCGATTGGCACAGCGGCCCAACGGCTACAATAGTTTTTAATTAAAAACAATAACCGGTCGGTTCAACCGGTGACCCGTGAGTTGAACGGCGGGTCCACACCGTCTGACCCGGCGGGTTGACCAGCGGCCGCGAGTCAAATAAATGGACCCGTGCTTAGGCCCTTCTTGTGGCGGGCGATTCTGAAGCCCCTTTTCCCCGAATTGATTGACCAGCGGGTTTTCCCGGGCCAGTTCCGGTCCAAAACCGGCCCGTGCCCCCCTCTAGTTGTGGATTCAAGCATGGTATATCATCTGGTAGAGCCTCAATCGGATTCTCCACCTTACCATAAGCTTGTCCCTCCCATAAACTTGTGTAATGATTAATAAAAGCATCATCAATTTTAGCTTGACTAATGGCTAGCCTATTGTCCTTACCCATTACCTGATTGATTTTATTATGACTCCTATGTACTCTTGTGGTTTTATGAAATAAAAAACACAGAGTTATAATCCCCATTTATGCACCCACACTGCCCTAGCTCTTTGAGCCCATGAAACTATTGCTTGTCTCAATAGAGCTCGATGCTTGTTATACATTGTTCTAACTGTACCTCCTCCCCCCCCCCCACAAAATATCTATCATCCTTTATGGTTTTGTTGTCCTTAATTTCTAATTCAGTGATGGTGCTCTCTGTGTCTCTAATTTTACTTTCTAAACTATTCATACTAACTCTACAATGTTTGCTTAATTTTTTTCTTTGGTAATAGGTTCTATGAGCCATGGCATGAAACGGGTTCCTGCCACTAGATTGCTGCCATACCTCACAAACTTTGTCATAACAATCATCATTTTCAATTCAGCTATTCTCAAACCTAAAAAATTTGACCCCAACCTACTTATGCAAATGAAAATTTAACAGTATTCTTTTATGATCAGATTGGCATCTAGGTAATTGTTCAACATTGTATGAAACTAATTGATTGCACCAAATATAATTAGCTATAATCCTATCTAGACTAGCCCATCGCCTAGCATACCCCTTCTGATTATTACACCAAATATAAGGGAACCTAAATATCCCAGTACTGATATTGCATTATCTATAATAAAATTATTGAACAGTCTCGTTTTCATACCTATTTTATGTATACCTAATCCTTATACTCTTTCACTAGATTCCCTAATAGCATTGAAATCCCTTAAAATCAACCAAGGAACCTGCAACCGAGCTATTCTTGAAACTCTTGCCAAGTCCCTCGTTGTTCCTCCACTAGCTAACTATTAGGCACTACTGAAACATACCAAGTACTATTAGTATTAAATGGTAAATTTAGATGAAGCACATACCAGGAAACTGCAATAGGAGTAACCATGCCAAGTGCCTTTCTCCAAAGACTATAATACCATCTCGAAAACCCACCGCTGGTATTGCGGCCCACTACAAACTCCTCTTGAATTTATTACATAGTTTATGGATTCTTGGTTAAGCAACCATTGTTTCCAGGTAAGCATACAACTGACAAATTAAAGTTAGAAAGAAAATTTTGGATTATGATAATTGTGTCTCTTCCAGATGCTCCCCTACAGTTCCATAATAGCAGTCTCATTTTTTGAACTAGTATGAGATACAACCTACTTACCTCTCAGCTACCTCGGTTCGACCCTTCGTTTGCACCCACGCTTCCCAAATGCCCTCTTCCACCTTGACCCCTCAAAAATTTGAGAGATGTGGAATGTTCTCTTTCTTGACACTTGGCATTGTCTCTCTCCTGAGAATCCGAGACTCCTCGGCTGTCCCCCATAGGGCCATAACCCTTTGAAAATGATGAACCTACCCACACTCTTCTTTTTAGAGGCTTTGAAAAGTCAAGCTCAATGCATACTTGTGTATATCTCGCCCTACTCATGCTTAGTAGTTGCTCACCAACCTTGATAACCCTGCCAAAGTGAGATGCGACAGTTTCCAGTGCCTCTGGGGTCCAGTACTTCATCGACAGATAATAAAACTAAACCTACAACATTGTTGTGGATAGTTTCTCACAAGCAGTGTGATAGTATTCCCTTAAGCGCACCAAATGGAACACCAGGCCATTGATCGTCCATGGTCTCTCCTTGAGGAGACCATCCACCATCTCCTCCAATGAACACCTAATCAAAAAATGTTTTCGTTCAGCATATCGGTGACCGAGAACTCTCCATAGCTATTCCAAAGCTTGAAGAGATTCTCTTTCGCACTTTCTAAATATGGGGCCTTACCAAAGACCTTTCCTAACATGTATCCTCTCATGGACCCGTGAGGCTTCAGCAAAACTCCCTCTTCTATCATCACAATATTAATGACAGTTGCTCTCAGCTAATCTAAGACCTGCCCCAGGCGAGGATCGTGTCCATCTAGCACGATTCTTGCCTCTCCTGACCATGCTGGCTCTGAATTTTGATGTTCCTCTAACTAGTTGTCCTTGTTCCCCTGTAAACATAAAACTAGAAGTATTTTTGAAAGAGATGGAAACCAAGACAAGGGAAGGGTCCTCCAAGGTTCCTCTAGCCAAGGTCCCTCCTAGGGCCCTTACTCCTCTCAGAGTTCCATCCTTGCCCCCACCTACCATGGTAAGTGGGGGACAAGAGCTTTCTGGAGCCTCACACGAACAACACTATCGTGGAAGATGAACAACACTCTCTTGTAAGACGAATAGGATAGTTCTTGCCTAGAGATTGATAGAAGTTACTTTTAAATTAATGAAGACATCATTTACTATTGTATATTATTGAACTTTTTTCTTATACTAAAAGGCTAGGGTTGTATGTAAATGTATTATGATATAAAAATCAATTTGTATTCAATTATAATGTTGATTATCTAGTTAGATCACTTTGAATTCCCTTGGATGAATCAACCTAGTCAAGGTCAAATTGGGTTGCCTAAATCTATGTCTTTACATAAACATTTCATTTATAAGCTTAAATCTCCATGTTTTGATTTTAAAGCAAAGAATATTATTCCCTTGATAAATTTGATATGGAGCATATATTAGCATTTGAGAGAAAAGATGTGAAGGCCCCTGATTTTAATTAATAAAACTTTCTTAAACCATGACGTACTTTGGATTGATTTTAAATAAATGTGCTGTTAAATTGCAATAGGCGTGCTTAATATGAATTAACATTTTTGGAGGGTCTTAAGTGCAAACGGCCCTTACTAAACCATTTTTTTCAAGATAGCGACCAAGGACCTAACTGGAATTATTGAAAAATGGATGGACTAAGTTGCAAGTTTTGCAAGTTTTGCCTATCACGGTATTTTTGCAAGATGACATAATTCATGTGTAATGTTCAAGCACGTGGCATTGATAATTAAAGAACCGGGGATATAATTGCGAAAGTGCTAAGAAATCATGCACGCGTTTAACACTCCATGATGTCTTCATAAATATGAAATAGCGGCTAGGATCCAAGGCATTAGATAACTATTTACCATTAGATAGCTGAGCTAATAAAACACGTGGCCACACATTATGAGTGGGAGCAAAGGAGAAAATGCATGAGTAGTCGAGAAATGGTTTTCGGGAAGAAACCAGACTCGTTCTCTAGGAAAAGCTATGTGGGGAGGACTAATGGGAAATCAGTGAGCGGGAAACGGATTCCTTCATCCGTTTCGCTCAAACCAGTCCAACGACTAAACAAAGGGAACACATGGAGACGCCACGTGGAGCCGTGATCTACCGTGCATCTGAACTGAGATGTGAGTCCGAGACAAAACAGACAAGCTTCTCTCTTACCTTTTATCAGTCTTTGAGCGCGTATCAAGCCCAAGGATTCACCGTACTGGACTGCTGGATTCCCTGTTCGTGACCAAAGAAAAAAAGGGTGAGTCATCCCATCACCGTACCGCTGTCCTCTCGATGGAGCGGGAGACCATCCCTCGAGCCCCATGTCGACAGTCCCCCTCAGTGCTTAAGAATCTCGAGCCTCCACCAAGGAGCCCAACAAGTGAGTAAGTGGAATTTCTACTATTCTCCAGTGAACCAGTCGAGCTTAAAAAGGAAGAACCGAAGGGCTTCGGTCATGGGCTGCCAAGCATCACGTAGTGCACCAAAGGTCGAGAGACGGTCGGTCGTTGGTGAAGGCGGGAGACACCTTGGCCGGGGTAAACCTTCATGGCGAGAGAGACGAACAACGGAGGCTGACAGTGAGTGTGGAGAACCCTGTGAGCGCTTCTTCCCCTGTGTATACATGACTAAGGGAGCCTGTTTAAGTGAGAGGAGGCTTGGGGACAGAAGAAAAGTTCAACACCTCTGTTGTACGTTAGAAACTTAGACAACGATTAGAAAGGAATTGGCTTTTAGTCTCTAGAAAACTGAAAAGAAGGTGCTGGAGTGGAGGGGATATTGTCAGATCCCGGCAAAAAGGGCGGTGTTGCAAAGGGGATTTAGATTCCAATTAGAACTACTAAAAAGGTAGGCTCTTGCACTAGTACTATGAGTATTTCGAACTCATAGTCCTCTATTTTTTTTGTTTTGTTCTGCTAGATGGATGTTGGAGTCCATCTTATGCTTTCTACTATACTTGATGGATGTTGGAATCTAACCTTGCTCTCTGTTCTTCACTATTTTAGGGTTCCTCATAGTCCAGGAATAAATCTATTAGATAACCAGCATTAGAAATTTAGTCAAGCAATGGATTCCTAGGGGCATAGAGATCCGGGTGCCATAATCTCTGCATTGATTTACCCTAGCATTTTCCAATTGTTCACCGTAGTTCTTCTTTAGATTTTTAAGTTAAGAGTAGATCAACAACTGTATTTTCAGGCTAGTTAATAGAGGGTGAATTAGTACTAGAAGAGCCGGTCCCTGTGGATTCGGCTACCCTACCCGTGGGGTACTTTAGTACTTGATCGACCTGGTATATTTGCGGAAGATAGCATACAACACATCACCAATAATTAAATTAAATTTATTTATTCTTTTTTTTTAATGACTCCCTCGCTCTCACTCTTATGTGTGGTCCATGTCATGAATTACTTTCTATTTGTTTATTTACCTCATGAGATTCACAAATTCACAACCACAAATAAGTGCGACCCCACTTATTTGTTATTTAAAATGATGTCGCACAACATGACACTCTTTAACATGAGTCATGACTTGGCTGATTATGGTAAATAAACAATGGAGAGTTTTCAAATTGACCAAACCATTAGAAGTCATTCAGAAAAGTGATTTTTCTTTAAAAAAAAAAAAAATAGAAAGGTGATTTAAATCTCTATTCTTTGAATAAGCATGTAGCATAAGGATTTATGCCAAGATTGTTCCTAATCCCAACTTAACCTCAAAAACATACATCGACCTTCTTTGTTGTTGACTTTCCACATGTTTTGAGCTATTGTTGGAATTGTACCCTCCTCCTGGGCAGTATTATCAAAATTGATGAAGAATTTTAAAAGTGGTCAACACTTAATGTGTCTCCTTAAATTTAACAGGTTATTTTTGTTTTTTGTTTTTTAACCATCGGAGAAGATCGGTGATCATCAGATTCCACAAGATTTGAGAATGAAGGGCTGCCATGTAATATTATTGTAGAGTATTGAGACGTATGGAAAACAACCTAATTGTTATTAGATTTCATTAGTAAGCGTGGACTAATAAAATGAAGTTTGAGATTTAAGGGCTGGGGCGAGTCACAACATTGAGAGAAGAATCAATCCAATAGTTCTATTCCATGGAGGGAAAAACAAGACAAGAAGCCCAACCCGGTGAAAATAAATTCTCATTGCAAGTTATATTACTTAATTGAGTTATTATAATACCAGATGTCTGCGGGATATGAATGTATATTTATGTATAGGACCACCAAGGAGCTACATGTAAGTGGAAATAATATCTATACTCTCTTTTTCTCCGGCAAGTTGTTAGAAGTGGTGCCCATGCAAAGCCATAAGTTTGATTTTTGAGATATTAATTATGAATCTTATTTTATGTATATACAAATGTTATAAGCTCAATCAGTGCTAGACATCGGGGTAACCGTTCTGGAGCATCAGGAGTTCGAGCTCAAGCCTTTGCCATGACTCAGAATGAGGCGGTTGATACTCCCGACGTCATTGTAGGTACAATGAAAATTTCAGATTGTGATGCATGTATCCTTATAGGCACTGGATCTACTCACTCTTATATAGCTTATACATGTGCATCACAATTGAATATGACACCAACACCTCTAGAAAACACAATGAATATAGCATCACCTATAGGAGACTCTATGATAGTTAAGCAAGTATTCAGGAGTTATAGAATACAGATAGGTGATCACGTGTTAGAGGCGGATTTGATTCGTTTAAGGATCACTAATTTTGATACACTTTAGGGAATGGATTGGTTATCGAGACACCATGCCATAGTAGACTGCTTGAGAAAAGAAGTGAGCTTCCAAAAGCCTAGTGAGAAGGAGAGATTTATATTCAGGAGGAGGAGATCATCATCCCTGTTTTGCATGATCTCCGCTCAGGCTGTAGAGAAGTGTATAAAACAAGGAGCAGAGGCTTATTTGGCCTATGTAATTGATGCAAGGGTGCCCTGTGATGATATCTCTAACATTCCGGTAGTATGTGAATTTTCGGATGTGTTTCCTGAGGAGCTGCCAGGATTACCACTGAATCAGGATATAAAGTTTATGATTGATTTGATGCCAGGAGCCGCTCCTATATCAAGCGCACCTTATAGAATGACACTAGTGGAGTTGAAGGAATTGAAGATTCAAGTTGCGGAGCTGATTAATAGGGGTTTCATAAGACCCATTACATCACCCTGGGGAGCCCCAATATTATTTGTCAAGAAGAAAGATGGCTAACTAAGATTATGTATAGATTACAGGAAGTTGAATCAGGTGACTGTGAGGAATCAGTACCCTTTACCCCGTATTGATGACTTGTTTGACCAATTGCAAGGAGCAATAATATTTTCTAAGATAGATCTGAGGTCGAGGTACCACCAACTGAAGATCAAGGGAGAAGATGTGGCGAAGACAGCCTCCAGAGCTAGATATGGGCATTATGAATTTTTGGTAATGTCATTTGGGCTAACCAATGCCCTAGCAGCTATTATGGATTTAATAAATAGGGTGTTTGCACCCTATCTTGATCAATTTTTGGTGGTGTTTATAGATGACATCTTGATTTACTCAAAGAATGTGAAGGATCACATTGAACATTTGAGGATAGTGTTACGAATTTTGAGGGAGCAATAACTCTGAAAAGTTGAGTAAATGTGAATTTTGGTTTGAAGAAGTGATGTTTCTTGGCTATGTCATCTCGATAGAAGAAATCTTTGTGGATCCCAAGAAGGTTAAAGCAATTGTGGATTGGAAGGCACCGACTACAGTGACAGAAATAAGAAGTTTCTTGGCTTTAGCTGGGTATTATAGAAGATTTGTAGAAGGCTTTTCAGTAATAGCCCTCCCGATGATAAAACAATTGAGAAAGAATGCAAAGTTTGTATGGACTGAAGACTGTGAAAACAGTTTTCAGGAATTGAAGAATAGATTGGTGTCAGCACCAGTACTCACTTTGCCTAAATGTTGAGATTTATAGCGATGCATCATATCAAGGCCTTGGATGTGTGTTAATGCAATTTGGCAAGGTGATAGCATATTCATCTAGGCAGCTGAAAACAAATGAAATTAATTACCCAGTTCATGATTTAGAACTTGTCGCGGTGATATTTGCACTGAAGATATGGAGGCATTACCTTTTATGGTGAAACATGCAAAATTTAAACTGATCATAAGAGTTTGAAATATATTATGAGCCAGAAGGAGTTGAATATGAGGCAGAGGTAATGGGTGGAGTTACTCAAGGATTATGATTGTACATTGGAATATCACCTAGGAAAAGCCAATGTAGTGGCCGATGCCTTGAGCAGAAAAAGTATGGCTCATATTTATACAAGGAATAATACACAGATGAGGGAATTGAAATCTATAGAAGTTGAACTGGAGGTGGATGGTTTAGGAGCTATGCTAGCCAACTTCCACTTGAGGCTAACATTAATGTCACAAATTGAAGAAGCCCAAGGGTAAGATCCGAAGTTTAGAAAGATAATGGAAATATTTAAATTGGGGAACCAAGGCGAATTTGTGATGACTGAAGGGGGGACACTGAAAGTGGGAAACGGGATGTGTGTTCCAAATGTTGGAGGCCTCAAAGAAAGCATTATGGAGGAAGCACACAACTCCGGATATGCAATGTATCCTGGTACAACTAAAATGTATAAGACCCTCAGAGAGAATTATTGGTGGAAGGGTATAAAAAAGGATGTTGCTCAGTTTGTGGAAAAGTGCTTTGTTTGCCAATGAGTCAAGGATTATTGCAATATTTGGAAATCCTGGAGTGGAAATGGGAAAAGATTTGCATGGACTTTGTCACCCCCCGAACCAAAATGGGACGTCGGCAGATCGGCCGCATACTTGTGGAGATGAGCCCCACTGTGTATGCAAGGCCTCATAACCTGTTTACAATTACTACAAATAACTGAAGAATATCAATTTATTACTAAATCTCAAATGTTCAATTTAATATTCAACATAATCTAACAGATGGGCAAAGTTTATGAAAATAAACCAGTACAACTTATTTTATTCAACACACTAGAGAAAATCCCTAAGACACTAAGGATAAGATTAGGCTCCGGTCATCTCATCTACCCACCGGCTAGCTACTCCTCGTGATCTGAAAAAAAAAGTCCAAAGATTAATGAGCTTGGGAGCTCAGTAAGTACCCACTAAAACAGTGAACCATGCAGTGTTTTAAGATAGTAAGTAAAACTGAAACAAAAACAGTAAAAGAAAAAAAAATTCTTAAATAACTCAATAATTTGTAAAAATTATAGTTTCTGAAAATATCATACAAACATACTACCAGAAGGTTTAGTTTTTTACTCAAAATACTAGAATCTCCCAAACTTTCTATGACCACTAATAACCCCGGTGTACGGGTCGAAGAAGCAAGGTCAAGTATTATAACCGGCCAAGACGGGAAACAGAAATGTAAGGTCGCTATTGTGGACCGACAAAGACGGGTTGAACTAGTTCATAACGGTCACGATGTCGACCGCGGTCAATGATTAACCCCCATTGGCGAAGGTGGGAACACGAGCATTTGGAGGCGTACTGAAAATCGGGATAAATATCGCTAGTAAAAATAAGTCATGCAATCAATCAAGAGTATGTCAAGCAAGCAAATGTCAATAGTTCTAAACCGAACATACATGCATGGTTCAGTTTTGTGCAGAAAGTAGATCAATTACAATTTCTTTAAAATGTCAGATAAAATCAATATATAATTTAAGTTATAATAACAAAAATAATTTCTATAAGTTGATAAGAAAAACATTGCTTAATTTAGGTGGAATACTTACCTCCACACTCCAAGTTTAATCTAACCGTGCCTGAAGCCTCCGTGTCGAGATCTAATATAGAAAAATCTGGTCTTAGTTATTAAGTTTTACAAGTGTCACACACTACCGTACTTATCACCACATCTCTCTATAGGGACACCATCATGAGGTTCTATTATATATCCTACCCATAAGTTATCTTATTTAACCTATTAAATTTTCAGCAGCTAACTCTGAGAACAATCAAACGAAATCTTATTAATTATAAAAATAGTTTTTTTTATAATATCAGTTATAAAATAATTCCCCAAAAGAACAAAAATCTGTAGCAAGGGAACAATTGATTTGGTTGGTAAAAATAAATAAATAAATAAATAAATAAATAAATAAATAAATAAATAAATAACACAAAATAAATAAATAAACATCAAAACTTCATAATTGCCAAAACTTTGACACTAGCTCTAGAAGCTACAACTTGAACCCGTTTCCGAAAATTTCAAAATAAATAATAATAATAAAAAAAAAGCTTTCAAAATCAGAGAAAAGCATGAGATTGATATCTTCAAAATTGAAATCAGTCAACGTGTGATTCCATAGCTTGGACCATTAATAATATAATACTAAGTTACTAACCATTCACAAAAGGGTTTAATATTAATACAAAAGATTGGAGCTTTATCATTAAATCTCATAAAACCTATTTAAATAGTGAATTAGTGTAAAACAAAAAAATCAACCAATAATACAAAGAAGAATAAAGCAAGCAATCAAATTAAAACCTAGGTTGTAAACCACTTGCATCATAAATAATTTCTATTATCAATTCTAATTTAACCCAACAGATCACAACAAAGAGGTTTACAACACACCATTATCAAACAATCTAACCCTAATTCCCATAAAAGTTTCATCTAAAACAAACTAGGACGAGGATTAGTTGAGGGCTCACCTTGATAGCCTACTACTCAAAATTCGGTCAACTGAGGAGGTGATCTGAGAGAGGAAGAGAGGGCGATCAGGGTTTTCAGGTGTGAGGAGATAAATAATATTTTCAGATGTAGGGAGATAAATAAGGAGATAAAACTGATAAGGAGATAAAAATGATTTTAGTTGGGTTATGATAAGCATCACTCGTTTTACCTTTTGATCCCTATACTTTTATATATCTGTTTTTAGTTTTTTTTTTTTTACGTATTATTACAGACTTTGTTACAGGGTTGCCTAGGACCCAGATAGACAATGATACTATATGGGTGATTGTTGATAGACTCACTAAATGTGCACACTTCCTCCCTATGTAGATAAACTATACTCAGGAAAAACTAGCAAAGTTGTATGTTGATGAGATAGTGAGATTACAAGGGGTGCCAGTATCGTCAGTACGGCGTTCCTTCCTCAGATTGACGGGCAGACAGAGAGGACTATTTAGATATTAGAGGACATGTTGAGAGCATGTGTCCTGAATTTCCCTGATAGCTGGGATCAACATTTGAGATTAATTTAATTTGCATATAATAACAGCTATCAGCAGAGTATAGGCATCATACCGTTTGAGGCTCTTTATGGAAAGAGGTGTAGAACACCTTTATGTTGGGATAAGAAAGGAGAAAGAGAATTATTGGGGTTAGAGTTGGTACAGATCACAACAGACAACATCAGAACAATTAGAGAAAGGATGAAAGCAACTCAAGATCGACAGAGGAGCTATGCAAACAACAGGAGACATGATCTGGAGTTTGAAGTAGGAGACAAGGTTTTCCTCAAAGTATCTCCGTGGAAAGGAGTAATGAGATTTGGAAAGAAAGGAAAATTAAGTCCGAGATACATTGGATCGTATGACGTAATGGCTAGGGTTGGCCCAGTTGCATATAAACTAGAACTATCGGATGATTTGTCAAGAATACATGATGTCTTTCATGTATCTGTATTGAAGAAGTACAAGCCAGACCCCTCTCACATTGTAAAATCCAAGAAATTTTAAGAAATAAAAATGTTAAAAAAATTTCCTTAAAATTATTTGTATTTTCCCTAGAGTTTAAATGGGGTGATAAATGAGGAAAATTAAGTTTAAATGGGATTTAAAACCCTAATTAGGGTTTATGGTGACTGGAAGGACTTTCTGGTAATTTTGAAAAGTTTGGGGGACTAAAGGGAAATAGTTCCCTCTCACAGCCATGGACCTGTATGTAAATTTTAAAAGTATTAAGGACCGCTGGTAAATTTTCCACGAGAACAACTCTATAGAGAGAATGAACTGCTGAGATTAAATTATCTCATGCCATGTTAAATCTCGAGATGTTATAACGGTCGTGGAGGAGCCACGTGGCGCGCTCAGAGTAAATCCATCTCATCGTATACCATATACGAGGCAAGGTGAAAGTAGTTTAGTGAGTATGACCTCACGGTGCGGGCTGTTATCAGCCGCTCATCTCCCGATGGTTTTAATCCGAGGCAATGGGCTAAAAATCTGACTGTTAAATCCCTACAAGATCTTGACCGTTGATCTGGATGCGCTCAGATCCAATGCAAAAAGGATTTTAAGATGGCCGTTGGATCACAACCAGCCATCCTCACCGTTGATCCCTACGACCTGATCACGAGGGACGGACGACCTTTTCCGGCGGCCGGATAACGCTCGCGCGCGCCCGGCCATCTCCTCCGCCCGTTACGCATGGGAGAAGCTGGTCGTTGGCGTCGGGGCCGCCCTGAAACGCCTATTGTCTCCTCTCCCCTTAGGCTATAAAAAGGGAAGTGAGCCTCCACGCTTTCGGCATCCCCTGCCGAGCAAGCTCACCGCCTCCAACCGCAGAGAGAGGAGTGTTTCTCCGGAGGGGGATCGTTTCTTCGCATCCACGGACGGGTGCAGAAGGGATCGTTCTCAGGCGGAGTTGAAGACCGAGTCTCCAGGGAGAAGAAGGAGAGCACTGAGGGTGCGGCCGAGCTCGACGTAGGAGACGGTGGTGCGCGCGGAAGGACGGAAGCCCCTGCAGCGCCGGAATTCGTCTTCAACTAGTCGGTAAGCACCTGTCATCCTCTTACGTAGTCTATAGAACGTTTGCATGCATCGGTGAGGCTTGTTGAGAGAGCCGTTCGCGCGGCCGAGAGGTTCTAAAATTCCGGCGAGAAGACTGAGGCCGGTGGCGCTCCGGAAGGGTTGGCCGTGGTTGTAAGTCTCACGGCGATGAGAATGGAGTTTGGACAGGCGCTCAGTGCTTGCCGGCGAGGGAGAACGGTGAGGTTGAGCTCTCGGTCGCGATAGAGAGAGAGAAGAGAGGTTGAAGAAGAAGGTTTTCTTTAAAAAAAAAACATAATAATAATAGTAATGTTTTAATTAAAACATATAACTATAAGGGTGTGACAGTTAAATAAAAATAATAGTAATAATAGTATAACAAATGTATATATATATATCGTTAAAGGATAAAAAGTTAAATGGTTATTAACTTAGTGTGACAAACTAATATTATTATTAAAACCAATAGTCTAAAGCTAGAAAATTAGTTAATTATTGAGACAAACAATAATTAGCTAGTTGAGTTAGTTATTTAAAAACTATTGATATGTCACAAATATTTTTCAGTGGAACTTAGGGAGTGTGACAATTAATCCAACAATTGTTGAAAAACCCTAAGAGATTTTAGATGTGTGTGACAAATAATCGATTAATTGTTTGAACAACTATAAGGGACATAGAAGTGTGACAATCGATCGATTAATATAGTTACATTAACTATATGCGACACCATCAAGTTGAATAAATCAGGAAAGATTATTCCTTGGTAACTTAGAAAATGTGACAAACAAGATCAAATTAATAGATTGGAAAGGTTTGTCTCTAACCATGTTAGTGTGACATATATTTTTGAATAAATCATTAGTAAAGTTTTACTAATTATTTTTATAACAAGGGTAGTGTGACAAATAATTGAATAATTATTTTCCTAGTTAAAATAGCTAAAAAGGGACTTTAGCTATATGACAAATATTATAATGGATAATATTTCGGTAGCGTGACAAAATAAAATCAATTATTTGAATTGAATAATTTTGTCTCTAACTATGTTAGGTGTGACAAAATTAAAGAAATAATTAAGTGCTTATTAACTATAGTGTGACATAAAATTTATTAAATATTTTGGAGCATAGTAATGCGACAAAATGAAAACCTTAGTGTTGTGACAATTATTTTGAATAATTGTTTTAGTATAATTGCAATAACTATAAGGAACTAAGGTATTGTGACAAAATTAATTTCCCTGAACTTGGATATTTGGTTAATTACGGAAATTATTTAGTAAGGTGGCTAAATAAGTTCAAAGGGACTAGGTAGACCCTAAACAAGATAGACCTTAGGGTCATAAACTACCAAATGACCAAAAAGCCCTTCAAGGGACTAAGGTCAAGTTAAATGGTGCAATGGCCTTGGAACGGGCCCAACTCAACCAGAGTGACTAGGAATGACTAAATAAAGTTTGGACACGACAAGTAGACTAAAGTTGACTAACTTTGACCAAGCTGGGTTCAAGGTCAACTAAAGGACATGGAAACAGGGGATAAGGACCAATAACCCGAGAGATGGTCCTTAAGACCCGTTAGTGGGCCTAGGCCAAACAAGAACGTTGAACATGCATGTGAAACTAGAAGCTTGTTAAAAACTTGACTCTAATAAGGGTCTATGTATGCCAGATACTCTCAGGGGAGACGTAAGGCATTCCAAGGGATTCTAGGAAGACATTTAGTCTCACCAGGAGGTAAGTACGCTTGTCTAGTTCCCACCTAGTTTCGGGTTTTTCTTGGACTTGCAATATATTCTTATTACATGCCTTGCTAATGTCATACATGCTATTCGAATCGGTTTTAGCTTCCTGTTGAGCATGTACGTTTGTATTCGGGACGTTGGTGTCCCTGTTTATTATGTTCTTCCGCTCGGACTCAGTGGAGCTAAGGAAGCTCCGAAAGAGGAATGTTCAGGGACAGGACCCCCTGGCGTTTCTGTCTGCCTTGCTATAGAGACAATTCTCTGGTGGTCTTACCTGTCAATGGGCATGGTACACTGACCGTGTTAACACGTAGTAGAGGTAGTTCTACCGACCTATGACCGGAGGGTCAAATGATCAAAAAGGTCGTTCTTATAGCAAATAGCTGGACATACTGGCCGGGAGTTAACTTTGGGTTCTTTTGAAACTCATTAAGAGCCCGAGGGCTTCTATATCAAGGGGTCGTACCTTTGATTTGTTCTGGTAGACTCCTAGGGTTATATTGTTGGCATTGTGACCTCCTTGGATGACTTATTTCCTACTTATGTCTTTGTGACCCGCAAGGATACTTACTGGGCTTTCCATTCGAAAGCTCATGTGTTTCACTTTTCCTCTTTTACAGATTCCGAGGTCTAGGAGGGGGCGGAGCCTGAGGAGAGGACACAGGAAGATCCGAGGTCTAGGAGTCTCCTTTTCTTATATTCCTTGAACTTTACTATTTGTAGGACCCGTAGAGGGGCCAGGCTATTATAGGGCCTATGGACCCTGATGACTCTTTGTTCCTTCTAACACGAGTTTATTTTATGTTATGAAATGTTATCTGCTTATCACCTTTTTAGGCCTTGTATTTGAGCGGAGTTTTCCTCTGCTTAAATACGGCCGGTCTGTTGACGCGCTCGAGGTCCCGGGATCCGGATCGGGGCGTGACAGATTAAAGTGGTATCAGAGAGGGGTTCTCTAGATAGAGCAGATAGCAGACCCTAGATACCCTTAGCTAGTTGCATAGACTGAGTGCGGGACTGGGGTAGTATAGATAATGGTACGTTAGTTTGACACTTGGTTTTACCTGCAGGATGTCGGGACCGTCGTACCGTGATTCGTCTGACGATGAGGTGGAGTCTATCCGGGAAAACACTCCACCACCCCGGGCCGATTCGTCTGAGCCTGCAGAGGTCCTCGCGGAGATGAGGAGGACGGTCGAAGCCACCAACCGAAAGGTTGACAGGCTTCCGACCACGGTTACCATGCTGGTCCATGGACTTAGAGACCATATGGCTATGCAGAGGCCAGTGGACGTAGGACCCAGGGTTCCACTAGCACAGGAGATAGTGAGCCCGAGTATCCCTCCCCAACGCGTGTGCCGAGCTCGTGATTACCGCCGTTTATTGGGGGTTCAGATTCGGGATAGAGCTGTAGGACCGTCTCCTGCCGTTCTCAGGATCTCCTGGTGCCGACGATGTGGAGTATATGGGCACCGCATGACGGAGTGTAGGCGCCATGCCCTCTAGTGCCGTAGCTGTGGCAGTCGGGAGCACCTAGCTTTCTACTGTCTATCTGGTGCGCCGGGACCTAGCAGGGGACTACAGGGGACTGGAGGACATCGACCCTGTGCTGACTACACTCCACTGTCTCCTGACGGGCATCACCTGGACTGAGTTTTAGTTTTAGTTGCTAGAATAATCGTATTCTTACAAACATTTGTGTTGTATGAACTACTTAAATTATGTCCTTTAGTATCTTGTGTTTTTCATGTTGTCTCTAGTCGTTGCTCTTGAAATGAATAAAAAAGTATGTTTTTATCATCACTTGTCTTGCTGAGAATAAAAGTAACCTTGAAATCCTTATACAGCTGAACTATGGATCACTTGCGTGGAGGTCGAGGTGGTAGGAGTAGAGGAAGGGGTAGGCGAGGACGACCTCGTCGTACTGATATGCCACAGCCTCCTGTGGATGAAGTACCCCAACCGCAGGGTGGGGAGGTACCCCCACCCATGGACGAGATGGAAGTTGAGCAGGAGGTACCTGCTCAGTCTAATGCTCAGGCGCCTCAGGCAGAGGGCCAAAACCCAAGGGGGGAGGTACCCCCCATGAGCATGATGGAACTCATGCGAGAGATGTTGGGACTGATTCAGGAGACCCGACAACAATGAGTACCACCTCCAACAACCACCCCCACGACAAGTAGAGGATTACTAGGGGAGATAAAGAGACCCTCTCCCCGACCGTTTGAGGGAGCTGCAGATCCCCATGCTGCAGAGCAGTGGATAAGGGAGATGGAGAAGACCTTCGAGGTTTTTCAGACCACTGAGGCGGAGAAGAAAAGGACCGCCGTATACATGCTCCAACGACCCACCGAAGATTGGTACTTTGGAGAAATCAGACTAAGGAAGGGTGAGGCCTTCCAGACTTAGGAAGAATTCAGGACTGTGTTCTTCGCCAAGTACTTTTCGAGAGGACATCTAGTACAGCTGGGACAGCAATTCTCCCAGCTTTTTCAGGGAGGCTCCACAGTGGAGCAGTATGAAACAGAATTTGATAGGTTGGCCCGCTTCTTGCCTGACATGGTTCAGACAGAAAAGAGCCGAGTGATGAAGTTTGAGGCCGGATTGCGGCCATCGTTGAAAAAGATTATGACTAGCCATATGTGCAAGACCTACACCGAAGTTGTGGCTAGGGTCAAGTACACTGAGGCTTCTAGCCAAGGGGACGCCCAGGGGACGTCCCAGAAAGATAAAAAGGATAAAGGAACGAATAGCCAGGGCCAATCGTCAGGGAAGAGCTCTGGGAAGCGGAGGCCTGATAATAGATACCGGCCTTGTAGAAAGCCAACCAGGTCCACAACCTTATCTGGAGGCAAAGGGTCATCAGCCAGTGTAACCCAAACGCTGAAATGCTACGAGTGCAAGGGACCACATAAGAGGTCCCAGTGCCCGAGGATAACTGGGGGGTGTTATTTTTGTTTGGCTTTGGATCACCAGAAGGCCCAATGTCCGCAGCGTCAACAAGGACAGAGTGTGGTGGGGGGAAACCAAGGATCTCAACAAGCTTCCCGGCAATCTGTTGGACCACCACCAAGACCACAAGGTGGAGATAAGAAGGGGAAGGCTCCTTCAGGACAGCCTTCCGCCTTGAATCAACCCCAGCAACAACAAAGGAGAATGACCCATGGACGAGTCTACCATTTGACGACCGAGGAAGCGCAGGCATCAGCTGATATCGTGGCAGGTACCATTTCAGTTAGTTCATTTTATGCCTGCACTTTATTTGATCCTAGAGCCACACACTCTTTCGTATCTGCACGATTTGCACGGAAGCATACATTGCCTACTATAGATCTACCCCAGGACTTGTGCGTAGACACCCCGGTAGGAGCTGCCAAGTTGGTAAGGAGGATGGTACCGGCATGCCCAGTAATAATTGAGTGGCGAAGTTTACTTGCAAACTTGCATGTAATGGACCTGAAGGATTACGATGTGATCCTCGGGATGGACTGGCTCTCTTCGGTTTACGGGGTGGTAGACTGTCGTGAGAAGAGAGTTGTGTTTAAGATGCCGGGAAAAGAAGAATTTACCTTTAAAGGCAGCCAAACTTGTTCCCTAGTACAGGAGATTTCAGCTCTCCAGGTTCGGAAGTTACTTAGGGGTGGATGTATAAGCTACTTGGCTTCTATTACTGAGGAAAAGAAGGATAGAGAGATCGTGGTCTCAGACGTACCCGTGGTAAGGGAGTACCCTGACGTGTTTCCGGAAGAGTTACCGGGATTACCCCCGGAAAGAGAACTGGAGTTCTCTATTGATTTGGTTCAGGGAACAGCTCCTGTGTCTAAGGCTCCTTACCGGATGGCACCTACGGAGCTTAAGGAATTGAAGATCCAACTAGAGGAATTATTGGATAAGGGTTTTATCAGACCTAGTATGTCACCTTGGGGAGCACCTGTTCTTTTCGTCAAGAAGAAAGACGGGTCGCTAAGGTTGTGCATTGATTATCGGGAGTTGAACAAAGTGACTGTAAAGAATAAATATCCTCTACCAAGAATTGATGACCCTCTTTGGATCATTTCACAGGGGAGCTCAAGTTTTCTCCAAGATTTACTTGAGATCTGGGTATCATCAAGTAAGGATTAAAGAGACGGATATCCCGAAGAGTGCTTTCCTTACTAGATACGGGCACTATGAGTTTCTGGTAATGCCGTTTGGGCTTACCAATGCCCCGGCAGTCTTTATGGACATGATGAACCGGGTATTTCGTCAATACTTCTACCAATTTGTGGTGGTATTCATCGATGACATACTCGCCTACTCAAGAAGCCACCAGGCACACGAGGAGCACTTAAGAATAGTGCTAGAGACTTTGAGGGAACATCAGCTCTATGCGAAGTTCTCCAAGTGCGAATTTTGGTTGGACAAGGTTGCTTTCTTGGGCCACGTGGTAAGTGGTGCTGGAGTTTCAGTAGATCCCAAGAAAATTGAAGCCGTTGTGGAATGGAAAAGACCAACAACGGTATGAGAGATACGGAGCTTCCTGGGGTTAGCTGGCTATTACCGGAGATTCGTTGAGGGTTTCTCGGTTATAGCAGCACCATTAACTAAGTTGACCAGGAAAGGTACCAAATTCGTTTGGACCGATTCCTGTGAAAAGAGTTTCCAGGAGTTGAAACAGAGGTTGATTTCTGCACTAGTGTTGGCGTTACCACAAGGTAATGCATTGGGTATCACGGTCTACTGATGGCGCCTGCAAGAGGCGGTCTTGGTTGTGTGTTGATGCAAGATGGGCGTGTGATTGCTTATGCATCACGACAGTTAAAACCCTTCGAAGAGAATTACCCTGCACACGATCTTGAGTTGGCAGCGATCGTGTTTGCCCTAAAGATCTCGCGACGTTTCCTCTACGGTGTACCTTGCGAGATCTACACCGATCATAAGAGCCTCAAATACATATTCACACAAAAAGAGTTGAATATGAGACAACGGCGTTGGTTGGAACTCATTAAGGACTATGATCTCAGTGTTCATTACCACCCGGGCAAGGCGAACGTGGTGGCCGATGCACTGAGCCGGAAGTGTGGATATGGTATTGCCACCCTATTAACTACTCAGAGGCCGCTATTGGAGGACATGAGGAGGCTCGATCTAGAGGTTGTCTTGCCTACAATGGAAGTCTCATTGGCCAGCTTGCATATCCGACCCTCGTTATTGGAAAGAATTCGGGTTGCTCAGGGACAAGATCCTGAACTGGAGGAGATCAAGGAACACATAGGCCAGGAAGAACCAACACGTTTCAGAGTCCATGAGGATGGTACTCTAAGATTTGATGGAAGGATATGTGTGCCAAATGTCCCTGAAATAAGAAGGGAGATTCTGGAGGAAGCTCACTATTCGAGCTGCTCTATTCACCCTGGAGGTACCAAGATGTATAGAGGGTTGAAGGGTCATTTCTGGTGGAAGGGAATGAAGCGAGATGTTACAGAGTTCGTGGCAAAGTGCATCACCTGTCAGTTGGTAAAGGCAGAACACCAGAAGCCGGCAGGGATGTTACAACCCTTACCCATTCCGGAGTGGAAGTGGGAACACATTAACATGGATTTTGTGACAGGGTTGCCACGTACGCAAAGAGGCCATGAATCGATTTGGGTTATAGTAGATCGACTGACTAAGTCGGCCCATTTTATACCGTTGAGAACGGGAGCATCCCTGGAGAAGTTGGCCCAGCTGTATATAGATCAGATCGTCAGACTACATGGAGTACCGGTGTCGATCACTTCTGATCGAGACACTCGGTTTGTCTCCAGGTTTTGGGAAAGCCTGCACATAGCACTGGGCACAGGATTGGCCTTCAGCACAGCTTTCCACCCACAAACCGATGGACAATCTGAAAGGACCATCCAGGTGCTAGAAGACATGTTGAGGGCATGTGCGATAGATTTTACGGGGTCTTGGGATGAGCGCCTAAGCTTGATAGAATTTGCCTACAACAACAGTTATCAGGCAAGCATCAAGATGACCCCGTATGAGGCACTCTATGGGAGGAAGTGCCGAACTCCCATTTGTTGGGGTGATGTGGGGGAAAGGAAGCTGGTAGCTGAGGCGACACTTAAGCAACCAGACTTTGTAAAACAAACAGAGGAACATGTCAAGATGATCAGGGAGAGACTCCAGGCTGCCCAGAGTAGACAGAAGAGCTACGCAGATCGAAAGAGGTCTGACCAAGAGTTTAAAGTGGGCGATCTGGTCTTCCTGAAGGTATCACCTATGAAAGGGGTCGTGAGGTTTGGAAGACGTGGAAAACTGGCTCCACGATATATCGGACCTTTTGAGATATTGGAGCGCATAGGAGTTGTGGCTTATAGATTGGCTTTACCTCATGATCTTGCTCAGGTTCATGATGTTTTCCACATTTCAATATTGAAGAAGTGTATCCAAGATCCAACACGGGTAATACCTCAGGTTCCGGTGGAAGTCCAAGAGGATATGTCCTATGAGGAACGCCCAGTAGCTATTTTGGGCCGGGAAGACAAACAGTTAAGGAATAGAACTATTCCTTTTGTTAAGGTGAAGTGGAGTAACCACACAGACCGGGAAGCAACTTGGGAACGCGAGGAAGATATGAGGAAGTGTTACCCAGAGTTATTTACTTAGTTGTAAAGGGTGTTGGAAATTTCGAGGACGAAATTATATTAAGGGGGGAGGATTGTAAAATCCAAGAAATTTTAAGAAATAAAAATGTTAAAAAAATTTCCTTCAAATTATTTGTATTTTCCCTAGAGTTTAAATGGGGTGATAAATGAGGAAAATTAAGTTTAAACGGGATTTAAAACCCTAACTAGGGTTTATGGTGACCGGAAGGACTTTCTAGTAGTTTTGAAAAGTTTGGGGGACTAAAGGGAAATAGTTCCCTCTCACAGCCATGGACCTGTATGTAAATTTTAAAAGTATCAAGGACCGCTGGTAAATTTTCCACGAGAACAACTCTATAGAGAGTGAATGAACGGCTGAGATTAAATTATCTCATGCCGTGTTAAATCTCGAGACGTTATAACGGTCGTGGAGGAGCCACGTGGCGCGCTCAGAGTAAATCCATCTTATTGTATACCATATACGAGGCAAGGTGAAAGTAGTTTAGTGAGTATGACCTCACGGTGCGGGTTGTTATCAGCCGCTCATCTCCCGATGGTTTTAATCCGAGGCAATGGGCTAAAATTCTGGCCATTAAATCCCTACAAGATCTTGACCGTTGATCTGGATGCGCTCAGATCCAATGCAAAAAGGATTTTAAGATGGCCGTTGGATCACAACCAGCCATCCTCACCGTTGATCCCCACGACCTGATCACGAGGTGACGGACGACCTTTTTCGGCGGCCGAATAACGCTCGCGCGCGCCCGGCCATCTCCTCCGCCCGTTACGCATGGGAGAAGCTGGCCGTTGGCGTCGGGGCCGCCCTGAAACGCCTATTGTCTCCTCTCCCCTTAGGCTATAAAAAGGGCAGTGAGCCTCCCTGCTCAGCATCCCTGTCGAGCAAGCTCACTGCTCCGGCGAACTGACAGAGAGAGGAGTGTTTCTCCGGAGGGGGATCGTTTCTTCGCATCCACGGACGGGTGCAGAAGGGATCGTTCTCAGGCGGAGTTGAAGACCGAGTCTCCAGGGAGAAGAAGGAGAGCACTGAGGGTGCGGCCGAGCTCGACGTAGGAGACGGTGGTGCGCGCGGAAGGACGGAAGCCCCTGCAGCGCCGGAATTCGTCTTCAACTAGTCGGTAAGCACCTGTCATCCTCTTACGTAGTCTATAGAACGTTTGCATGCATCGGTGAGGCTTGTTGAGAGAGCCGTTCGCGCGGCCGAGAGGTTCTAAAATTCCGGCGAGAAGACTGAGGCAGGTGGCGCTCCGGAAGGGTTGGCCGTGGTTGTAAGTCTCACAGCGATGAGAATGGAGTTTGGACAGGCGCTCAGTGCTTGCCGGCGAGGGAGAACGGTGAGGTTGAGCTCTCGGTCGCGATAGAGAGAGAGAAGAGAGGTTGAAGAAGAAGGTTTTCTTAAAAAAAAAAAAACATAATAATAATAGTAATGTTTTAATTAAAACATATAACTATAAGGGTGTGACAGTTAAATAAAAATAATAATAATAATAGTATAACAAATGTATATATATATATATATCGTTAAAGGATAAAAAGTTAAATGGTTATTAACTTAGTGTGACAAACTAATATTATTATTAAAACCAATAGTCTAAAGCTAGAAAATTAGTTAATTATTGAGACAAACAATAATTAGCTAGTTGAGTTAGTTATTTAAAAATTATTGATATGTCACAAATATTTTTCAGTGGAACTTAGGGAGTGTGACAATTAATCCAACAATTGTTGAAAAACCCTAAGAGATTTTAGATGTGTGTGACAAATAATCGATTAATTGTTTGAACAACTATAAGGGACATAGAAGTGTGACAATCGATCGATTAATATAGTTACTTTAACTATATGCGATACCATCAAGTTGAATAAATCAGGAAAGATTATTCCTTGGTAACTTAGAAAATGTGACAAACAAGATCAAATTAATAGATTGGAAAGGTTTGTCTCTAACCATGGTAGTGTGACATATATTTTTGAATAAATCATTAGTAAAGTTTTACTAATTATTTTTATAACAAGGGTAGTGTGACAAATAATTGAATAATTATTTGCCTAGTTAAAATAGCTAAAAAGGGACTTTAGCTATATGACAAATATTATAATGGATAATATTTCGGTAGCGTGACAAAATAAAATCAATTATTTGAATTGAATAATTTTGTCTCTAACTATGTTAGGTGTGACAAAATTAAAGAAATAATTAAGTGCTTATTAACTATAGTGTGACATAAAATTTATTAAATATTTTGGAGCATGGTAATGCGACAAAATGAAAACCTTAGTGTTGTGACAATTATTTTGAATAATTGTTTTAGTATAATTGCAATAACTATAAGGAACTAAGGTATTGTGACAAAATTAATTTCCCTGAACTTGGATATTTGGTTAATTACGGAAATTATTTAGTAAGGTGGCTAAATAAGTTCAAAGGGACTAGGTAGACCCTAAACAAGATAGACCTTAGGGTCATAAACTACCAAATGACCAAAAAGCCCTTCAAGGGACTAAGGTCAAGTTAAATGGTGCAATGGCCTTGGAACGGGCCCAACTCAACCAGAGTGACTAGAAATGACTAAATAAAGTTTGGACACGACAAGTAGACTAAAGTTGACTAACTTTGACCAAGCTGGGTTCAAGGTCAACTAAAGGACATGGAAACAGGGGATAAGGACCAATAACCCGAGAGATGGTCCTTAAGACCCGTTAGTGGGCCTAGGCCCAACAAGAACGTTGAACATGCATGTGAAACTAGAAGCTTGTTAAAAACTTGACTCTAATAAGGGTCTATGTATGCCAAATACTCTCAGGGGAGACGTAAGGCATTCCAAGGGATTCTAGGAAGACACTTAGTCTCACTAGGAGGTAAGTACACTTGCCTAGTTCCCACCCGGTTTTGGGTTTTTCTTGGACTTGCTATATATTCTTATTACATGCCTTGCTGATGTCATACATGCTATTCGAATCGGTTTTAGCTTCCTGTTGAGCATGTATGTTTGTATTCGGGACGTTGGTGTCCCTGTTTATTATGTTCTACTGCCCGGACTCAGTGGAGCTAGGGAAGCTCCGAAAGAGGAACGTTCAAGGACAGGACCCCCTGGCGTTTCTGTCTGCCTTGCCATAGAGACAATTCTCTGGTGGTCTTACCTGTCAGTGGGCATGGTACACTGACCGTGTTAACACGTAGTAGAGGTAGTTCTACCGACCTATGACCGGAGGGTCGAATGACCAAAAAGGTTGTTCTTACAGCAAATAGCTGACGCGCTCGAGGTCCCGGGATCCGGATCGGGGTGTGACACACATATGGGAGGAGGAGCCTGTTGAGTTGAGAGAAGATCTATCTTATACTGAGAAACTGATGGAGAAACTTGATAGGAGGGAACAAGTGTTGAGGAATAAAAACATTCTACTAGTGAAGATACTGCGGAGAAACCAAGTACGAGAAGAAGCTACGTGGGAGCGAGTGGAGGATATGAAGATTCAATATCCCAACCTCTTTGAAACTTGAGGTATGTTAATTTCGAGGACGAAATTTATTTAAGGGGGGGAGAGTTGTAACGACCCGAATTTTTATAGAAAATGGGCTATTAGAGCGAAACCTAAAATGAGGGTTAAAATAGTCAATTAAATTGAAAATGAGGGTTAAGAAAGATGTTTAGATGGTATAACATCAATCATGTTATTTTTTAAGATTAAATGAGTTAATGAGGCTTGAGAAACAAAACGACCATGTTGCCCCTCAAGTAAACACTTAGTAAGAGATGAGAATGAGAGAATTATTCATCTCTTTCTCACTCTCTCATGGGCAACCCTAGGAAGCACTATAGCACCTTGGAGAAATTTGGAGAGAAACCAAAAATCTTCGATCTTGGTCTCGAATCGAAGGTAGGAAATGCTTAGATAGCATGTATAGATTGAATTCTCTCCGTTTGGAGCTTCATTTGTGTGATTATGAGCTTCGGTTCATGATTTAGGGCTTTGAGGAGAAATTGAAGGAAATCAAAGAAAAGCCCAGAAATAAGATATTTGGAGCTTGAATCTTCAAGAGGTAAGCTTAACACTTAGAGGCATTTGGATGATTTCAAGTTGGGTATTCATGCATTTTAGGTCATAGGTTCATGAATTGATGAATGAGAACAATTAATGAGATTCTAATGGATGAAATGATGCATAAATGGATGGAAATGAATCTAAGGAGATGTAATTAGAGTTTAGAAGTAGTTTGGAATGATTCATATGAGAATGGATGCTTCAATAAGAAGTTCAATTCCCGGATTTACTGTAGCAAATACTAAGTTTGAAGAAGTTACTGTAGCAAGTAGAGACATGAATAGTAAATTTTTGATATTTTTCTAAAATGCTCGGAATTCGATTTCAATCATCCTGATAGTTCGGGGTTACATTTAAACTAATAAAAATAGTGCGAGCAGGTGTCTAAAGGCCCGGATTCGTCGGTTATTGATTAAAAAGCCGACATTCTAGAATAGACATGAATAGGGTAATTTTATATTAGAAATACTTTCTGATTGATATGAAATGATTTGTAATGGTCTGAAACTATGAATAGGATGTGGGAAAAGTGTCGATAGCTTCGCAAGAGGATTGGAGGATAAATAGTGCATAGTTACACTGAGGTGAGTGGAAAATGGATGACTCACATGCAGGATTTGCTTTTAAACACATGTTTTATAAATGAATTTCGATTCATGTTTTGAATGTCATTTGTTTATTTACAAGCTGATTACCCCTAGTAAGGGTTTGCATATTATGAGATGCATGATCTATATTGAAATGGCTTGTGAATGCTTGATTGTGACATGAGATTTGTGAATAAATAGGAATAGAAGTTATTCACTGAGTTGATTGACGCAACATGATTGAGTATATGGAGTTAGTGTGTTGACACTTGCATTATAATTTAGAATATGTATTGAGATAACCAATTGTGAGGAATTGGGAACATGTGTCCTATGTGTACCTATCTGATTTACGTAGTTAACTCAGTGTTCAAAGAATGAGCATGAAAGGTCTTTGGGACCTCAGTCAGTGCCCATTTGGGATGGGAGTTTTAAAAATGGAAATATTGTTTTTTGTGAAAAACCCCTACCCATACTTTTTGGGTGCATGGTATTGGTTGTTTGCCCTTTGGGGTAGTTTGTACGTACATGGCATTAGCTTCATGCTAGATTACTTCAAGCTTCAGTATGTGATTACTTCATGCTTTGGCATGTGATTCATGCCTCGTGCATGGTAAGGGTTCAACTTACATGGACATGATTAGGTGTAATGCTTGACATGATTGACATTAATGGATGTTGAGATACTTGGTGTATGATTTGATACATTGCTTATTTTTATCATTTTTATATGGGGTTTTCCGTATGAATGACACATTATCTTAATTGAAGATAAGTGAGTGGACTTGCATATAATCCTGGATTCTTATCTCGATTTTGATCAGCATATGCATACTGATTAAATGCATGGATCCTTCATATTTTGGTGCATATGTATATGTATGATTTCCAGATAATGTATATTTTTATATACTAACCCTATAGTGATGTTTTCCCTCATTGAGCGCGTGTTAGCCCCCCCCCCCCCCCCCCCCCCCCACACCACCACCACCACCACCACCACCACCACCACCACAGGGATGGATTTTGAGGATACATAGATCACTGATGGAAGGCATGTGAGAGCTGTTAGTTTTTGAATTTCATATGTCTGTAGTATGCCCTGAGTATTAGGATTGTAAAACATACTATGTATGTGACTTTGTGGATATTGTGAAAGTAGTCTTTCTTGTATTTTGATATACAGTATCCAGGATGTTAGACTTGTATCACATTATTAGATGATATGACAGGTGTTTATTTTCTGTTGAATACTTCTTGTCATGATTATACATGTCTAGCAGGATTAAACAGCCTGAGTAAGGCTGGTGTGGCGATCATGTCCCGGGATGAACAGTCGATATAGGACTATTTGGGGGCGGGTCGCCACACTAATGCTATTAAGACTAACGCAATTTTTGTCTTTGAAGGCGTTTATCACCGATAGAATTATGTCACTTAAAACCTTTATCACCCAAGGAATTCTGTCCATGAAAGTCTTTATTACCAACGGAATTCCGTCCCTGAAAATATTTTTCACATACGGAATTCCGTCCCTGTAAGTATTTATTACCCACAAAATTCTATCTCTAAAAGTATTTATCACCCACGGAATTTCGTCCCTAAAATTATTTATTATCAATCATGATAAATCTGACAAACAAACCACTATTTTTAACAATCTAATATCATAATAATTGTTAAAATGGGTAGAAAAAAGGATATAACCATTACAAAGCTTTTAAATTATCCTTTATTTTATTGTTTAGTCTTCTTATAAAAGGTTACTACAGAGATCAGAGTGACAAAAAAACCCATAACATCACTAAGATTTTATTCAATCAAAATGCTCAAAATTAGACGCATCGATTCATAATTGTTGTAGAAAATAGCTCCATGTTGATGAGAATACAAATTACTTTCAAACGGGATAAATTATAAGAAGCACACTGATTGACAATAGATGATCAGGAGCACCAAGGAACCACGAATTAGAGAACCTTATCAAACGCCGAAGCCGTACAAGGTGCGGCCTTGCCTCTCGAGGGCGTAAACGACGTCCATTGCGGTGATTGTCTTCCTTTAGGCGTGCTCCATGTAGGTGACTGCATCACGTATGACATTCTCCAGGAAAATCTTGAGAACACCTCTAGTTGCCCATTAATAGCAAGAGTTTATAGCCCAAGAAAGGCATTGACCCAATACAACCACCCCCAACCAGGGTTATGCCAGAAAGACCCAAAAAACTTCGGAGAAAGGAGACTTGGGAGTCAAAAAGTGCGTCAAAAGTCTCTAGAAAGGGTCACAAGAAAACCCGCAAAACTTGTTTTGGGAGTGGCCACAATTCAAGGAGCTGCCCTACAAAGGTAAATGATAACATGTTCAATTGAATTTTGTGTTTATTATTGTGATCTAACTATATTTTTTCAGGTTACTGCTGCTAGCAAAGGCAAAGTGAAAACATCCATTGCTGCAACAATGACAACATCCAGTAGAGTGGACCGTGTTGACATTAGACCAACAAAGAAAAGGAGAAAACACGGGTAAAGGAGAACAAGTTCAATGTAGGAATTTCTGGTTTATAGCTGGGCATCTAACCACATTTTTTCCACATTTTTTCAGCTTGCTATTGCTGCTAATGATATGGAGAAATCAGTTCATATTGACCCCATTGGACAGGACCAGCATGGCCCTATTGCAACAGGAGTTGAATCTGAACAAGTGGACAATGTTGAGAGTGGACCCACAAAGAAAAAGGAGATGGCACAGGTAAAGGAGAACAAGTATTATAGGGATTTTGTATTTATAGATGGTTATCCATCCATATTTTTCTACATTTTTTCAGGGGCCTGTTGTTGTTGCCGCAAAAATTAAAGGGAAGTCATATCATATTGAGCCCATTGCGTAGGGCCCTGCTGCAATAGAATCTGAACCCATCCAATTGGATAAGGCACAGGTAGGGGTGTGTTTTTACAGGTTTTGTTTTTATACATGTTGATCAAACAACATTCTTTAGGAGCCTGTTGCTGGCAGGAACAAACAGGTCCATAATATCGAAGTCCAAACTAGGCGGAGTAAGATCCTGTTAGAAGCTAGTGACATGAATGTAAGTACTTCAATTTTACAAATTTGAAGATTATCTTCTAGGGAAACAATGATGTGTAGTTGAAGCAAACAGATTATTAAAGAGGTTTTCCTGATCACATTGACTCTCCATACATATCTATTCTAAAACAATTTCATTTTGAATTGCTCCTAATGCTAAGTTATCAACTATTGTTCTCAAAAGTTTTCAACTATTGATTCTACTCTTATATGCTTCTGAAGATGATTCGTACCGCAACAAGGGAATCTGGAAACTCCAACAAACGACAACAAACTAATGAGGTTAATTAATAACCTTCATTAGAATAGTCTCTATTTAATCTTTAATGTCATCCTAACTATTTCCCTGTTTTGTATATAGATTGAAGGAGGGAGAAATCTAGAGTCAAAAAAAGACAGTTCATCGAAATCAGTCCTGCTAACATAAGAGAGTCATACTTGAAAATGAGAAGCTGGACAATGTGAATTAGGGATGATTAATCACTTTTTGGCATTAATTGTCGTTTGTTTATTAACTGTTTCTGAAACAAGTGTTTATTCATGTTGTTTGCTTGTTAATTATGGTTTGGGAATGCTTAGACTGCAGATATGTTGTCTGTATGTTTTGGGGTTGTTATGAAGTATGTCAAAAAGGATGTTGTTTGCTTGTTAATTATGGTTTGGGAATGCTTAGACTGCAGATATCCATAAAACTATTAGTTTATGTTGTATTGTTTTGCTGGTAATGAGCATGGTTAGTATTAATTTCATTTGCATTTTTTTCCCGTTGTTCACATCCTATATTTTGAAATTTTGTGGGGTTTCTATGCAATTTTCTAGGTTTGTGAAGCTTGTTGTTTGCTTTGCTTATAATTAGGGAAAAATGGTTCTAATGAGTATTATTTGTAATGATTTTAATTTTCAATTACATTTTTCTTTCTGTTATTGACAATTTGTATTTTGAAATTTATTGGGTTTTCTATGCAATTTTCTAGGTTTGTAAAGTCGGTTTTGCTTTTGCTTCTAGGAAGAAAAACTAATAGTATTGGAAGTGTTTTCTCGGGTTGCAAAAGTCAATTATTAGAGGAATTTTAAACACTAAAATCCTTAATCCGAAATTTTTTTACGGTGTTGCAAAAAAGGGGGGGAAAAAAAGCTGACGTGGCATGCCACATCAGCCAAACAAAATCCTTAATCCGAAAATTTTTAATTTGTTGACGTGGTACTGAGTACTGACATGTCATCATCACACGTGTCATGCCACGTCATCATATACAAGAAGCTACCATGACACAAGCAAAAATACGCCCACCTGGAAAAAAAGAAAAAAAATGTATTTCATTCGTATGCCACTTGGCCGCCACATCAGCATCAGGGACCAAAATAGAACAGAATACGTAATACACAAGGATTGTATTGAACATTTTTAAAATACAAGGATAAAAGTGAACAATGGCACCATTTTCAGGGACGAAAAGTGTAGTTAATCCTAATTTTTAATCTATACGTTTTAAAAATTTTAATTTTAAAAAACCCAATCTTTTAATTTTTTAAGATTTATACTTTTAATTTATAATCTATAAAATTTTAAATTATATAATAATATTATTTTTTATTTTGTTATTTTAATTTTTAATCTATAGGTTTTAAAAATTAGAACATTTTAAAAAAGCACTTTTCGTTAGTATGCCACTTGGCCGCCACATCAGCGTCAAGGAGCAAAATAAAACAAAATATGCAATATACAAGGACTGTATTGAACATTTTTAAAATTAACAATGACACCATTTTTAGGGACGAAAAGTGTAATTAATCCTTTAATTTTTTAAGATTTTTACTTTATAATTTATAATCTATACAAATTTAAATTATATAAAAATATTATTTGTTAATTTGTTATTTTAATTTTTAATCTATACGTTTTAAAAATTTTAATTTAAAAAAAAACCCAATCTTTTAATTTTTGAAGATTTATACTTTATAATTTATAATCTATACAAATTTAAATTATATAATAATATTATTTGTTAATTTGTTATTTTAATTTTTAATCTATGCGTTTTAAGACTCAATTGGGCCCACATCCTCCTTATCCCAAAGACAAAAGCCCCACTGGAGGTCAAGGACTACAGGCCGATTAGTCTGCTCAACCGTTTAATGAAAATCATCCCAGAAGTGCTTACTAACCGACTTTAGGGGGTAATAGTGGACTTGGTAGATGCGAATCAAACGACCTTCATCAAAGGGAGATGCATACAAGACAATATAGTTGTGGCCAACGAACTCATCCACCGAATGAAAAGAAGCATGGCAAATGGGGCGATCATGAAGGTAGATTTTGAAAAAGCTTTTGACATGGTCGATTGGGATTTCTTGCTAACAAGTATCAAAGCTAGGGGCTTTGGTGACAAATGGATAAGTTGGATCAGGGCAATACTGTACTCATCTAAAGCTAATTTTCTCATTAATGGAACCCCCAGGGGATATGTGCGACATAAATGGGGATTAATGCAAGGTGATCCGCTCTCACCACTCCTATTCGTACTAGTCACCGACATTTTTACAGCCATGCTAACCAAGGCGATGGCAGCCAATTGGTTCAAAGGGATACAGGTGGAATGGTCAGAGGACATCACCTCACTCCTATATGCTGACGACATGCTGGTTTTATGCACAGGAGATGCTTCCCACTTCAAAGCTATGAAACTCATTTTCTA
Source organism: Dioscorea zingiberensis (assembly GCA_026586065.1). NCBI lineage: Eukaryota > Viridiplantae > Streptophyta > Magnoliopsida > Dioscoreales > Dioscoreaceae > Dioscorea > Dioscorea zingiberensis. The sequence goes on from CM048818.1 coordinate 45,896,076, forward strand.
CCTTTTTGAAGGCTTTTCCGGATTGAAAGTAAATTACAACAAGAGCAGCATCATCCCCGTACGAACTAATGGATACATGGCTGAGATGCTAGGACAGATACTGAACTGCAGCCTAGGCACACTACCCCTAAATTATCTGGGTATGACTATGTTGGGGGGCCAATCCACGGAAGGAAGATTGGAGACAGCTAATTGACAAATTGAAAAGGAGGGTTGCCAGCTGGCATGGAAGTTCCTATCTCTGGAGGGAAGGGTTGCCTTGCTAAACTCAATACTCACCTCCATCCCTAATTACTGATTAATGAGATACAAGTTGCCATCCTGGGTGGCAAAAAACATTGATGGAGTCCGAAGAGACTTCATTTGGAGGGGATCATCAAACCAAAACCCAGATGCATACCACCTGGTAAGCTAGGGCAGGCTCTGTAGGCCTAAAGAACAAGGGGGATGGGAACTAATCAACCTCGGAATTTTCAATGAAGCCCTCCTGGGAAAATGGTGGTGGCGGATCCTCAATGGGGAATCGGGGTTGTGCAAGAGGGTCCTGGCGGCCTCCTATTTCAGGGGAAATGACATAAACCCCTATGGCAGGACTCCCAGGAACACATCAGTTTTTTGGAGAGATATCTCCAAACAAAGGGATAACACCCCGACAAACATGGAGGTGAAAGTAGGAAAAGGCACTCATACAAACTTGTGGAAGGAGAAGTGGATAGAGGGAAAAACACCGGGCAATATCCTCCCAGAACTACAACAAATGATCCTAGATGAGGACCAGACCATAGAGAAGGCGCACCAAGCTATACTCAACAACATATCAATATTCAAGCATGGTCTATTAACTTTAGATGGAATACAACAACTAAGGACCCTCGAGCAACACATTCGGCAGCGGGATGCTCTTCGAGAAGACACCTGTACATGGAAACTCACACCTACATGAACGTTCACAATTAAATCCCCATATACCTTCAAAGTGGATGGAGGTTTGAGATGCCCACTGGGGAAAAAGTTCTGGAAGACCCCATGCCCACCTAAAGTAAAATATTTTGCTTGGCTAGCCTGGGAAGAAAAAATCCTCACTCTACAAAACCTTGCCAAAAGACAATGGAAGGGTGAGCGGACCAATTGCTACCTTTGTGGAATAGAAGCTGAAACAATTACACATCTGTTGTTCCAATGCCAATACACGGCCAGCATCTTGGGCAATTTTTGTGACATTCTTACCTTTCGAGGCAGACTTGAAAATGCTGAAGATGTATGGGGCACGACACTTTTCTCCAAACAAGTGAAGACAGAGAGATGACTGGGATGGAGCCTGACGGGAATGGCCATAACGTGGAGTGTGTGGCTGGAAAGAAATAGGAGATGCTTTCAAGATAAACATCTTGTTTTCACGAAATTAATCCGTTCTATTGATTTCCTCATGCTTTCTTGGTTTAATGCAGCTCTCGAAACCAAAAGGCACAAACTTCAACTAGTGGATATATTAGCAAAACGAAGCCTAGCGCATACCCGGGAAGAGACTCCCCCCCAGCAACCGGGAGCAGACTTTGAAGATGACGATCCCCCAGCATAGCCTTGAATGACGGAACAACTGGCCAAGCTAAGGCAGAGCCGACCTACAAGCTAAGACACCATAATATATACACAACACAGTAATAGGTGACACCGACCTAACTAAAGGTGTGGCATGTCCTTCTCTCTCATACTCTCTTATTCATAGGAAGATCACATGTAGAATATTACTCTTGCAGTTAGGGCAGTTTGACTAAGTTTTGTTTTTTTACTTGAGCTTGGACGCCATACCGAAAACGTGCATGCATCGCGGAATAGGAATAGGGTAAGAACCTCTTGGACGTCCAGTAGACCTGGATATATAGGGGAGACCACAATCGTCAGGGGAACAAGTGAGCTCTTTAAACATCATGATGATTCTCTTGAGACGAAAAAAAAGGTGAAGAGATAGTCAAAAAGGTGGGAGCAATAGCTTGCCCTAGAGGTTGTTTGTAACCTTTAGGGGTACAAGTGAGCTTTTAATCATCTGGATGATTCTCTTGCGTCGTAAATCGGGAAAAACTAAAACTAAATTAAGTAAATAAAAATAAGAATAAGAGATGGTCAAAAAGGTGGGAGCAATAGCTTGCCCTAATGGTTGTCTTATCCTACTAATTGAAATTGTCGAAAGACTAGTCTAGGTAGGCTCTTATGCTCCTAGTCCTATTCCACCCCACATGCTCTAATCGATATGGCATACAATGCACATGTGAACCTAACATTACTATCAATTTCCTACTGCAAGTATATAGAGATTGTTTACAAGTCCTAGCTTGAGAGACGATGCCTTTCTTATCCTCCACTTCCCTATGCAACCACTATGTATTTGTTGGTGCAACATGGTTCACGAACCAGAACAACTATGAACTAGAGGTTCAACTAGGAACCTACCTCCTTTTCATTATCAATGAATGTGGTTTATCCACCTTATCAAAATAAAAAATAAAAAACATTAATAAAAATCAAATAACTTTTTAAAAAAGCACTAAATCTTTTAATTTTTTAAGATTTATACTTTACAATTTATAATCTATACAAATTTTAATTATATAATAATATTATTCGTTAAAAGAGTGGTTATTTTAGATAAAATATATTTTATCTATAATTTCTGTTGGTGAAAGCCAAAGAAAAACTCCGCTGCTACTAATATATAATTCCGTTGGTACTGAATTCCATGGGTGATCCAAAATTCCGTTGGTGATAATCCAAAATTCCGTCCCTAATATATAACACCGTACTTTTAATCTTAGGAAAAATAATATATATATATATTTTTTTTGATAAAGGTGGATAAACCAAGTTCATTATAATAGAGTTCCAAGTTGAACCGCAAGTACAATAATTGTCCGGGTCATAACGAGCCAGGCAGGTGCGTGTACATAAGTTACATAGGGAGTTGGCTGGCGGAGTCCCCACCCCTCGCCGATACTCATCTTTGGTAGCCAAAAACTCTCGTGGTAGATTCTATACTCAGTAATCTCCCCACCAGGAGAGAGTAAGTCATAAGTCGAAGTTGCATGCGAGGTGGAATAGGGTTAGCAGCAAGACACTGTGAGGGCTGGCCAAGCGGGCCTATCGGATAGCATGGAGCACAACAGTTAGGGCAGGCTATTGCTCCCACCTTTTTGACAGTCCCATGGGCGTTCCTGGGCGAATTCTTTATTTGTCTCGCTTTGTGGTTATGTTGTGGTTATGTTGGGCGGCGTCTGAGAAACGTCCCAATGTTTAAAGCTCACTTGTACCCCTAACACTAATTAGGGCAAGCTATTGCTCCCACCTTTTTGACGTTCTCATCGACCACTCTTTTTTTTTTATGCTCAGTAGCGCCTGGGGAGCGCCCCGATGTTTGAAAAGCTCACCTGTACCCCTAGCTATTGTGAAACCAATATGTATCCATAGTCCGCTCGAGGGCACACAGTGTCCTACTTATGTCCTATTCTACCTCGCCTACCACTTCCGACATGTCCTACTGCCCTAGGTGGGAAAAAAGGACTAAGAATAGAATCCAAATTTGAGAGTAGTAAGTACCTATGATTTTCCTAGGCATGAGAGGTGTGGAGGTATTCATTCCTGCTCCCGCGGTGCTTCGTCTTCGATGAATCTCTTTCCAGGGGTTCGCGTTTCTGCATTCTCCTAGTGGCTGCTAGGTTGTTCCTGGCGTTGGTATGCATCATCTGAAGTTCTTGTTTCTTGGATTCATGTGCGACATCAAACCAAGAGAGGAGGAGGTAGTCCGTCTGTCGAATTAACTCAGTGTAAACACGTTGTTTATCTTGGAAGCATCTTCGATTCCGCTCTAGCCATAGGTTTCAGATGATGTCCATGGAGGTGAGAACCCAGCTCTTCCAAGCCTCCTTTTCCACTTTCCTGGAAAAAGTAGTCTTACCCCACAGATCTTGTATCTGTGTTAGTGGTCTTTGGCCATAGAGATGGAAAAATTGTGCCCAGACTGTAGCTGAGTATTGGCACTTGAGTAGCAAGTGCTCTGTTGTTTCATCATCTCTTTCGCAGAGATAGCATGTAGTTCTTTCGCCCTGCCAGTTTCGTTTAGCTAGGTTTTGCAGCATCAGGATTTTGTCCTCTCTTGCCAACCATGCAAATAGCTTGATTTTTAGGGGGCATGCTTGCTTCAAGAAGGATCTTGGTAGGGTGTCACGTACTCCTCTGTCGATATTGAACTGGTATAGAGATTTGACCGTGAACTGTTGGTTTGTGGTTAGCTTCCAAAGCCGGCGATCATCTGCGGCATTTCCTCTGTGTGCTAGTCTTCCTTGTATTCGGTGGAGTATGTCCGTTGCTTCTCTAGAGAGTGGGCCAGGGCGGAGAATTGGTTGGCCTCGTGCAAGGAGGTTTTGCACTCCCTGTATAGTAAGGGTTGATGTGTGTATTAATGTTCGTAGCTCAGGGCATCAGTTGCAGTGTCCTTGTCCCTCCATTTAGTTGTCGAACCAGATGTTGACTGTGTCCCCTTTTCCTGCAATTGTGTTCATGTTTCCCATTACCAAGTCCCTTTGGGTCGTAATTCCTTTCCAGGTAAAAGATATTATTCTGGGCACCCTCTTGAATGGGTTGATGGCTGTATTATGAAAGTAGGTCTTTTGTATGATCTGCTGACATATCCCTGCTTCCCCTCTAAGTAATCGCCACCACCACTTTCCAATTAACGCCTTGTTGAAAGCCTTGAGGTTGATGATCCCCCAGCCACTTTGTTCCTTTGGTCTACAGAGTTGTTGCCATTTCACAAGTCTATATGCCTTGGAGCCCTGATTGGTGCCTCTCCACAGGAAGTCCCGCCGAATGGCCTTAATCCGTTGAATTACCCATACTAGGAGTTTGTATACTGACATCCAATAGTTGGGGATTGTCGTAAGGACCGCATTCAGCAGGGTTACTCGACCTCCTATCGAGAGCATATTGCCCCTTCAGGTGCCTAGTTTGTGTCCTACTTTTCGGATCAGCTTGAGCCACTCTTCCTTCCTGGGACGTGTCCTTGTGAGCGGTATGCCCAGGCAGTTGAGTGGTAGGCGTGTGGTTTGGCATCCCATTAGCCTTGCCATCTCACTGGGGTTTGTATTCGTCGTTCCCACTGGGACTATGGCGCTCTTGGCGTAGTTTATCTTCAGTCCAAATAATCCCTCAAAGAGGTAGAAAATCAGTTTTAATGTCCTGAAGTCATTTGCCTCCCCTGAGCTAAGGATAAGTAAGTCATCCGCATATTGAAGTGAGCTGATTTGGGTTTCTTCATTCCGGCCAATCCTGTATCCACTGAATAGGTTCGTCTACATAGCTTTGTCGAGCATTGTTGTGATCACTTCGTTTGCGATGACGAATAACAGGGGGGATAGTGGGTCCCCCTGTCGGAGCTCTCTTCTGTGTCTAACATACCCCACGGGATTGCCGTTGATCAAGAAACGGGATTTGGATGAGTTGAGAATTGTTCGGATCCATCCTGTCCATCTAGGTCCAAAGCCTCTAGCCTCCAATACTTCAAGCAGGAATTCCCAGTCCACGGAATCAAATGCCTTCTCAAAGTCTACTTTCATCAGGATTCCGGGCCTCCGCTTCATTCCATTGATTATCTCCTCTGCTGCTACGATGTTGTCTTGAATACATCGTCCCTTTATGAAAGCTGTTTGATTCTCACTCACCAGGCTTGATATGACTTTCTGGAGCCGATTTGCCATCACTTTGGTGATGATCTTGATTGAGCTGTTGAGGAGACTGATAGGGCGATAATCTTTGAGCAAGGATGCCTCTCCGGTTTTAGGAATAAGGAGGATGTGCGACCAGTTGATTTGTTCTAGGTTTGTCATTCCTTGGTATAGCTCCTGAAAGGTTTGGATGATGTCTTCCTTCATAAAACTCCATCCATTTTGATAAAGCGTCATGGGGAAGCCATCAGGTCCTGGTGCCTTGTCCGGGTTCAGTTCTTGGATTGCTTGCCTGATCTCAGTCTCTAAGAAAGGGTTGTCGAGCTGAGTTAGATCAACTTGTTCCCTGTCCTCGAACATTTTCTTCCAATCCTTAGTATATCTGAAGGGTCGCTTCTTGCCAAAGAGGATGTTGAAGTGGTTCGATATGGCCTCCCCTATGTGTGCCTCCCCCCTTAGCGTTTGATCCCCAATGTTCAATTGGTGAATCCAATTGGTTGATTTCCTCTGGTTGGCAATGGAATGAAAGTATTTTGTAAAGCGGTCTCCCTCCTTTAGCCATATAAGTCTTGAACATTGTCTCCAATGGTCCTCCTCAGATTTGATGATGGTCTCGTATTCTCCTCTGTTGGCTCGGAGGATGTCTTTCTCCAAGGTGGTGAGAGGGTGTGTTTCGCTCTGGATATCCAAAATATCAATGTCCCGAAGAAGCTCTTCCTTCCTATACCGTTGGTTCTGCCATGTTTCCTTTTCCCATCTCTTTAGTAAACCCCTTATTCGAGTCATCTTTTTTGACCACTTGAAAGTCCCTCCTCCCTCGAAATTGCATTGTTCCCACCATTCCTTTACCATTTCCCAAAAGCCTATCTTCTTTCCCCAGCTTCTATTGAATCGGAATGGGTAGATGCACGGGGTCTGGTCGCAGCATTCTAGTAATATCGGTGTGTGGTCTGACCGAATGCATGGGAGTGTCGTTTTCCAGATTCTGGGGAATGCTGATACCCAGTCCGTGGAGAGAAGGAATCACACCAACGGAGTTGCGACCGAATATCCCTCTCTTAATTGTCAAATATTTTTTAGTGTTTTTTCCAACGGATTTATGGCGGAAACTATTACCAACGGAATGTTCTGTTGGTGATAATATAATATTCCGTCACTAATATGTTCTGAGGTGCCAAATCCTTTCCGTTGGAATTCCTTCACAAAATTCGTCGGTGATATTGCTTTCACCAACGGAAAAAATTCTGTAAGAAAATTTTCATCTGTGATGAACTTGTTTTTTGTTGTTGTGATTATATCATTAACCTTGTAGGGATTGGTTTGAGATAAAAATAGATAATCATAATTTGATTATGATTTGATCTTTGAATTTGAATTGGATCAAGATTCATCCATAATTATAAAGTGTTTATGATTTATCTCTATCTCGAATATGAATAATAGTGAGACTAAGACACTCTCATCTATATAAGGAGAGACATAATGAGAGAGTAGACAAGCAATTGTATGACATAAATTGAGTGATCTCTTAAGTGATCTCCTAGGTTTTTTTTTTTTTTTGGGTTCCCTCTTTATTAAGAATCAGTTCAAGTATTAAGAAAGGAGGTTATACAAAGAAAAGTTTTGGGAAGAGGAAGCGAGTCAAGTAAATACTCTCTAGTTTATTTAACCAAACAATATATATCATGTGACTCCAGGATCCCACCCTTTATTATGGTGTGCATGAGGATTATTATGTTTTAACATTGCTTCCAACACAAGTTGTAATCAACAATTTGATAATTTGATTACATGACCATGTACCTTCAGTACATATTACATCCTTGCATATATATATTTATAAATTATGTCCAAATATTATATTAACATAACACTGATATTTTAAAAGACTTAGATAAGAGAGGGAATAGGTTGAACTGAACTGAACCCTTTGACCCACTAATGTTAATTTTCTATATTTTTACTGTTGATTTGTTCGGTATTTATTATTTTATAATATACATGTTTTGCAGTCTAGATTTATAATATCATATATCATTCTTTGTGCTATATGCACTAGGAGCACAAGCCAGAAATAGAAGGGAAGAGACGTGCAGGCATTTATAAGTCAGCAAGAGACTTTCTAAGGTTTTGAAGGATGGCTGGCCTGCAGAGATCAGCGGAGACGTTTAGGAGGTCTGGCTCATCCGGGCTGGTATGGGAGGACAGGTTCTCAGGGAACCTGAACCAAGACAAGGACAAGGACAAGGACAAGGACAAGAACAAAGAGGCAGCAGAGTTGAAGCACTCCCGCAGCGTCGGATCAACCGGCATGCTTGAACGAAGCCTATCTAACGGCGGTGGACGCGGGTACCGAACCATGGGTGTCGAGCCAACCCTTGACCCGCCTTCTCCCAAGGTCTCCGGTTGCGGCTTTTGCAGCGCTTTCGGCAAGTCCAGGAAATCCAAGAAATCCAAACCTCGCAACAAGCGAAACAAGTGAAGTCCTCTCTCTCTCTCTCTTTCTACAAACACATATTTATATATATACACCTCTTCTTCTGATCGGTTCCGTCATGCACATACATCATAAGCTTCCCTTTCCTTTCTGTAATGTTTTGGTGCTTTCAGAATTGATTGAGAGAGGCTTTTGAATTTGTTTTCTCTTTTTGTTTCTTGCTCTTTTGCAAATGGAATGGATGCCAAAATCCCTTATTTCTGTCTCTCATCAGTTATTTACTCAACAAAGACCATAAATTTACTTTGCATAGAAACAGCGCCACCGAATCATCCTCAACTTCCTTCCTTGCGTGTTCCTTCATCCTTCTTCTCTTCTCCCTGCTTTTCTCCCTTTTTTATGTGGTTTGATTTTTCTTACTGCGATTGGAAAAGACATGATTGCAATTTTGTTATTCTGTAGATTATGGTGATAGGGATGACTTTGAATGGGCTTTGTTTAATTGGGTAAACTCAGTGGATTAAGTCTTTTGTTCTTGGAGCAGACACGCCATGATGCTTTGTAAACTGATAAGTGAGTAAACTTATTTAATCAATAAAGTCAGGTCAAGATATAATTCAATATTGTTAATTTGATCACTGATTTGTTTTATCAGCAATTTAACGGCAATGGTGATGGCACGTTGCTGTCATCTCACCAGGGAAAGCAGAGACTCTGCTTCTTGTCACTTTGTTTGATGTTCATCCCTTCTTGATTGTTCTAACGACATATACATAAATACATAATTGTGATTTGAATTTTCCATTCTCACCTACTCCTCCCCGGCCGCTGAATTAAGGTCTCTATACTAGACCCACTTGTTTAATTTAATTAAAACATTGGAGTCCAATATAGTAAGAGTAGATAATGATGAAACGATGATGAATAAAAGAATTTAGAAGCGCTTCCAGTGTTATCGGTTCATTCTGTTGGCATGTGGTGTTAGAGATCGCGGACTCTTTCTCGTCTCTGATCATGAATAGCACGCGCGGCGCGGCACAAACAAACTCAGGTTCTTTGCGTAGTATGTTGGCTATGAGTAGGCAGGCGTTGGGTGCATGAGCTGCCTGCCATTGTCTCATCTCATGCTGTATTAAAGTTAAAGATGCCACATGTATTGCAATCCATCTTTCTCATAAGATGGGAAACACTCTGGCGTGTGTTATATAATAAACCAAAAGAATAGCGGGTCATTTTCCATCTCCCCGTTCTTCGTTCATCTCTTATCTGGTGGTCTTCCTACTTCAATCTCCAATTTTTTCCTCTCGCCACCTAAGTTTGACGGATTGAGACAAGAACGGCATATTTTTCAAGCATTAGGAATCCAGCAGACCAGACCAGATGGAAACTGACGGGCGGTGGTTTTCAGACCCACGATGTTGACAATGTATTAATTGATTAGCTTATTATTGAAGCCGCCGGTACCACCCGTCCAATGAGATGGTTATGGTTTCAATGTATGCTTCAAAAAAAAAATAAAAAATTTGCAAACTGGTCAGAAGATTCATCCTTGGCGGCTTTACTAATGAATACAATCATTCGGTTAGTTGTTGTAAATTATGATATGAAATCAATACAGAAAAAAAGGAGTAAGCGGGCCATCCATCCCACTCCTGCTAATTATTTCATCCAATTATTATTATTTTATAACCACTGATCATGCCAAAATCTTCTGACCAAGCTTTTTAAGTAGGATGTAGGCAGAAAGTTAATCTTAAATTTATTATTATTATTATTATTATTATTGTAAAGTGGAGATTGAAAAGTATTCTATTATCTCACAGTCTCTTGAAAAGATATATCTATATATATATATATATATATATATATATATATATATATATATATATATATACAGCCAGGTGTAAAGTGACTAGATATAAAGATAGCTAACTAATGTATAGCTAGCAATAACTAATGTATAGTTAACACTCCTCCTCAAGTTGGAGTATACATATTAGTCATGCCCAACTTGTTATAGAGATAATCAACCCGAATCCCATTTAAAGCTTTCGTGAAGATATCCCCTAGTTGCTCTCCAGTCTTCACATATCCTTTAGAGATCAGGCCTTGTTGAATTTTCTCCCGAACAAAATGACAATCAATTTCAATGTGCTTAGTTGGCTCATGAAAAACAGGATTAGAGGCAATATGAAGAGCAGCTTGGTTATCACACCACAATTTTGTTGGTACATCAGTTTTAAGTCCTACTTAAGTCAAGAGTTGATATATCCACATTATCTCACACACCGACTGTGCCATGGCCCTATATTCTGACTCTGCACTAGATCGCGACACAACGTTTTGCTTCTTACTCTTCCAGGAGATCAAATTCCCTCCAACAAAGATACAATAACCTGAAGTGGATCTTCTATCCACTTTAGAACCTGCCCAATCTGCATATGAAAAACATTCAATATGAGTGTGCCCATGATTTGCATACACAATACCACTTCCGGGTGCTCCTTTCAAATAACACAAAATTTGCTCTAGCGCTGCCCAATGATGAACTGTTGGAGATGACATAAACTGACTTACAACACTGACCAAATATGCAATATCCGGACGAGTCACGGTGAGGTAATTCAACTTCCCAACCAATCTTCGATATCTCTCAGGATCTTCAAATGGTTCCCCATCTCCTGTAAGGTGCATGTTCGGGGTCATTGGAGCACTACAAGGCTTTGCTCCCAGTTTTCCTGTCTCAGTTAATAAGTCAACAACATATTTTCTTTGAGATAGAAAGATACCTTTTTTACTCCTTGTAACTTCAACCCCCAAGAAATACTTTAACACCCCCAAGTCCTTTGTGTGAAACTGAGTATGAAGAAAGGACTTAATAGATGAGATTCCCGTATTATCACTTCCAGTAATAATAATGTCATCCACATATACCACTAACAGAATGATACCAACTTCTGATTGTTTGTAGAATATAGAATGGTCAGGCTTGCTTTTCATCAAACCAAAATTTTCAACAGCCTGACTAAATTTTCCAAACCAAGCACGAGGACTCTGTTTCAAACCATATAAAGATTTTTGAAGACGACAAACTCACCCTGACTCCCCCTGAGCAACAAAACCAGGAGGTTGCTCCATGTATACTTCCTCGTGAAGATCACCATGAAGAAAAGCATTCTTGATATCAAGTTGATGTAAAGGCGCCATGGAGATAAACAGCCGAACAGATGTCAATTTTGCAACAGGGGAAAAAGTTTCAGAATAGTCCACGCCATAGGTTTGAGCATAGCCTTTAGCGACAAGACGGGCTTTCAATCGGGCAATGGACCCATCCGGATGGACCTTAACCGCAAACACCCATTTGCATTCGATAGCCCGTTTCCCCGAAGGTAAATCTACCAAGTCCCAAGTACCATTGTCATCTAAAGCATTCATCTCCTCTATCATTGCATTATGCCAACCCGGATGAGATATTGCTTCACGAACAGTTTTAGGGATAGAGATAGAATCAATGGAAGCAATAAAAGAACAAGAGGAAGATGACAAGGCGTCATAAGAAACAAAAGAAGAAATAGAATAAGTATGCTTACATTGGCGTTTACATGCGTAAGGCAAGAGGAAGATCATCGCTCGGGACTAGATCTGATGACGAAGGAGCAGGTGCAGGACATGAATCAATAGGTTGATTCATAGGGGAAATGTAGGTATGAGGAGATTGTACATGATCTTGTTCTGAGACAGGGGAGGAGGATGTGATAGAATAGACCAAACAATCATCATCCTCTTCTTGACACACGGGAAAAAGGGAAGATGGAAAATAAGGTGTGTCTTCCATGAAGGTAACATCAATGGAGACAAGGTATTTGTTAAGACTGGGACAATAACACCGATAACCTTTCTGAAGACGAGAGTAACCAAGGAAGATACACTTCAAAGACTTGGGATCTAATTTAGTGACATGCGGACGAACATCCCGAACAAAACAAGTACTACCAAATATCCGAGGGGCAACAGGAAACAAGGACTTATTGGGAGAAAAAAATTTGTAAGGGATCGCACTATGAAGAACAGAGGATGGCATGCGGTTAATGAGAAAACATGCTGTAGAAACGATATCGGCCCAAAAATATTTAGGAACATGCATGTGAAATAAGAGGGCGCGTGCAGTTTCAAGAAGATGCCGGTTTTTGCGTTCGGCTACACTATTTTGGGATGGGGTATCAACACAAGATGTTTCATGGAGCATGCCATTCTGAACCATATAAGATTGAAATAAAGCAGATTTATATTCTTTAGCGTTATCACTTCGCAAAGTACGAAGGGAAACATTAAATTGATTCTTGATCTCAGCACAAAAGGCACAAAATAGAGAAAACAACTCAGAACGACTTTTCATTAAATATAACCAAGTTACGCGAGAATAATCGTCCACAAAGGTAACAAAATACCTAAAACCAGGTTTAGACAAAATGGGACAAGGACCCCAAACATCAGAATGAACTAATTCAAAAGGAACACTAGCACGTTTAGTGACTCGAGGACTTGAACTGAGACGATGATGTTTTGCAAACTGACAAGACTCACAATCTAATGAAGACACCTTACTATATTGTGGACAAAGCTGCTTAAGAAAAGGGAGAGATGGATGACCCAACCTATAATGAGCCTCAAAAGGAGATGTGACACTCAAGCAAGCAAGAGAAGGTGGTAGCGGTGTGTCAAGAATGTAGAGGCCTCCAGACTCATGTCCTTTACCAATAATCTTCTTCGTCATAAGATCCTGAAACAAACAATGATCAGGAAAAAATGAGATGCAACAGTTAAGATGACGAGTGAGTTGGCTGACAGAGAGCAAATTAAAGGATAAATTGGGTAAATGTAAAACAGACGACAGAGGAAGCAAAGGGGTAGGAGTGATGGTACCAGACCCACGAACACAAGAGCCATCAGCTAAAGTACTAGTAGAAGTGGAAGTGTGTGACTGGAAAGTAGAAAAGAGACTAGAATTACCTGTCATATGATCTGTGGCACTAGAATCAATGACCCATTTGGAGGATGAGGAAAGAAGACATGCGTTGGGTTTACTTGAATCAGCAATAGCAGTGACAGAAGAAGATGAAGACTTGAGTGATTCCTGATACTGGGAGAACTTGGCAAATTCATCGGCAGAGATAAGGACTGATTTGTCGGTGGTATCCTTAGTGAATGCAACATGGGCAGAGTATTTTTGCTGGTTTTTGTACTGAAGCTTTCTACACTCAAACTTCGTATGGCCTGGCTTCCAACAGTAGTAGCACACAATGACCCCAGAATCCGACGTTCGAGTTACAGATCCCTGTGAACCCCCTCCTTTGTTTTCATTATGATTAGTTGATCTTCCAGACACACAAGTAGTATTGCGACCTACCAAAGCACCACTGAGCTGAACAAGTGTAGTACTTTCTGTGCGAAGAATGCGACTGAAGACATCTTGCAAAGAGGAGATCTCAGAACCAGAGAGGATTTGTGACTTAGCAGACTCAAAATCAGGAGAGAGGCCAACTAGAAAACTCATGATAGCCATCTGCTCCCGTTGGTGTTGTTGAACCTTCACATTAGGGCTAAAGGGCAGCAACATATTAAGCTCCTCATATGTCTTCTTGAACGACATAAAATAGTTTGTAAGGGATTGGTCTTGTTTCTCCACACGGTAAAATGCTTTGCAAACTTCATACATGCGGGAGAGATTCCCTTTTCCAGAGTATAGAAATTCCAAATACTCCATCAATTCTTTAACAAATTCACAGTGATTGATCAAGCCCATTTCCTCACTGTCAATAGAATTCCAAATCTGAAGGAACAAGCGAGCATCCTCTCTGAGCCATGGCTGCTTCAATTCATCTTTAGGAGGATCACCAGTCAAATGATCATCTTTGTCAATACTCTGTAGATACAAGCGAACAGTCTTACTCCAAGCCAAATAATTCGAACCATTTAGCTTATGGTCTGTGATTTTGGACATCACTGGCACCACATCCGTCATAATGGAAGGCTTATGCTTAGCCATAGTGCTGGAAAGAAAATGGTTGACAGAGGTCATGCCACGCGAGGACGAAGGGCAGCGGCAAGAAGAAGATCAGCAGCTGGTCTTCAGAGCAAAGGTACAAGCATTCAAAAGCTTTGACAAAGGCCAAAGTCCAAAGCTTTCACAAGACGTGGAGAGATGGTCTTTCACAAAGCTCAAAGCTCCAAGCTCCAACAATGGCGTGTATGACAAAAGCAACACCAAATTCTGCCAAATCAATACCAAATCTCTCAAAGCCAAGCCAAACAAACACCAAATCCTCCACAGCTGCAGAGATGCGAAACCCCAACCCTAGCGGCGCTTCTCCTCGGAGAGAACTGAAGGGCTTCAAAGAGGTCGGTCGGGTCGCAGAGAGGGTCGTAGCCAGGTCGGGTCACATAAGGTCAAGACCGCGTAAGATCGGCGGCGGTTGGTTTCAAACCCTAATTTCAAAACCCAAGGGGCGTTCTGATACCATGTAAAGTGGAGATTGAAAAGTATTCTATTATCTCATAGTCTCTTGAAAAGAGATATATATATATATATATATATATATACATATATATATATATAAATATATACATATATATATATATAGCCAGGCGTAAAGTAACTAGATACAAAGATAGCTAACTAATGTATAGCTAACAATAACTAATGTATAGTTAACAATTATTATTATTATTATTATTATTATTATTATTATTATTATTATTGTTGTTGTTGTTGTTGTTGTTGTTGTTGTTGTTTCTCAAGGTATTAAATGGCCTGGCTCGGCGCACACTCGACTAGTGCTAGTTACTGTGCATACTAGTGTTGGCACCGCTAGCCAATTTTTGGGTGTCCAGCATGAGGCACGCTACGCTACAGGCCGGGCTAGCCCATTGGCAGGCCATCAATTTAAAAAAATTTAAATTTTAAATAATTAAAAAATTTAAAAAAAAAATCCTCAAAAAATCCCAAAAGTCCAAAAAAAAAATCACAGAAAATCCCCAAAACTTTTAGAAAATTCCAAAAAAATTCTGAAAAATCTAAAATACAAAAAAATTCTTAAAAATCTCATAAACTCCCATAAAACTTAAAAAAAATACTCAAAACTAATGGGATTCAAATATAATAATTTTATAGTTGTTAAAGTTTATCACGAGCTACATCTCCCACCTCTGACCTAGACGCCCTATAAGGTTTTTTTATTTAAAAATGTTTATAATAAAATAAATTGAAAAAAGGTTTGGTGACGTAACGCCCCGAATTTTCAAAGTAAATAAATCAGAAACTTTCGATAATTAATGAGTTTAATTAACACGAAAGTTAAATTAATTATTTTAGAGCTCAATTAAAGGAAAAATCGAGGAATACTAAATTTAAATCCAGCCTCACAACTGATGGGCCTTGGGAAAGCCTTATTGGGCCAGGCCTCTTACACTTAGGTGTTGTTTGTTTGGAGGGATTTCAACTACATTGTAGTTTGAAATCCAGTGACTTTACAAATCAGCTGTTTGGTTGAATGGACTTTCAACTACAACGTATTCTGAAATCCCATATTCATGGGATTTGGTTTTACGGCCAAATTGGTCGTAAAATCAAATCCAGTAAAACCAAATCCCTCAAGATGAGTGACCATATACAATATATTTATATATATTATAATATAATATATATATATATATATATATATTTATATATATTATATCACACTCCAAATACATATATATATATATATATATATATATATATATATATATATATATTATATAATATGTTTGTGCAAAATTCGGATCAAACTCCAAATTCGACCGACATTTGAATTTGTATTTGAAAGGGAAAGGAGAAGAATCAAATAATCAAGGAAAAGAACTCCAAAAATCAGAGAACACCCAAGAATTAACGTGGAAACCCCAAAAATGGGGAAAAACCATGAGCCCCTCTCATGGAGGCAAAATCTACTAAATCTCCTTCAGATCTACAAGGTGGAGCTCCATTGATGGGCTCTAAAGAGAGAAAATGGAGGTGGAGAAGAAGGAGGAGAAGATGGAGGGAGCTCAGGTCTCCAGCGAAGCAGGGCTTCGCCAGCACTTCAAGATTAATTGCCTTTTAACTGGGAGGGAAGGGTATTTATATATAGGATCTGAAGAAGGAGTGAGGCTTGGGGAGCAAGCCACTTAATTTGGGCACGTGGGTGCCAGCTCAGCACTCCAGCTCAACAAATCCAGCTTAGCATCCTTCTAGACGCTTCTAAACTCTAGGCTGGCAGTGTAACCGTCTAACTGTTTTGTAACCGTTTAACCGTTTTACTAACTGATTAACCAACTGAGCTTCTAGAAGACTCTGGAAGAGGACCTCATGTGAGAGGCTGCAGGAGGAGGAGTCGCACTGGGGGTAGCTTGTTCTTATGAAGGGTGACGAGGTGCTCGGGGAGGACCTCGGCATTTGAGGTATCTTCCGAGGTGGGAGGACCTCGGCCATGTAAGGGAATTAGGCAGTGTGTTGTGGAGACGGTCACGTGGCACCTGTATGCCTGATCATCTGGCAGCCACGTATCCTCTTTTATATACACCCCTATCATCAGTCCCCCCTCAAGTATGCTTGCGATGAGCTAGGAGGATGAACGAATAATTTCGTGAATCATTCGGCAATGTTAGCTAAGCATACCGAGTTGCTGAAGAGTCCATTCCTTCATACAGACACTTTCCGAGGTGCTGCGGGTGGACTGGTAGTAGGTGCTATCCTCGATACACAATAATTGCATTTAATGCTTGCCGTCTGCACGATTCTCAATGATCCCCTCTTTTCTAGTGGCGGTATCGCGTGCAGTAATGGGCAATGATGGGCGTGCCTTTCACGGTCCACGTGGTGTTCATCCAAGGCTGTTATGCAAATAATGAGCCATCTCCGTTGGATGGAGAGGACAGGTGTCAGATGGGGATTATCTGATTTTTGAACGATTTCACCTGAGTCGTTGGATAATCCGTGCGCCCATCAAGTCCCCTCAAATATCGCGCTGAGTTCTCTTTTTTGTTTCTGTTCATCTTCTTCTTCCGCAAACCTTGACGGCGAAAATAGCTAACCTTTTCTCTTGCAAGTTCTCTGTTTTCTGAGAGAGATCCTAAGGTATGGCATCTTCATCCTGTAATGTTCCATCCACTAGCGACGTAGGTGTTAAACGTAGCAAAAGGCAGTTTTCATGCTCTGATTTGTATACCAGTATTCTCCAACAGGAGGAAGTCAATGCCATAGTTAAGCATTATAGGATTAGGTATAGGGATTTCCAACATAAGGTTAGGTTGCCTGGGCCTTCTGATCGAGCGAGTTCTGGTAGAGATGGTGAGCTTGTGGTGTATGTGGACGCGTTGTTAGGAAGACTTCGGCTCCCATTCTCCCCTTTATTCCTTGAGATTTTCCAGTCATTTAATGTTTGTCCATCCCAATTGACTCCGAATTCTTGGAGATGTCTCTGTGGATTTGTAATTGTGTGTCTTGATCGTGGTGTTACTCCCACTTTATCTCTATTCGAGGCGCTGTTTTGCCTCAACAGGGAATCTAATACGAACTGGTATTTCTTCAGAGGCAGGCCGGATAGGCGCTTTCTTGGCTCTGTACCGACCTCCATCAAGAGATGGAAGGAGAGATATTTCTTTGTTTCTATAGAGGGGTACCTCGGACCCAGGTGTTAAGTAGGGAGAAGCTTTCCAAAAAAAAAATCCACTACCTCGAGAAACTGCGGAGATGCTCCCAGATCTCTCCTGAGCTTTTCCTGAGCAATAAAATCTTGCGAAGAAGTGGGCTGTTTTTAGTGAAGGGTAGAAGCTACTATATCCTTGTTGTTTTTTCCGAGTTGCTTTCTTTCGTTGTTTACTGAGCTCCTTCTTTCTATATGTTAGGCGAAGGCATGGACCCTGCTAAGTATGCCAAGTCTTTATTGGATAAGACCTAGGCTCGTGCTGAGAAGCAGAATACAGCTCGTCTGGAAAAGCAGAAGAAAACTGAGCTCTGGAAGAAGGCTGCAACTGAGGAGCAAGGCACGGAGAGGGTCGCCGAACCTGCCGCAGCTGAAGGATCCTTTACACCACAGAGGCACGAAGAGTTCTCCGTCCCTCAGGAGGTGGAAGCTGAGTTGCCTTCGCAGGCTGAGGTAGTCTCAAAAAAGAGAGTCTGATATCCTAATGAAGCAGTCGAGGATGAACCCGCGTGGAAAGTAGCAAGCAGAAAGAAAAAGGTGGTCTCCAAGGGAAAGAAGAGACAACCAGAACCAAGGGAACCTTATTCCGTGAAGAGTGCTTCAGCAATTTCCCCTTTGTCTACTCGTGTTCCGACTGAGAAGGAGGTTTCCATGAACGATGACAATACTGAAACTTATTGTAATAGACAAGGAGGAGGTCCTTAGGAACCTAGGGGTCCGGTCGGAGATTTTTCCTCAATTCCCTCTGCAGCTGGACACGACGAAGAGGTATTCGGGCGCATGCCTGACCTCCCTGAGGCACTTAGGGATCTGGATGAGGATGATGTTCAAGTCATTGGTGTGTCCGAGCGGCTAAATGTTGATCCAACCATTAGCTTCGAACCGGTCCGGGTTCGGGTTACTCGAGTAGCCCAACCTCCTCCAAGCTTCCGAGGGGGTGGTGGGGAGGTTCCGTTGGGACGATCTTCTCATTTAGCTGGTCCCAGTTCCTCTGAGGGTTCTAGGGAGTCGTTACCTGTAGATCCCAGGGAGGGGATCCTGGTTAGTGATCCCAAAATAGCGGCTTCTATAATCAAATCAATTATGCCTGAAGAGATAGAACCTAGACTTGATCGCTTCACGAGGCACGATTTAGCCAAGCTCCTCCGTCTTCAGGGGCTTTCTGTAAGCATCTTTCTTCCGTGTTTATTTATGGCTTTGCTTGTAGGAATCCTCAATTTATTCTGGTGTGTATGTAGAATCTATTCCTTAGCCACCGTGCTGCAAGTATCTTGGAAGAGGAGGAGGAGAGCCAGATGTCGTTGCTCACTGAGTACATCAGGAAGAGCAGGGAACTGGAAGAGGAGGTCGCCCGACTGACCGCGTGGTTGAAGAGAGTCTCTGAGGAGAAGGATTTAGTCTTGGCCGAAAAGAACAAATTAGATGATGTGCTCAAACAATCCAATGAGAAGGCTCAACGGCACATGGAGAAGGAGCTTAAGGCGAAGGAGAAGGTTTCGTCTTTGGAGAAAGAAACAGGCGCCTTGAAGGTGGCCAATTCTAAGCTGCTTAAAGACAAGGAGGTTGCTGAGACTAATTGCTCCTTTGCTAAGAAGCAACTTTCAAAGGTCAAGGAGGACGCTGAAGTCCTCTCTCTGGAGACGTTTTCCATGCGTGCAATTGCCGAGCTCCTGGAAAAAGAAAATGACGAGCTCCTCGCGCAACTAAAGGAGAACGGATCTTTGTTGACGGCTGCCTTTTCAGAAAGAGATGCCTTAAGAAGAGATCATGAGAGCATCTTGGGTGAATTGGAAGTTTGCCGGAAGTCGTTATCCGAAAGCAAAAATAAAGTGAAGGAATTGGAGGAGGCTTGTGCTGAAGCTTCTCGGGTAACGGAATCTGCTCTTGAGGAGGCCCGCGACGAAGGGAGAGAAGAAAGCTTCCCTGTCTTGAAGGAGTTTGTTATGAAGTTCCCCAAAGCTGATTTTGCCAATTTGACTTATGTTGGGGCCTTGGAAATTCTTGTTGGTGTGAGTGGCGACGCCGATGTCGAAGCTGGGACTTCTGCTGAAGCGGAGCGGGAAAAAGTTGTTTCTGATGATATTGAGAAGCTCGGCACGCGTGGAGACATCACCACAGTCACTCCAGAAGACAACTAGCCGTTCCGCTTATGATTTTTCTTGTCTCACTTGTATTTTCCTTCTTTCGAAGAAGTGTAGCTCCGATTGTTTTGTCTGCTACTAATGTTAATGTTATCTTGGTAAAATGAAATTTGTTTCTACCTGTGCATGGAATGGATCTTGGAGTTCTTTGTGACGCTTCTGTTTCCCGTTTCTAAGCTTTCCGTTCTCCTTATATTCCACCAATTGAGTTCTTTGATGAGTGTTCTCACTCAAGATGATTCGAGCCTAGACCCGCTATCATCTTGTTTGGAGACTTGGGTGGGAGGTTTTCGTTTTTGACTTCCGAGGTCCTCCGCGAGGAGTTCGAACTTAGTAAACAAGTTGCGGGAGAGCTTTTCAATAGCGTGGTGCTTTCAGAGAATTATCCTCATAGGCTAGTTATCAACGTATCACAGCTCGAGCCTAGACCCGCTGTTGTGTTCGCTAGCTAAGTGCCTTGTGAGGATTTTTCCAGGTTGCTTGCTATTTTTGTCACAGCTCGAGCCTTGACCCGCTGCTGTGTTTCTTAGCAGTCCCATTTTGGAAGCGTTAGTTGGAGCTTTTTCGTGTCATGCTATGACTCGAGCCTTGGCCCGCTATCTAGCTCTAAGTGGATCTTCAGGGGAGTTTGGTGTAACTTGTGAGCTTTCAGTTGTTTCCCTTGATTCTATGGGTGTTTGTTGACAAAGACTTGGGCATATTGTAGAACAGAGAGCTTTATTAATAGTACTTCTTAAGATGTTCGGAATTGTATGGGCGTTTGAGCCTCTTTCCATCCATCTTGGAGAGCCAATAAGTGTCAGGCTTTACAATCTCTGTTATGACATAGGGGCCTTCCCAATTAGGGTTAAGCTTTCCTGTTCTACTCTTGTTGCCATAAAAAATATTTTCCCTCAAGACCAGATCTCTCACTTGAAATGTCACCTCTTTTGCCTTAGCATCATAGTGGCGCTTGACCCTCTAGCGATATGCAGCAGCTCGGAGAGAGGCTTCATCTCTTTTTTCTTCTAATAGGTCAAGCTCAGCTCGGAGTAGTTCCTCATTACTTGTCGGATCAAAGGCCTGGATCCATGGAGTTAGGACTCCATTTTCGGCTGGGAGAACTGCTTCTACTCCAAATGCGAGGGCAAATGGAGTTTCTCCGGTAGGAGTTCGGCTAGTAGTTCGGTATGCCCATAGGGCCCCTGGTACCTCATCCACCCAATTGGATTTGTTCCGGAGTGCTCTTGTTTTGAGGCTGTGAAGCAAAGTTCTATTCGTCACCTCCACTTGCCCATTTGCTTGGGGATGAGTAACCAAAGTGAGCCTGTGTTCAATTCTGAGCTCCTCACAGAAATTTTTGAATGCTGTGTTGGCAAACTATCTTCCATTGTCTGTAATGAAAGCCACTAGGATTCCGAATCGACAGATTACCGATCTCCATAGAAATTTTTGGCACACCTTTTCAGTGATGGAGGAGAGGGGTTCTACTTCCACCCATTTGGTAAAGTAATCAATAGCCACAATCAAGAACTTCATCTGTCGAGCAGCCTTCGGAAATGGACCGAGGAGATCTACTCCCCATAGTGCAAATGGCCTTATACTCATAATAGGGGTGAGCTCTGACACTGGACGCCGCTGGATATTGGCGTAACACTGACATGCATCGCACCTCTGGACAAATGCTTTCGCATCTTTCAGCAATGTGGGCCAGTAGTAACCTTTCCTGAGAATCTTGTGGCAGAGTACTTTTCCACCTAAGTGGTCTCCAGCAATACCTTCATGAACTTCCTGAAGGACATAATTTGCTTCACTTGGGTGCATACACCTCAATAATGGGAGAGTGAATGACCTCTTGTAAAGGCACTCATCCAGAATAGTGAAGCGGTTGGCCCTAACTTTGATCTGGAGTGCCAGCTTGGGGTCTGACGGTAGAGATCCATCTCGGAAGTAGCTCAAGATTGGATCAATCCAGCACGGCTCCTCAGTCACTCCGAGCAACTCCTCCTCAGGTCGACAATCAATTGTCTTTGCTGGCAAGTACTGAATATTGACGGGCCGTGTTACCTCACCTTTGGAAGAAGCGAGTTTCGAGAGGAGGTCAGCTTCTTGATTCTCTGCTCTTGGAATCTTTGTAATGGAAAGCCTCTGAAAGCTAGCTGCCAGTTTTTACACCAAAGCTTTATAGTTCACCATATTTTCTTCTTTTGCCTCAAAGTCTTCACTCATGTGACCAAGAACTTGTTGGGAGTCGGTGTTAGCCTGCAGATCCTGAATTCCAAGGCCCCTGACCAGTTGTAAGCCTGCAATCATGGCCTCATACTCAGCTTCATTGTTTGTCGCCTTGAACCCAAACTTCAAAATTGCCGAGGTGCTCCAACCAGAAGGTGATTGTAGCACTATGCCAGCTCCAAAATTTTCAGCATTTGCTGAGCCATCAGTATGTAAAACCCATTGTGTCAGAGAGGGGGAGTATGATCCTGGAGGTTCTGGGAAAGGAGCTTCGCCAGGATCTGTGATTGTGAGCTCAGCGATGAAGTCGGCTAGGACCTGGGCTTTGATGGCCGTGCGAGGCTCATAGGTAATATCATATTCTCCAAGTTCGATAACCCACTTCGTCAATCGCCCAGAGGCATCTGGACGATGGAGGACTTGCTTCAGGGGCTGATCTAATAGCACCCTGATCTTGTGTGATTGGAAATAAGGACGAAGTTTCCGAGCTGCTGTGACCAAGGCGTATGCAAGCTTCTCAAGAGGATGATACCTGGATTCGGTATCGGTGAGCACTTTACTTGTATAGTAGATAGGCTTCTGGATTCCATTCTCCTCCTTAGTAAGAACTGAGCTCACCACCAAATCTGAAATTACCAGGTAGACGTCGAGTTCCGCTCCTGGCTTGGGCTTGGAAAGAAGAGTAGGTGATTGTAAGTGTTCCTTCAACTGTGTGAGGGCCCTTTCACATTCTTCTGTCCACTC
Organism: Dioscorea zingiberensis; assembly: GCA_026586065.1. Classification (NCBI taxonomy): domain Eukaryota; kingdom Viridiplantae; phylum Streptophyta; class Magnoliopsida; order Dioscoreales; family Dioscoreaceae; genus Dioscorea; species Dioscorea zingiberensis. Next base: position 45,919,042 of record CM048818.1, read on the forward strand.
AACCTTCGGAGCTTTCCGGAGCACCCTAAAAAATGGAAGATTCTTCTCCCCCAATCTCGAAATAAATCTTCCAATGGCTGCAAGTTTTTCATTGAGGCTTTGTATCTCTTTAATGGTTCTTGGAGACCTTGTCTCCAGAATAGCTCGGATCTGTTCCGGGTTGTCCTCAATCCCTCTCTCCGTGAGCATAAAACCCAGGAACTTGCCCGAGTGGACACCAAATGCACATTTGGTTGGATTGAGGCTCATTCCATGAGCCCTAAGTGTCTCAAATGTCTCCTAGAGGTCGGCAGCATGGCGCTCCGCGCTTGTGATCTTCACAAGGGTGTCATCAACGTAGGCCTCAACATTCCTCCCTATCTATTTCCTGAAGACTTTATTTACCAGCCTTTAGAATGTGGCTCCCGCATTCTTCAAACAAAATGGCATCACCTTGCAGCAATATGTCCCGCGGGAGGTAATCAAGGCTGTTTTTTCTTTATCTTTTCTAGCAATCTTGACTTAGTTATAACCAGAGTATGCGTCTAGGAAGTTGAGTATCTCGTACCCTGAAGTGGAATCTACCAAATTATCTATCAGAGGCAGAGGGTAGCAATCCTTGGGGCATGCTTTATTGAGATCTGTAAAATCCACACACATACACCATTTTCCATTGGCTTTCTTTACAAGGACAACATTGGAGAGTCATTCGGGGTATTGGACTTCTCGGATGAACTCTGCCTTGAGCAATTTGCCGACCTCCTCCTCAGCAGCTTCAAGCCTGTCAGCAGCATAATTCCTTCTCTTATGTATCACTGGCTTGACAGCCGGATCAACATTTAAATGGTGCTCCATCACTTCCCGTGGCACTCTCGGCATCTTTTCGGCTGTCCATGCAAAGACATTCGAGTGGGTCTTGATCAATTCAAGGAGTTGCTTCTGTTGATCATCACCGAGTCTTGCTCCAAGTTGCACGGTCCTCTTTTGCAAGGCTTCATCGAGCGGCAAGATGGCGAGCTCCTCGACTTGGGTTGGCCTGTGAGCTTCCCTTTTCTCGTCTTCTTGCTGGAAGTCTTCTATAGTAAGAGACTTGGTGGTTTTGCTGGATTCTCCAAGTTGCCTCTTCAAGGTAGCGACATAACATTGCCTTGAGGAGGGCTGATCACCCTTCACTTCTCCACAGCCGTGATCTGTCTAGAACTTCAGTTTCAGATGATAGGTTGAAGGGACAGCTACTAGCTTGTTGAGAGAAGGTCTTCCCATAATGGCATTGTAGCTCGAGGGATGACGTACCACCAGAAAATTGATTGGAGCTGTAACAGTTTATGGGGGAGTACCAAAAGTTACAAGGAGAGTGATAATATGTTCCGGATAGACCGGATGTCCAATGAATCTGGCTAGGGGAGACTTGCATGGCCTAAGGTTCTCCTCTCCAATATTCATTCTCTCGAAGACATCCCAGAAAATTATATCTGTCGAGCTCCCGGTATCGACCAACACCATGTGCATCTTGAAGATCCCAATATCAAGGACCACTACGAGGGCGTCGTCTTTTGGCTGGCATATCACCTTCAGATCTTCTTCTGTGAATTCAATTGGAAGTGAAGTTCGGCTCCTCTTCTGTGGAGTAAGTTCTTGCATTGTGCCCACCATACGGGCATAACTTCTCCGAGAGGAAGAAGTTTCTCCTCCACACTCTGGTCTTCCCGCAATGACGCTAAGGTCTATCTTCTTCATAGGGGCCTCCGATTAGGCAGGGTGCTCCTCTTTCTTGGTGGGTTCTTGTTTGAGGAACTGGCTAAGTTTCCCCTTTCTGATGAGATCCTCTATTGCATCTTTAAGATGGATGCAATTTTTTGTGGTATGACCTCGCACCTTGTGATAGATGCAGAACTTGCCGCTCTTCTTTGCTGAGGAGGTTTCTCTGATGGGCTCTGGTTGTTTGAGGAACTTCTTGTCTTGAATCTGCATCATTATATGCTCCCTGGAAGCATTCAGGGGGGTGTAGTTATCATACCTGGCGCGAATGCGGGGTCTGTTTGGGTTCCGAGCGCCTCGGTCATCAGAGTGAGGAGGTCGGTAACGGGCTTGATCTGCTTCTCTCTGTGTTGCCCGTTCACCTCTTCTAGTCTCCTCTCTGCGGAATTCATCCGCTCGCTGGAGGGCCTGTTCCTTTCTCCCAGCTTTGAACTCATCAGAGGCTATATACCTCTGGGCTCTGCTCATCACTTCAGACAGGTCCCTTGGGACATCTCGAGTCAAGGAGTCGAGAAATGGACAATCTCTCAATCCATCTAGTACAGTTCCAACCACCATGATAGAATCGAGATCAAACATCCCATGTGTCTCCTCATTAACCTGTCGAGGAAACTCCTGAGAGACTCCCCTTCTCTCTGTTTGCATCTCAGCAGCATAACAGGATTTCTCTTGTGCCGTCTGTAATTAGCAAAACGGCGGAGGAACAGGTCCGTGAGCTAGTTGAAGTAGGCTGTGCTGCCTTAAGATAGACTTCGAAACAAGTCATATGCGGTTCCTGACAACGTCTTCGAGAACCCGCGGCAGAGGACCACCTCGGAAGTACCGTTCACCGTCATTTCGGAGCAGTACCGCTCCACATGCTCATATGGATCCAAGGTACCATCATAGTACCTGATATTTGGGGGAATGTACTTGTCTGGGAAAGGGGCTTCCCAAATGGCTTTAATGAACGGAGAGCGGAAACGTGGCACGTTTCGCAAAACACGCTCTCGTTCGGAGAGACGTCCCCGACGTGCTCTCTCAAGCTCCTGGTGATATACTGGAGAATGGTGCCTCGGCTACTGCTTCCGAGGAGATAAGTCGCAAGGAGAATGACTCCTAGAGCGGCGACGTGGAGGCGTGTAGCGCCTAGGAGGGGAGTACCTCGGAGAATGATGTGTGCTTCATACAGAGTCGGTGACCGAGGCCTTTGTGACTGGAAACGGGGGGAATTGTGTCCCTGGTGGGGTCGCCGAGGAGGTGACCTTGAGTAAGACCGGTGTCTCCTCTCCCGTACACCAACTGAATGATAATACTGAGCAACTCTCCTCTGACCGGGGGGATTGGAGCTCTCTGAAGATGATGCAAGGCTCCTCCGCCGCCTGGGAGAATGCCTAGGAGAGTGTCCCTGGTGTGCTGGTGAACGCACAGATGGGCGCTCTGGGCTTGCAGGAGGTGGAGGTGCTGGGGGGGCACGGTGGCCTATGAGACGTGGCGTTCAACCACCATTATGGTTCTAGTGAGCGCTGCCAATTGCCTCACCATGGCATTGAATCGCTATTCTGGGAGAACTACCAGATTTGAATGACCTGGCAGGGCCTCATTGGTGGATGCGGGGGCTCCATTGAGAGTTGGGGTGTTCGCCTCTTCCACCATGGATGCTGCTGGAGCTGGAATTCTCTTGCCTAGAGATTGATTCTGTCTTGATCTCCTGGTTGCAGGCATGGCTTCTTGCTCCTTCCCCACAGAAGGCGCCAAAATGTGGGTGCAAAATTCGGATCAAACTCCAAATTCGATCGACATATGAATTTGTATTTGAAAGAGAAAGGAGAAGAATCAGAAAATCAAGGAAAAGAACTCCAAAAAACAGAGAACACCCAAGAATTAAGGTGGAAAACCCCAAAAATGGGGAAAAAATCACGAGCCCCTCTCATGGAGGCAAAATCCACTAAATCTCCTTCAGATCTATAAGGTGGAGCTCCATTGATGGGCTCTAAAGAGAGAAAATGGAGGTGGAGAAGAAGGAGGAGAAGATGGAGGGAGCTCAGGTCTCCAGCGAAGCAAGGCTTCGCCAGCACTTCAAGATGAATTGTCTTTTAACTAGGAGGGAGGGGTATTTATAGGCTCTGGAGAAGGAGTGAGGCTTGGGGAGCAAGCCACTTAATTTGGGCACGTGGGTGCCATTTCGGCCTCGGCATTTCGGCAAATCCATTTCGGATCCTTCTAGAAGCTTCTAAACTCTAGGTGGCGGTGTAATCTAAGCTTGTTTAAATGCTTAGTTTAGTTTTACTAACTGATTAACCAACTGAGCTTCTAGAAGACTCTGGAAGAGGACCTCATGTGAGAGACTGCAGGAGGAGGGTGGGGCAGCTTGTTCTTATGAAGGGTGACGAGGTGCTCGGGGAGGACCTCGGCATTTGAGGTATCTTCCGAGGTGGGAGGACCTCGGCCATGTAAGGGAATTAGGCAGTGTGTTGTGGAGACGGTCACGTGGCGCCTGCATGCCTGATCATCTGGCCGCCACGTGTCCTCTTTTATATACACCCCTATGTATATATATATATATATATATATATATATATATATATATATATAATATCACACTCCAAATACATATATTTATTATATAATTATAATATATTATATTATATTAATATATATATATAATTATATAATATATATGTATTTGGAGTGTAATATTATATATATATAATATATATATTAATTATAATATATATTTTTATTTATATATAGTTATTTAATTATATATTATTAAAAAAATTTAAAGAGGTTATATCATTCATAAAAACAAATAATCACCCAAAGTGGGGTAATCTCACCATGAGTGACCATATACAAGGATTGTATAATCCAACACTCCAAATACATCAAACCAAACACATACTTTCTAAATCCAACACTCCAAAATACATCCAATCAAATACTGGATTTAACTCTCATGTATTTTAAAATACAAGGATTTACAACTACAATGTCACCCAAAATCCATGGATTTGAAACTACTTCTAACCAAACGCCACCTTAGATAGTTGGAGGTAGGCGATAAGGATAACCTCGATTAATTAATTGGGAAATTTCGTAAGTACTAATTAATCAAGAATAATTAAGTAGAAGAATCAAACAAAGGTTAGAGTTCCGATAAAGTAGATGGGGCGAGTCAAAAGTTGGTATTCGCGGATCTGGTTTGACGAGAGGCGGAACCAAGTGAGATTCTGATCTTGACGTGGACGATATTAATGACTCGAATTCACGGATCCGGTCGGTGAATTATTTCGAAGATAATGTAATAAAGGGTGATGTGATGTAAAGGGGGAGATAATTCTCATTTTAAGTTAAAGTATTAGAGTCTTAATGGTTAAGTTATATAATGATTTAAATAATAGAATAAAATATTATAAACTGTTGGTGCGAAATTCGGATCAAGCTTCAATTTCGACCGACACTTGAATTTGTATTTGAGAGGGAAGAAAAAGAATCAGAAAATCAAGGAGAAGAACTCCAAAAAACAGAGAATACCCAAGAGTTAACGTGGAAAACCCCAAAAATGGGGAAAAAACCACGAGCCCCTCTCATGGAGGCGAAATCCACTAATTCTCCTTCAGATCTACAAGGTAGAGCTCCATTGATGAGCTCTAAAGAGAGAAAATGGAGGTGGAGAAGGAGGAGGAGAAGATGAAGGGAGCTCATCTCTCCAGCGGAGCAGGGCTTCGCCGACGCTTTAGTTTATTGCTGTTGAACTGAGGGAAGGGGGTATTTATAGGGCCTGGAGAAGGAGTGAGGCTTGGGGAGCAAGCCACTTAATTTGGGCACATGGGTGCCAGCTCAGCAAATCCAACTCAGCATCCTTCTAGACGCTTCTATATTCCAGGCTGGCAGTGCAACGGTCTAACTAATTTGTAACTGTCCAACTGATTTCCCAACTAACTAACTGATTGGGCTTCTAGAAGATTCTGGAAGAGACTCCCAAGTGAGAGGCTGCAAGAGGAGGGTTGCTCTGGCGAAGGGTGATGAGGTACTCGGGAAGGACCTCAGCATTTGGGGTGTTTTCCGAAATGGGTAGGAGCTCGGCACCTTAGTAGGGAGGAGCTCGACACTTTAGTATAGAGGACCTCGGCACCTTGGGTGGTGAGGGGCTTTGGGAGGTCTGTTGCGATGTCCCCATGTAGTTGATTGTTTGGGAGACTTCTTGACAATCTCAACCCTATCATCAGTCCCCCTTCAAATATGCTTGCGGTGAGTCCAAGTGATGAGCGAACAAATTTAGTGAGTCATTTGGCGAGTAGAGCTAAGCATATAAGAGAATAGCTGAGCTGCTCAGCAATTCCGCTGTTTTCCGTGGGAGGTCCTTGGCCTTTGTCGTGCCTTAAGTAAGAACCTTAACAAGTGAGAATAATAGAAGAGTAGTTCCTTCACTATAGGAGAAGAGTAGCTTCTCGGCCTTGAAAGAAGAGTAGCTCCTCCGATTTCACTTGGTCTTTATCAAGGACTTTAACAAGTGAGATTTAACTCTCATGGAGCTACTCGGCCATAAGAGTAGTAATAGAAGAGTAGCTCAAGCTACTCGGCCATAAGAGAGTAATTGAAGAAGGGCTTAAGCTACTCAGCCATAAGAGGACTTTAGCAAGTGAGATTTCACTTTGCCTTCAATAAAGACTTATGCAAGTGAGATTTCACTTGGCCTTTAATAAGACCTTTAGCGAGTGAGATTCCACTCAGCCTTTAATAAGGACTTTATCAAGTGAGTTTCCACTCTTATGGAGCTTCTCGGCCATAAAAGAAGAGTAGCTCCTCCGCCATAAGAGAAGAGTAGCTCCTTGGCCATGAAAGAAGAGTAGCTCCTCCGATTTCACTTGGTCTTCATCAAGGACTTTAACAAGTGAGATTTAACTCTCATGGAGCTACTCGGCCATAAGAGTAGTAATAGAAGAGTAGCTCAAGCTACTCTGCCATAAGAGAGTAATTGAAGAAGGGCTCAAGCTACTCAACCATAAGAGGACTTTAGCAAGTGAGATTTCACTTTGCCTTCAATAAGGACTTATGCAAGTGAGATTTCACTTGGCCTTTAATAAGAACTTTAGCGAGTGAGATTCCACTCGGCCTTCAATAAGGACTTTTGTGCTCATCCAACAAGGAAGCTTCTCCGCAGCTATAAAAGAAGAGTAGCTCCTCGGAGAAGCTGTTCGGCCATGACTCTAGAGAGCTTTTCGGCAATAGCTCTGGAGAGCTGCTTGGCCATGGCCTTTAGACCTTGGAGGAAGTTTGGCCTCGACATGGGATAGCTCGACCTCGGCATAAAAGAGCTCAAAATGAGGGGTTTATGCAAAAATAGGCTCTCTTGGAGCATTTCATTAAATAAAATTTTGAGAGAGGAACTCTCTTGGAGATGATCTCTCTTGGAGCCTCCATGGAGTTGAACTCTCTTAAAGATGTGCTCTCTTGGGGCCTCTATGGAGTTGAACTCTCTTGGAGATGATCTCTCTTGGAGCCCCCATGGAGTTGAACCCTCTTGGAGATGATCTCTCTTGGGGCCTCCATGGAGTTGAACTCTCTTGGAGATGATCTCTCTTGGAGTTTCCATAGAGTTGAACCCTCTTGGAGACGATCTCTTTTTGAGGCTCCATGGGGTTGAGCTCTTCTTAAGATGACCTCTTTTTGATCCTCCATGGAGTTGAGCTCTTTTCGAAAATAACCTCTTTTTGAGCCTCCATGGAGTTGGTCGACCTTGGCCTTAGAACTCGGCATGGGCTCGGTTCGGCCTTTGAGCCCTATATGAATGAAAGGGAGAGGGAGAGAGAGAAGCCATACCGTCATTGGGGCTCTTCTCTCTTTGAGCTTGGAGCTCTTCTCAAGGGGTACTTTCCTCTTATTCTAGAGCATTCTCTTCTTCCTTTGAGCCTCCATGGAATTCCGCCATGGATGTTGCTGGAGCTGGAATTCTCTATTTTGGAGACTGATTCTGCCTCGATCTCCTGGTTGCTGGCATGGCTTCTTGTCCCTTCCCCACGGACGGCGCCAAAATGTTAGTGCGAAATTCGGATCAAGCTCCAATTTCGACCGACACTTGAATTTGTATTTGAGAGGGAAGAAGAAGAATCAGAAAATCAAGGAGAAGAACTCCAAAAAAACATAGAATACCCAAGAGTTAACGTGGAAAACCCCAAAAATGGGGAAAAAACCACGAGCCCCTCTCATGGAGGCGAAATCCACTAATTCTCCTTCAGATCTACAAGGTAGAGCTTCATTGATGAGCTCTAAAGAGAGAAAATGGAGGTGGAGAAGGAGGAGGAGAAGATGAAGGGAGCTCATCTCTAGGCGAAGGCTTCTCCAGCTTGATTCATTCTTTGTTGAATTGAGGGAAGGGGGTATTTATAGGGCCTGGATAAGGAGTGAGGCTTGGGGAGCAAGCCACTTAATTTGGGCACGTGGGTGCCAAATTTCGGACTCTAGCTCGGCAAATCCCATTTCGGCATCCTTCTAGGCAGCTTCTAGATTCCAGGCGATTACTGGCGATCTAACTAATTTGTAATTGTCCAGCTGATTTCCCAACTGACTAACTGACTGGGCTTCTACAAGATTCTGGAAGAGACTCCCAGGTGAGAGGCTGCAGGAGGAGGGTCACTTTGACGAAGGGTGATGAGGTACTCGGGGAGGACTCGGCATTTGGGGTGTTTTCCAAAATGGGGAGGAGCTCGGCACTTTAGTATAGAGGACCTCGGCACCTTAGTAGGGAGGAGCTCGGCACCTTGGGTGGTGAGGGGCTTTGGGAGGTCTGTTGCGATGTCCCCATGTAGTTGATTGTTTGGGCGACTCCTTGACAATCTCAACCCTATCATAAACTATACCCTTATAACTCAGACTTAGGTCTGAGAGATGAGAAAAAGAAACAATTGAATCAATTGATATCCTCTCCTTTCTTCTCCCTCTCTCTCTCTCTCATGACCGAGCCAGCCATGCCCTTGATTGAGCTCGCCTGGTTGCTACCACACCTCCGGCCAGATCCCTCGACAACCTCTGCCGCCACTGGGTCTCGCCTTCCTCGCGCGCCTCTACTCCGCCGAAGCAGTGCCTCCGCGCTGCCTGACGCGTGCCCCTCCCCGTCGAAAGCCGCGCTCCACTACGATAGGCCACACCGGCCTGTTCTCTGCCCGGCGTCCCCCTCTGCAGCCTCGCCACCGCCGGCGCCGCCTCGCGACCACCTGCACGCGCGCAGCCAAGCCTTTGCACCGCCCTTTTCTCCTCTTCTCTCACGGCCCAGCTCCGGCGAGGAAAGGGAAAAGATCCCGCGGGAGCTGCTGAAGAACCGAGCAATTCCTAGGAATTTGCAAGGACTTAAGGTGAGGGGACTTCACCATAAATCCATATTTATTTATGTATTTACCGTGACTTTTGTTTCTCGTATTCTTATGAGATTTATATCGGTTTGTGAATTGCCGATGGATTTTATCGCTATAGATGCATAGTGATTTTAATACTTGTTATCTGCTATGAACTGAATCAGCATTATTAATTATAAAATGAAACTCTAACTGGTAAAGATTGATATTCACCGTATCGTGACTGCCCCCTAGGTAGACATAGACGATTGATCCAGCGGGGCTCAGGATAGAGCCCATAAAGAATTGTAGATGATCTCGGGTTAAGGAAGGGATTTGTTTTTAATCTGTTTTTCTTAAACAAAAATGTTTGCGAAATCGTTTTCTATATAAAACCCCCTTCCGAACTCTTTTGGGTGCCCGGATCGGATACGAGGATGTATGCGTGACGATTGATACAGTTTGGTTGATTATACCACTGGTCGTCAGGTCTCGGATATGAGATGCGTGACGATTGATACAGTTGGTTGATTATATCACTGGTCGTCAGGCCTCGGGTACGGGATCATAATAATAAGATATGAGATGTACACGTGACGATTGATACAGCTTGGTTGATCATACCACTAGTTGTTAGGTCTCGGATATGAGATGCGTGACGATTGATACAGTTGGTTTATTATACTACTGGTCATCAAGCCTTGAGTACTGGATCGGATTATTCCGCTGTCTCCCGACCATCAGGATCCCGTTATCCGGCTGATGACAGCTGGTTTCATTCAGAGTATTGAACTAGGGTTGCATGTTGACTACGATACGAAGCTATTGCATATATATGATTACTATATGCAGGATATGATATGAGATTGATTCCGTGATTTGGTTTTGGATTTCTGATCGTATAACATGCTTATAAAGATTTAAGATAACTCCACTGATCTTCATGATTTATACTTGCATTGTTCTTGTATTAGTATCCTAGTACTGATAACAGGTATGTATAATACCTGGCGGAGAAGTTCTTACTCACTGAGCTTGTATAGCTCAGCCCTCTCGATTACTGTTTTTCTGTTATAGGATCTAGACTTGGATCAGGATAGTAGCTCGTGTCTCGAGCAGGGATCGAAGTCTAGCTGGCTCTGGCGTACCTACTTTGAATTTCATTTTGTTTGGTTGTATTAAACCTTGATTATGTCTTTTCTTCCGCTGTATTTGGGGCCGTAGTTGCCCATAACTCTGTGTGTTGTACTCTACTTATGACTTGGTTTAAATATGACTCCCGGTGTGTAACCGGTTATCTTTATGTCATATGAATGTTATTTAGAGTACATGATCATTTTCAGGTTTAAAGCACGCGGCTTATGGGCTGGATGCACTCCCGGCCCAGCTGGTGTGGCATCTGTCTCATTAGCGAGATGGGTGTTACAGGTGAGCTAGACAAGCCCTCCAAGTCACTGTGCAGGTTGTGTTGTGCCAACCCGTGGATTGTGCGGGACCAACCCAGCATGAGCCCATGCCTGAGTCATGCCTAGGCATGGCTCGACAACTACAGTGTCGGGTTGTGCTTAGGCACGACCCATTCTTGTCAACTCATAGGTAGCACGACCTAGTTAATACTCTATTTGTTTCTCGTCTAATCACCCTATTAAGCATTTGAATATTAACTATTCATTCATTCATTCATTCATTCATTAGCGGGACATAGTTGCAATGGTTGTAGATAACTAACTAATCACAGATTTGTTGTGGACAAAATCCAAGACCAACATAGGTGAGAACTCCTAAGAGCAGATCTGAGGTGTGTCTGAACTGAGGCCGATCTACTGGGAAGAAGATCCAAGTTGAGCTTGATTTTCTCCTTGTATTATGATCTAAAGTTAGGGCATCAACTTGAGATCTAGAATTCTATTTATTCTTATAATTTTAGTGGATTGCTTGCTTGCAGATGCACTATGATTTTTTTTCTCGATTTTAGAAGATTTTCCATATAACTGGTGTATTGTCCATTTTTCTTTTAAAGCTATACCTATAGTCTTTGGTCCTGTGCTTTTCCCCTAACAAGATCAATGATCATGTTTACACACCAAGATAGCAGACTTGATTGATCTTGATCTGATATATTTGAATAATTTTCAAACTATTCTAATTCTGATCACACCGTTGTCATTGTTTGGCAATATAATAAATATCCTCTTGGTCATGTTTGTTTATTTAGTTACTTGTGTTGTTATTTTATTTTATTTTATTTTATTTTCATGGCCTGCATTTATCAATTAATTACAGTGCATGATGCCATCAATATGTTAAATGTAATATACATTGAATAAGAAACTCATGTCATTGTGATAAAAGAAACAAAAATTACTGTGATTCAGTGAGAGAGGGAACTATTCAGAAGAATAATATTTAAAAGCAAAATGAGAATAATAACAAGAAGTCACTGGAATAAACGAGGCAGACACATTTATAATCAAAGATGCAGGCGCACGGGTGAAAGTAGAGCATCAGCTGCAGGGAGGACTGACAGGTGGGCGGATCATCCATGAACCATGGTTAGCTCTCATGGATTCAATGACGAACATTTTTTTGGTACAGATGGTTCGAAGTTGTGAAATCTGATGTGATCTTGTGTAGTGTTTGAGATGAAGCACTTTCGGGCGTCATTCCAGATCCATTTTCACATGGCACGGCTCATCACCAGGATTCACACTCGTCACCATCCTACTGCTCCTCCTCCTATTCTTCTTCTTCTATTCCTATCTATATGGACTTATATGCCCTATCCTTCTGCTTCTTCTTGGAGTGGAGCGAGAGGAACCCAGCAATCGCGAGTCCCTGAAGCGAAACACTAGTTTTGCTGAAAAATATCAACAAAAGACCATCCATCACTCCAACAAGTCTCAAATCCATGACTTTCAAACACCCATTGTTCCATCTGGCGTTGCTCCTGTTCGTCTGTTGGTTCTTGGAGTTCGTTGGTCGTGTTGCTGGCTTCGAAACTCTGATCCAGCAGCTCCCAGGTTCCTCCTCTGACGGCCGATCTGTGTCGGTGGACAATTTCGGGGCCAAAGGGAATGGCTGGGCCGACGACACCAAGGTGCCCTCTTGCCTTTGAGTTTTCTTTTTAGATGACGAAAATCTAGTGACCTATATTGCAACCATTACCAAAATGCATCTTTGATTTAACAGCAAGGGCTATCATCTTCATTATTGTGTGCATTTTCTTTTTTCATGAAGAGGTGGAGCAGGATAACTAATTACCTTCCACTGATGATTCTTGTTGATGATGCCATTCTGTTAACTAATTGCTTTGTATTTTGAAAAAAAAAAAAAGAAAAAGAAAAAAAACATCACATGGTAACACAGGCTTAACTTTGTGCCCTTGACTTGAAGCTTCTCTTCCTTAATTGGAGTAGTTTTGGTTCCAATTCATTGATATATCGGTCACATTGTGGTGTGGGTTTAAAGGATGCCAACGGAAAGTGAAATGCGCTCATTTCAGTCTGTATTTACATCAAGAAGACCAACACTTTGAAATGCTGTCTGTTTGTCATATTAACAAGATGTTTCTCCTTCTTTTAGGCATTTGGAGATGCTTGGCTGTTTGCATGTTCTTCACCTTATGAGAAAATTATTGAAATTCCAGCAGGGAAAGTGTATTTGGTGAAACCAATTGATTTTGCTGGTCCTTGTAACTCCAAGCTGACATTGCTGGTATGTGTCTCTGTCGCCGCACTTCATCTGTGAGCATTGTGATTTGTGTCAACAATTTTGAATGTTCTAGTTTTTGCTGAATAGATCATGGGAATTATCATCGCTCCATCTGATCCTAAGATCTGGGATGGTCTAAATCCTCGGAAATGGCTTTATTTTCATGGGATACAAAACCTACTTATCACAGGTGGAGGCACAATTAATGGCATGGGAGAGAAATGGTGGTCGCAGTCTTGCAAGATCAACACAACAAATGTAACATCTTATTCTTGAAAGTACTCTGATAGGTCTATTGACCTATTTTCTTTTCCACCACACTAATATTAATCAGCTGTATTAAAAAGAAAGAAAAAACTGAATATCTGAAGCTGTCTTGAATTCATCTTTGCAGCCATGCCGACATGCACCAACGGTCAGTGGTCTTTCACATTCAACGCTTGATGCTACCGCAAGCCTTGTTTCCTTGTTAGTGATTTTACGCAATGAGTAAATTTATACCATGATGCAGGCCATTACTTTTCACCGTACCAATCGTCTTATTGTTCAAGAACTGAATCTTGTGAATAGCCAACAGATGCATATGTCATTCACCAACTGTTTTCATGTTAAAGCATCAAGTCTGAAATTGGTTGCACCTGCAAATAGCTCAAATACTGATGGAATTCATATAAGCGCATCTACCTCTGTTGTAATTCAAGATAGTACCATTGGAACAGGTTCGAGTGCTGTTGCTTTCTGCATTCTTACCCATTATGCTTTCTAATGCTTCTTCAGATCTTTTTTTCCACCTCTGCACAATTGCATGCACATCGAAATTCATCTGAATAATGTGGTTAACATATAACTAATTTTTCTCTATTTTCAGATCAATGTGCTTTCATGAGTATCTGACTGCTATTTTTGTGCCTGAAACTATTCTTGGTATCTTGATTCTTGAATCATTAGCACCTCAAAATGTTAGGAGTAGCTTATTCCTTTTTGTTGCATTCTGTATCCTTTTACACGTGTGTGTGTGATGATCATGCCCACAGAAGGCTTTTAAAGGGCTTTGTATCTCTGAAAAGAACTTGGTTTTAAGGCTATTAGTTAATTCTTAATGTGAGAGCATTAATACTAATTCAAAATGAGTACCTGGCAAGCTCTCAATCACATGCTTCTGGTAAACTCTTAGAAAGTTAGGTTGAGGAATCTAATTGACAACCCATATATGTATATATATTATATATGATATGAAGTGATTCTTCTGGGCATTCCATGATAAGGAATTCCTTTTGAGTTTGGTTTTGTGAACTAAGTCAACCAACAGTTGGGAGTGAACTTTGATGTTTAAATCCGCCCGAGTACCTCCATCCATTAGTATGAACCACTAAAAAGATGTTTTGTTTTGTAGTAAGTTGAATCATCTTCTTGATTAGTCGAATAAAGGGATTTGACCCAGTGAAAGCATTCACTTAATCTCTTGATCCACTTGTGCTACAGACATTTGCATTGTTGTTGAAGATGTCTGTTTCCTCTTGTTTCAGGAGATGATTGCATATCTGTAGTCAGCAATTCTTCCAATGTTCGCATAAGGGATATTGTGTGTGGACCTGGTCATGGCATAAGGTAAGAATAATTTTAGCTTTGTTCCACAAAACTGTTAGCTTTAGCTCATCAAAATTGCAAATGCCATTGCATAAAATACCTCCCGCTCACTCACATATCAGCATTGGAAGCTTGGGCAAATCTAGGTCATTTTCTCAAGTCCATGATGTGCAAGTTGATGGCGCATGTATCTCTAATACTGAAAATGGTGTAAGAATCAAGACATGGCAGGTAATAGCTTGTTAATGTTTAATTGAGAGGACTCAATTTTTGTGGCATTTTATTCTGGGTGTTTGTTTGACATTTTTCTAGGGAGGTCGTGGTTATGTCAGGAACATAAGTTTCCGCAATATTTTCATGAAGAATGTTTCAAATCCAATCATCATTGATCAGTATTACTGTGATTCCCCGCACCAATGTGCAAACCAGGTGATGAACTTCCCAAGCTGCAGTTTTTTTTCCCCTCGTCCTGAATAAAATTAGTTTTTGTTAAACTTGACCATGCATTGCAGACATCTGCTGTTAAGGTGGAAAATGTTTCATTTATTGGCATCAAAGGTACATCAGCTACAGAGAATGCCATAAAATTTGCTTGCAGCGACAGTTTTCCCTGTGAGGGAATATTTTTGAAGGACATATTCTTAACCATGGACTCTGGAGGGTATCCTACTGCTTACTGTTGGAAAGCAGCGGGCCTTAGTTCTGGTCTGGTTCTTCCACCCTCCTGTCTTTCAGGCTATGACTACCTTACCAGTTTTCCAGCACTCCAGTCTGCATTTTGAGAATATGAATCAATCCCTCATGTATAGCTCTTTACCATGGTTTATGTTATAACTCCCATTCCACAAAATGGTCACATCTAATTTGAAGGTCATGTTTGATATGGAGATCCATGAGTCAAAGATCACTATAATGACAGATTTTACCATAAGAACTAGTCAGTTGTTTGGTTCCACCAAGATTTTGAATGGTAGCATAAGGAAGTAATTGTACAACAGTATTTATAAAATATTGAATCTGTCTTTGATTTAGCCGCAAAATCTGACATACCAGCAGCAAAAATGCTCAAGAAAACTGATCAATAATACACCACCAAGTGCAAGCCACATCCAAGCCAAATCTAGCCATTAAACACCAGCCATACCTGTAAATAATATGATTATCAGATGCTTCTATTTGAGTCAGCACAAAACAATGCAATGAATCACTTTCAAACAAAAATCAGTACCTTGCAAATTCATTCCCAAATTATCGATCACTTTAGCCAGCCTCTAGTGCATCCAAGTTAAATACTATCCTTTGTGAATTCGGAAGGTTGACAATCAACAAACTCTTAGCTACACTATCATCCGCACAGGTCATGTAAAAGATAAATCATTGAACACCTAGTTGTGGGCATCCCACAGGAAGAGGCAGATCCAAATTTTCTACTGTCCTGAATGTCCTTGGTACCATTTTGTCCACATAGATTGTTCCATCTAGATGATCAAACTCATGCTGTAGTATACGGGCCTGCCAGCCCACTGCATCTACTTTGATAGGACAACCATTGCGGTCTAAGCCAGTGACTTCCACTTCCAGGTGACGCTCCACTAGAGCTCTAAATCCATCAACACTGGTGAAGAAGGTTCAGAAAATCCATCCAAAGAATTAAATTCAATGTATAACAGTACTACAGACCAAGAATAATGGAGATCAAACAGTACGGAAGGAGACATTAGTTAGCGGGTCTTGCGAGCGAACATAGGATTTTCATACAAAAAAAAAGTTGAAATACAAGAGATAACACAATGAAAGTTACTCATGCAACAGCATTTCATTTTTAGATTTGATTTTTAACTGAAATACCCTTAATCAACTAATGAGACTACTCCCGTCATAAGCATATCTTATGTCCATAGTCACAAAAGTTTGACAAGGTATTGCATTCTAAGAATAGAAAATGACCAGGTTGTTACTTGCCTACCTGAGACATCCTTCAAAGAAAAGTGCTGTTTTTGTTCCCTTCTTCTTGAGCTTTGGGTTCAATATGACCTGCCTCAGGAAAATTTGAATCTAATAAGGAAATGAAAGAGGAAATAAGTTAGCTGGATGTTCCAAACAGCCAGGCCTAAAGATCAACTTACAAGAAGATCAAATGGGCGCCGATCTTGTGCTTCAATATCTTTCCTAGGTGCATAACTGATGTATTCTTTTGTATCCTCCAGAACAATTATCTGATAATAGAAGTTAGTGTTTCCTGATATATCAATAAACAACTCCCAATAGTAAGTGTTAAAAATTAATTTGGTGTGATGATGAACTATGCAGCATTGGAGTTTTTCAAGTAAATACAAGGGTTGTGCACTCTGGTTTCTTTTTGGGGGAAGTACATGATATGATCATGAATATGTTAGTCATTATCTTCAAAGTCCTCACAGGTGAAAGAGTTGTGGCATTACTCAGTGGCTTTGACTTCTGATGTAATGTGAAATATATGCAGTATCCATGATTTGCTAAACTATGTTATCATGTATTGGCCAAAGCAATACAAATATCCTTACCTTCTTTAGCACTGACAGATAATCAAAGTTCAATAAACTTGTATCCCGTTGCTAAACGTGGCCTCTATAGTTCTGCTTAAACTGAGGTTCGCATACCAATCCAGAGGGTTTACTTGAAGCACTTCTATAGCTTCAATCGGCATGTACATGACTATGTGTAGCTCATCGTTTCTCATGGGAGGATGGTAGGCTTGAATTGTGAAGACAGATGAAAACGTGTCAAGTAAAATCTTATGTGACTGCAAGCAGAAGATAGTTGAACTAACTATGATTATGCTTGGATCAGAGATAAAGAAAACTATTTAAAAAAATTTATTTCATTGAAACCAGGACACATGATTACCATCATTGCCAAAATAATTTACCTATGGTTCACAAGCTTATTCATCATTATAGATTGTCAGTTTTTTCTTGCAGCACCCTAAAGGAGAAATACACTAGTAGCTCTTTGAGGATTCCGTATGCTTTAGAATGTTTTCAGATTACATACTATAAGTTTCTCATATGATACAAGAGTTTCACCAAGAGTTGTTGAAGTCTAAAAAGAAAGATTTTATTAGAACTCCTGGCCTACAATGATGGGAACTGTGAAAGAATTTGCTAGCATGCAGAAGTTAACTGTTTGAAGTCAAGGGGCAATTACCAGGGCATCGGCATTGCAGGTTCCTTGAAAGCAGGAGTTTATCTAGGCAGTTTAATGCACATTGCTAGCAACTGAATATTTATTGCAAACAAAGATGGATTAAAGCAAGTGTAGCAAGGTATGGCCAAAGAGTTGGTGAAGTTCTTGCATGTGTGACAATACATTCCATTTAATCGTCATGTACAAAGAGCTTGTCACTGAGGGATGGAACTGATTAAGGAAATGACAGACCGACTTACTCCTGAAGACCTTTATCATTGCACATAGAGTAGAAGTCATAGTGAACTCAAAAGGTGGACAGGATATGGTCTGAGTTCAAAGGATAAGAAGGTAGGTTTTGCAATTCCTCACCACCTTGAAGACATCACCCTCCACCTAGAAAATCATCACTGGTTACAAACCCTATATCCAGTCTACTTGTTTGAGCAGAAGAAATGAATTATTCCACAGAGACCAGAATCTCAAAGCTAATGTTCCTCTACAGCGGCCACTCTGAGCTATTTATGAAAGAAATCTATGAATAATGCAGAACATTTTCATGCAGATGGCAATGCAGGCAAAAATATATTTGTGAAGGACAAATGAGAAACAAAGAACAAGTAGAGGACTGATCTGAAAAGCAGAGCTTACCTTCAAAGGGATGCCGATCTGAGGAGCAGCAAGGCCCACACCAGGAGCCTTCCTCATGGCGGTGATCATGTCGTCTATGATCTTCTGAATCCTCTCCGAGCCGATGTCCTCTAGGGGGACGCCAGCAGCTGGTTCATGGAGGACAGGATCTCCGGCCTTGACGATGTCCGGCTTCTTCTTCTCTCCAAAACCGGACAACCATCCAGCGGCGGCAAGGAGGGAGGGGGCTCTGTATTCAGCGCCCTGGATGCGGGATTTGGATGGGAAACCAATGGAATGACGCCAAGGGAGCCGAAGGATGTTGTTGGAACGGCGGCGGAAGATGAGGGTTTCGGTGGCGGAGACGGGGAGGAGTCGGTTCCAGACGCGGCACACGGTTTCCACCGCCATCTCGTTCAGGGCTCGGTCAGTCGGGATAGATAGCTTATCCTATTCCTCCAGCCATCCCAGTGGCGTATGGATGGTTGGATCATGGACCCAGGTAGTGGCCATTCTGAACTGGAACTGTGGAACCAAACCGGGAGAAAATCGAATCGAAACCGGAAAAATCGTAACCGTCCTCAAACCATAACCTGAACCTCTATACAAGTTTTGGTTCAGGTTCTAGAATTTCAAAACTGTTGAACCGGCGGTTTGAACCAATTTAAAATTTAAATCTTAATATGTGTATTAACCGTTGTATACCTAATATCTAAGTTGATATGTGACTGTGACATCTGATTTGAGTTGAAAATTGAAATAATATATTTTATTTTTTTATTATTTGCCTGAACAAGGTGTCACTTCATTATTTAATGAAGTGACATTGAACATGACTTTATACTTAATACTTGTAATGATATACAATTCACATGAATCACATGACCCGACCGTTGTAAATGTGACCGTTTGAACTTTGATTTTTCATTTGATTTTTTTTTTAATTTTTAAAAACTCACATTTTTGTATTATAAATAGCTCACTTCAAGTCTTCAATCTCCAATTCTCTCATTCTCTCAATTTCTATCTCCAATCCATCTCTAATTCTCTCTTGCAACCTTATTCTCTAAATTCTCATATACTCAATATTTTCTATACTATTAATTTGTTTCTACAATTTTATTTCCATTAATACTCTAAACCTTTTTATTTTTTTCTCGGCACCAATTTCCTCTCAATTTTTCACTACTTATATTTTCTTTCTCTTTAATTTACTAGTCATTTTTAAATTTTTTTTTTTAATTTTAAAAAATGGCAAGCTCTAGAAGTGGTTTTGGTGAGACACAACACGATGTCGATATGCCAATAAAACATACAACCCAAGGAAGTGAAAGCAATCCACCACCATCATCCCAATTGCGAGGGGAGGCAAGTGGGAGAGATTGAAATTCCGACCTCTTCAAAATTCATTTCAAAAAGACACCGAAAAGAGATGGCAAGATCGACGTTTCTTGCAATTTATTGTCATAAAGTTTACAAACTTTCAAAAGGAGGTGGCTATGGAACTTTTACCAAACATTTGCTAGCAAAGCATCCACTTAAGATTGGATTGAGCAAAGGACAATCTCAAATGACCGGGTTTGCTTCTTCTAACTCTACTCAATTATTTCATTATGGAATGTAGAACTGGATTAGCTTCAATGGTTGCTATTAATCATTTATCTTTTAGCTTTGGTGAAAAATTGAGTTTTAACAATTTTTTTCAAAATTATGTAAATCCTAGTTTTAAAAAAGTTCCTAGAAATACTTTGAAAAGACATCTTTTAAAATTATATAAACAACGTAAAAGTGAATTAATACAATATTTTCAAAACAACGATTTTAATGTTTCTCTTTGTAGTGATATTTGGAGTGATCATTGGTGTGAACATTCTTATATGGGATTAACTTGTCATTGGGTTGATGAAAATAATGTTTTACAAAAAAGATTACTTGCATATAGATGTTTTGATGATAGACATACCGCTGAAAATATATGTAAAATGATTTTAGATATTTTGCAAGAATATAGATTGGTAAATAGAGTTTTTTCAATTTCTTTTGATAATGCATCGGCTAATACTGCTTCCATTTTCGAGTTAAAAAAGACTTGTCAACTGAATTTTGGTGGAAAATTTTTTCATATACGTTGTGCATGTCATATTTTAAAGGGAAAATTACTGTAGAGTCCTTGACTGTTCACTTTTTGACTTTTCAGTCCCTCTAACCAAAAACTATACTATTCAGTCCGTCCTTTCTAAACTTCTGACTTTTTAGTCCCTGCCGTGAGACAACCCCGTTACTTTAAGAAAAATACCCGAAAATACCCTTCCCATTTCCCCCCAAAAACCTCCTTTTGGCTGACATGGCAGGGAGCAGGCAGCAGGCTTTTTGGTTTTCAGACCATACTGTGTACTTTCATTCTTGCTGCAGAAGCAAGTCAGTCCTCTTCTTCTCCTTCTCTTAGTCTCCTTTGTCTTGTTCTTTTGCAGAGAGCTTGTGTTTGGGTTTTAGTCTTGTAGAGAAGCTACGACGTAGTAAGTCTGCGGCGGCAACAGGAGACTCTTTCAACTAGAAACTGCAAAGGTAATAGATTTCCCAGACGTGGTTTCATAGCGTGCGTAGTATAATTCTTTTGTTTTTGCAACGGCGTTCTTGTTGCAGGATTTTGATGGAAACCATTTTAGCCGTCGCGCAATATGGGGGAGAAGGTCTAGCCTTGGAGCTCACAGTGCTCACTTGTTGGGAGTCAGTAATAGGTGATATATGTGAACGGTGGGACCTTGACCCCTCTGGCGTGAAAGTGCGTTATATAGCACCAGACGATCGTCGAACAACTTGTCCAATTGACAATTCTCCGGACTTTGTGCATATGTGCAACATTTTTCACTCATTCAACAAAAATATGGTCGACCTTATTGTGGACACAGGTGAAGTGACTGTAGATGACGACTACGGGTCTTCGTTTCCAACGTAAGTTACTTTCTTTGTTAGTATGTGTTTATTATTTTCCCATAACCGTGTAATACAAACACGTAGGACTTTACGACTTTCTTAAAGTCTTTAGAATTGATCTTATCTCTTTAGTATAGACTCAAACGCTTTAGTATTATGCTTATCCCTTTAGTATCCGCTGTAAGTATTTAAAATCCGACTTAATTGTTTAGTATTTTGTTCTTCTATTTAGTACTGTCTCACTTAGAGTCTCTTATCAATCAACAGGGATCCTCTAGCCGAGAGTATGTCCTTAAACATTGAGGGTTCTTCTCAAACTCACGAGATTGCGATTAACCGATTAATGCCGCAACGATTTCAGAACGTGGAACACTTCAGGAATACACTCCGTGACCTTGCTATCAAAAGGAAGTTTGATTTCACCTTCATAAAAAATGACAGAGAAAGGGTGACAGCCAGATGTGCCAAGGCAGACTGCAATTGGAGGGTTCATGCTTCTCGAGAGGGAAATATGCATACCTTTAGAATAAAGAAATTGCAGCCCACACATGTGTGTGGTGGCGGTATCGGGACGAGTTCCCACCTGAAAGCATCCAAAAAATGGGTTTGCAATCGTGTGATCCAAAAGCTCAAGGATCGTCCCTTGTATCGGGCTGTGGACATTCAACGGGATATTCTGCGAGAGCACGGCGTGGGTCTTCCGTCTGACCAAGCATGAATGGGAAAAGAGGTTGCGGCGTTCTATCTGCGGGAGTGAGGTACAAAGCTACGATTGGGTATTTATGGTACGTTGAAAAGGTGATGGAGACAAATCCGGTGGCGTTGCCACAATTGAAAGTGATGGCGAGGCGATTCAAGCGTGGTTATTTTTGTTTCCGTGCACGTAATTCGGCTTCAAGTTGGGTTGCAGACCGCTGTTGTTCGTTGATGGAACACATTTGCTTGGGAAATACGATGGCATCTTGTTAGGAGCGACGGGTAAAGACGGCAATGATGGATTCTTCCACATCGCGTTCGCCATAGTAGACAATGAAACCGACGATAATTGGACTGGTTCCTCACTGCTCTCAGGGATACAATATATGGCGATGGGGATTATGACAAGTGCATTACATTCATATCCGACAGATCAAAAGATCTAGTTAATGCCATCGCAAGGGTGTTCCCTTCATCGTCTCACACCTATTGTTTGCGACACCTAGAGGCGAACTTCATGAAGGGAAATACAAGTCTTGGGAAAGCATTGAAGGAGGAGTGTTAGGCCCTCTTTACCCGCATCGCATACGCATGTACTTCTAAAGAATTCGATGAAGCGGTGAAGGATCTCACGGCGCGCGGGAACAAGCGCACCGTTGGCTAATCCAAAAGTCTGATGTTGCCCATTGGTGGAATTATTTGTTTAAGGGGCAAAGGTGGTGCGAGATGTACTCGAACGTCGCAGAGTTGTTCAATGCGTGGATCAAGGAAGCGCGCCACCTCCCGGTCACGGAAATGGTCGACTCAATCAGGTAATATTGACCCGCGACTAGATAGCTTTACTATTTTTGGGATACTCTTTAGTATCGTAGATAACTCTTTACTATCGGGCTTAACGCTTACTATCAGACGGAACGCTTTAGTATCCTGTATAACGCTTTAGTATCCGGCTAAAGTCTTTAATATTCTGCATAACGCTTTAGTATCCTGCATAACTCTTTAGTATCTTGCTTAACGCTATCCTGCTTAACTCTTTAGTATCCTGTATAACTCTTCTCCAAAACTTGATTATCTTTTACAATCGTTTACTGTTCGCAGGTACAAACTCATGAATATGATGTATGGCAGGCGCGAGCATGTTCGGCGTTGGGGAACACATCTTTGCCCAGCAATACATCGGAAGCTCGAAGACACAATCGAGTCAAGTCGCTTGCTCCGCGTTGGCCGTTCGGATGGAGAACAATTCGAAGTTATTAACCCGGTCGCGACTTTACAGCGGTCAATTTGCGGACAAGGATATGCTCTTGCAGACGTTGGCAAGTCTATGGAATACCTTGCACTCATGCTTGCGCGGCAATCGTGACGTCGGAGGCAAGTGTACATCAATTCGTGGATGACTACTTCACTGTACAGATGTACGCCAATGCGTATGCAGACCATATTTCTCCAGTCCCCGGTCATGATAAGCCGACAGATGCATCCCGTGTCCTCCTCGGCCACCTAATTACGAAGAGAGCACAGGCGGCGAAGGCGGACAAGAATTGAGTCCCGGACCTTAGGCGTGAGAGAGTTGCGGCAATTACCGGCAAAACACCGCCACAACCGGAGGACTTGCAACGCAATAATAGCTGATTAATGAATGGTTGGGTGCTGAATGTAAATATCTGTGATTGATGAATAGTTGGACGTTGAATGTAAATATCTGTGATTCTAACCATTTTTTAAAGTAGAAAGTGTCACATATACATTTATAAAATGTTCACATGATTGATAATAAACACCTGGCCAAAATAGCATGCACTCAAAATCCTAAAGACTTAGTCCAGATAATAAACACTTATAACAAGATATCAAAGTATTACGCCAGATAGTGAACAGTTAATCATGATAGTAAACACTTGGCCTATGATTGTAAAGACCTAGATATTCTTCGATGATGCTTCTTCAGTTTGTTGTCTCTCCCGTTTCCCCGGTGGAGTTGTTCGACTGAATCCGTCAGCAATTATGCTTGCGACATAGTCCAGCCTTTGACGTAGAACCTCAGAGCGATTCAGGCGAAGATTTTCATCATTCAGTATTTGCTCCATGAACCGCATGACGTAAACGGGGCAGTCTACACTGTCATCTCTCTGTTGAGAGCAGTCTCGGTCATGAGAGAGTTCTAACTTTTCAGTTCCGAAGCACTCCCCATGCTCGATATTAAGTCCAGATTCAAAAAGTGCCCTCTGCATTTTAAAAAATTATAGTTAGATGCGAAGGGGAGAATACGAAATATGAAAGTGAGTCACTTACCATTTTCACAGCAGCCCTGTCATATGTTCGGCTGTTGAGAGATGAGTAGTGAATATACTGTCGCTTTTCTTTATCCAAGACAAGGAGGTGGAAATGCTTGTCCCGAATGATAGGCATAAGAACAACTTCCAATGAGTGAAAAGATTTGACTGCATCGGCCATCAGTGCGAGGGACTCATTTGAGGTGTGGTGCTGTTTCGCGAGTATCAACGCAAAAGGCCTCGTGATGGATCCACGCCTCTTGAATGGGGAAGGCGTCTTCTTCAGTTCTTCCAGCAACATGCAGACGAAGACGTCCATGACATCGTCGGAGACAAGATTTCTTCCCTCGACCAGTGGGTACAAGTAGGCGCGAGTAGTAAAAGCCCATTCATTCTTCCAAACAATTGTGCTACAAGAGAAATCAGAAGGCACATTAAATAAACAGTTGGGTCAAATACTAAGCAGTTATGTTAAATACTAAAGCCTTTCCGCTAATACTAATGTCTTTAGTGTAATACTAAAGACTTCCTTCTAATACTAATGTCTTTATGGTAATGCTAAAGCCTTTGTGTTAAATAATAAACATATCAACAAGTATGAACATTGTTCTCACCTGTCCATCAAGCAGTTAAGATAGAAACTGATGACTGCTTGCTTCTGTTTGCTGAGCTGCTTGAACCCCGTTGGCCGCTTGTTTCTAAGAATAAAATTTGTCGGCACCGGCGCTACATTTTCTCCAGCGTAGACGACCGTCTCTGCATCAACAACATTTTCATCGACAGGGGCCTCCTGCACTGACTCCGGCGGCGGTATGATGGGTTCCAGGATGGCAGCTGTCTTTTCATCGACAGGGATACTGTCGGCTTCAACAATAACGGGCAAGGGGTCCGCCTCCGCTTCTTTGGTAACCACCACGCACTCGACCGCGGCGGGATGTGGGTCGCCAATGAGTGAATCTCCAATGGCTGGGAATTTTCACCGGCTGGAGAGATTGTAGGCTTCCATAGTGATGGGTTTGGGGCCCGCCGGCTTCAATTGTGGCGGGAACCATACCCACAATAACGCGGGGCCTACTATGGGAGCTTAAATGCCGCCAATGGGGATCAACGTTGTTGCATCAGTTGCTGACACGTTCGTCAATAGCGAAAAAGATTCGGTTATATCATCGACACTTATAGTTGGTTCCTCGCCTTGATTCTTCTTTACATCGGGCGGGCTTCCCTCTTATGAGCCGGTTCCGAGCTTTCCTCTTCTTTCTTGACCGCAGTTTGCGGGCAACTGTTTCATCGACGATATTCGCCAATACATCCGGGGATCGTGGGGAGCTTCAGCGCCTTGAAACAGTTGCCTTTCTTCGTTTGGTCGGTGGGGCCTGCTGTGGAGATTTTGTCGCTCCTTGCTCCGGAGCCGACTGTTGCTCCCTGGCAAGCAACATATCTACTTGCCCGCGCATTGTAGAGACCTCGCTCAGCAGAGTATCGTACGCGGTCTGCAAGCGCAGCATTACATTGTCGTTGCGTGGGGAAGGGCTCCTCCGACTGGAGGGAGATGGACGAACGGTCGGCGGCTCCACGGCCCTCTGGTGCCGGGATTTTTTCTCATTCCTCTGCTGGCTGCGCGTCTGATCATCTGCGACGCTTGGACCAGCAGCCCTACTAGTTCTCTCTTCCATGGCCGTGCCATGGAGTAGCTGAATGTTGGTGAGGGATGCCTCTTCTGCGTTCTCTGGGACGAGGTCCTGAAACTGTGAGACAATATTACAAAAACATTAGTAACACTAAAGCCTTTGTAGGAATACTGAACAATATTACAAAAACAATATTACAAAAGTAAAGTAAAATGCTAAAGGGTGTAGCCTTATACTAAAGACGTTAACGTAATACTAAAGCCTTTGTAGGAATACTAAAGACTTTAACATCATACTAAAGCGTTTGTACCAATACTAAATACTTTAACATAATACTACATACTTAGTACGAATACTAAATACTTTAACGTAATACTAAAGACTTTGAAAAAAATGAAGATTTTCGCATGCAACTAAAAACTTAAGAGTTGAAACGATGAAGTAAGCTTACCTCTTTCCCCTCGAATGATGCGATCAGTGTCTTTACAGTGGTGGTCTTCTTGCAGCTGGTTTCTCCGTAACATAGAATTCTTGGAGTCCGCCCGAACTCCAGCTTCTTTCCAGCACGAGTTACTTCATAGAACCAGATTATGAGGACGATCGAGCAGCCTCTGAGATAGCCCGTGTTCTTGGGCTTCTTCCCAGAACACCTTTCTACTACTCGAGCAGATATCAGTTGGACGTCGTCCATGAGAAATTTATGCACGGCTTGTGCCCATGCATATGTACCCAGCGCCTGAAGGTTGTCAGCATAATGTGCACTCCAACTTGGGGCCGTGCAGTTTGTGGTTGGAAAGAGGAAGACACCCATCAAATACACTACTAGCAATTTGACAAAATTTTCCTCCTCGCCTCTCCTATGAACAAGATCCAGCAGAGTGTTCTTCATGCAGTCCCGATTCCTAGCGTAGGCTTTGTCGAGGTATTCTGCCTCGAATGCGGATCGGGCTTTGGGCCGTTTGAAATCCACGGCTGTTCCACTGCAGCGCAGTCCAAGTATTATGGCGACGTCCTCTGGACGGAAAGTCACCAAGCTTTGCCCGATTTTAAATTTTTGAAGGCGAATGTCATAGGCCTTCATGAGTGCGTCCAGAACGACCCTTTCCTGTACTACCCGCTTCATACCATGCGAGCGCAAATGGAGTAGTGTTAATGAGTTGCCCGTGTTTTCGGTTCATAAGTCCATTGCTCAATTCAAATGAGGCAATCCACCATTGGACCCGTGTAACATCGTCCATTAACCAGATTCTCAGACTTGGTGTGGTTATCTACAACGAAAACGCCAAAATACATACAAACAATTCAGTCATGTGCATTGTTCTAAACAGAAACATAAGATTTTAAACACATAAGGCAAATACTAAACACATAAGGCAAATACTAAACAGAATAGTGTGATTTTAAACACTTTGTTACTGATTTCTAAAACAACAACCCACAATGGAACACATTCAGTAAGGAACATGAGAAAGGATCAAACCCCAGAACCCTAACCCATAAATCTCCACAAATTGATTACAATACACATGCACAAATTGTATTCTGCTACAAATGATAAGAAAAAGGAAAGAATAAACTCAAAAAAGAAGAAGCAAACAATAGAATCGAACACCGGCTGTGAATCCCTAATCTCCTCGTAGAAGAAGGTTTAGGGTTGCATTGCGGTTGATACCTTCTTCGGGAACTCCCGCAGAACTCATCGTATTGTTACTGGAAGAGAATATGAAGGAAATTCCGGCAGGGTTGACGGTGCGTCTCAATGTCTTCACGTACTTCGTTTTTGATTTAGGGCTTTTTTCTGAAAGATGGGGATACGAAGAAGGGAATAGGAGAAGTCATTCAGGGGGGCAGACGCGTCATTTCACGCCCGGACGAGACCTGTATGAGCGTAGCAGAAGGCGCCGAACAACCCATTAACTCCAAGGGGCAGCAACGTCTTTTCACAGGGTTTTTAACACCGTTTGGTACTGTTTGGACTAGAAAGTAAATCCTTGTATAAAGGAGGGACTAAAGAGGAATAAGCAAACTTACAGGGATTTTTTAGGGATTTCTCAAATTTGGGGGGACCTTTCATTACTTCCCCGTATTTTAAATTTATGTGTACAAGATGCATTGGCTAATGAACTCAATCAACATATATCTCCAATAAGAAAAGTAATTTCATATATTTGGGTACATCCACAAGTTATGAAAGAATGGGAAAGTTATGTAAACAAAATGGAATGAAACCAAAACGTTTTTCAAAAGATATTTCTACTCGTTGGAATTCAACATTGAAATTACTTGATCAATCTTATGAGTATAGACATTTATTGTGTTCTTTTGCATCTACTTATATTGCACAACATACTCTTTTCCAACCCAATGGGAAATATGTTCTACTATTTTTGATATTTTTTGTGTTTTTAATGATGCTACTCATACATTTAGTAGTATATACAAACCAACTTCTCATCAATTTTTAATTGAAGCAATAAATATTAGTGGTGCTTTAATGTAGGGACTCAAGCATCCTCCCATTTATGATGTTGTTTATGGTATGAGAGAAAAATGGTTAAGTTATTATAAAATTATTCCCGATATTTATCTTACTACTATCGTTTTTGATCCTAGATGTAAATTTGAGGGTTTAATAGAGATGTTGAACCCTTATTATTTTGATTTGTGTAATGAGTTATGTGAAGTACTTTCACCTTCTACACATGATGAAGAAGTGGAGCCTCCTTTACCGCCATCCTCCTCGAAATTCACTAAATGGGGTAACAAAATTTTAGAAAGGAGTAAGAAGCCTAGAACATCAGGCTCCTATTCAGAGCTCGAAGTATATTTAACAACAGTTTTTGAGTTTGGTGATACTGCAGGTCCAAATTTTCTAATTTTGGAATGGTGGAGTAGACACACAGAGACTTTTCCTACTTTAGCCAAGATTGCTAAACAACTCCTTGCAGTTCCTGCCTAAACCGTCGCAGTTGAACAAACATTTAGTAATTGAGGCAACATTTTGGACGAAAGACGATCAAGGTTGGGTCCAGAATCATTGAAAGCACAAACTTGCCTCGATGATTGGGAAAGAGTTAGACTACGAAATCAAGATGACCTTATACATTCGTCATCATCAAACGAGTCAACGGCAGCTTCCTCTGATGATGAAAGTTGAAACAAGCAATTAGCCAATTATAAATTGTGGGGAAATGTGTATAATAAAAATAAAAGAACTATGTGAGCTTTGATTCCTCTATACCCCGAGAGGATACGTAGGCAACTTAATATAAATAAGTTCAATCCCTTTATTTTTTTATTTTTTTTCTCATATCGTACTTGTATTTTTTTACAAATTATTGTATTGAATTTATACTTTTATTTTTTATATAAAATATTGTATTGAATTAATTCTTGCATTTTTGTAAAAAAAATTATACTTTTTTCCCACTTATCGCATGATTCATGTTAGTTTTTAATTTAAAATATTAGATTATTTGATTTAACAAAAAATTAAAATTTAAAAAAAAAAACCCGAATCGTCTGAACCGTCAAACCGGAACCGTTGAACCAAACCGCCGGAACCGGAACCTAACCGGAACCGAACCGCAAAGAACCTTGTCCAGGCGGTTCGGTTCAGGTTCAAGATTTCTTTGAACCGGAACCGGCGGTTCCTGAACCGTGGCCGCGTCTAGACCTAGGATATCTATTATATATTATTGGGAAAATTTCACTAAACTATCATATGGTTTGTCTTTTTATCAATTCGGTGTCTTTGGTTTGAGTTTGAGCACTTTAGTACCCTGTGTTGTGCCCCATAAGCATATTGGTGCCAATCTGTTAAAATTGCTGACGTGGCATAAAAAAAATATATAAAATGACCTTTTTACCCCTTATATAAAAACATGATATCATCGGCGTACTAAAGTGACCTTTTTATATAAGGGGTAAAAAGCTCATTTTATATCATTTTTAATGCCACATCAGCAACTTTAATGTGTTGGCACCAATATGCTCATGAGGCGCACCATAGGATACTAAAGTGCTCAAAGTCAAACCACATACATTGAATTGATATTGAGGCAAACTATAAGATAGTTTTGTGAAATTTTCCCAATATTATTATTTTATAACCGTTTGGTTGATAGGGTAAGATATGAGGGATAAAAGATTGTTGGGTGTATTTGGAATTATTTTAAAGTTGTTAAATTTCATGTAAATGAAGATGTTGTATTTAATTTTTCATTATTTGGATTGATGTAATAAGTTAAATAATACAACTAACCTATGGTGAAATTACTCCCATTATCCTATCCAATCTTTTATATTTATATTTAATTTTTTTTTTATTATAAACTGATATGGGTAAAAATGGGAGATGGCCTGGATGGTTGACACGTAGGGATGAGATATTTTGATGAGATATTTTGGCGAGATATTTTGTTGGGATATTTTAAGAAGGCAGGAGGCCTCTAAAAAGGGTAGGCTGGCGAGCCTCCAAAAGGGGATCAGGATGCTCTTCTCTTTCGTTGTGTTGTACGAGGCCGGTGAGCCTAATCTCCTTTATGACAAGATCCGGCCAGCGAGCTCTCATGCCCTCATTTCTTCTCCAACGGGATCCAACTAGAGCCCTCTCTTTCTCTTGGACATGCGGTCTTTCTCTCTCTACGGGCTCCGACCAGCCACGAAGTTTCACGACGCCATTCTCAGGATCTGAACTTTGGGACGCCACACTGAAGGGCAGAACTCCAACAAGCTCCAAATCCCTCTCATACTCTCTATCTTCCCCTCTGTCGATAGGAGCCAGAGAACTCCGACAGGCTTCTCCTTTCTCTCTCTAACTGATTTATGGAGTTCCTTTCACTCTCTTTTGGTTGAATGAGATCGACGAATTTTGGCCATCTCTCCCTCTCCGACGAACCACGTTGATGTATACTCTAATCTTCTTGATTGCATGAGGCCTGTGAGCCATCTTCTTGGTTGTATGAGGCCTCTGAGCCATTCTATTTCTCTGACGGGATCCGGCCAGTGAGCCGCCCTCTCTTGTTCTTCCGAACTATTGTATTCCTCTCCAAGAGGATCCGAAATATTGTACTCAACTTGTACATAGTGCATGGATTGCTTCCTTAGGGAGGCCCGTGGTTTTTCCCCGGATTTACGGGGTTTTCCACATAAAAATGGGCTTGTGCTTGATGTTTACTCTTCTTCTATGATCTTAGTCCCTCAAATATAAATTCTTAACCGTTAGACTAGATCAGTGTCGATCCCCAGGCAACACCGATTTAGTCCCTAACATAAACAATAATGAATTGTTATGGTTACTAATTCATTTGGTTTTGTGATAATTCATAATATGAATTTAACACTAATCTTATGTAATGTTGTATCTTATATAACTAAAAAAAAAATTATGAATTTAAGTTTTTCAACTTTGTATTTGGTAAAGTATTTAAAAAAATGGAAGCATTGTACATTTCTTTTCTATATTTATTAAGATAACGTTGAAAGTTGTGACATATTGTAAAAGAGAATGAATTTTTAATATTTTTTTAATATTAATTTAAAATTTTTAAAATAGAAATAAATACATTAGATATGCCCAAAAAATATTCCATGAAATAACTCAAAAATTAAAAAGAGTAATAATATAACAAGACCAAGAAGGGAAAGAAAGAGAGATCTTGATGGTGGTGATGTCACAAACTTTTACATATTGTTAACCGGTGATCTAGTTATGTCACTTGGACCGCTTGGATCTCTAGCTAACTGATGATGACTTCTTGGATAGAAGCTTTGAAGGTGGGTGTTCTCTTCTTGAGTTCATCTGAGATGGGGACAAAGAGAAAGGAACCGGTGAGAGGGGTTGGGGCTTTGTTGCCCGTGCCCGCTCCGACGATCAAGTTAGTCAGCTAATCGGAGAAGGATAAGGAGGTTTTTGAGCTTTTTGGTTGCTTACCTTGCCCTCTGGTGGTTTGGCCTTATGTATCCTCCTCCCTTCTTGGACTCCATGCCTCTATTGTATATCTTGTTTTGTCCCTCATTATTGGGAGAGTGTGCAACCATCCTTTCTCCCCTGTGGGTGGCTTCCTTTGCCTCTCTGGAAGTAGGGTGGCATATCTTGAAGACTACGTCTCATTATCACAGGAGAGGAGCCGGGATGGTGACGCGTGGAGAGTAGGATCCTGGGTATATCACATATAATTCAACTTACATCAAAAAATATAGTTTCAAGTAAGTAATTTCACAGAAATCCAAAAATAGAGATGTAAATGTTGATGGTTTCGCTATCTATTATGTTTAACATCTGATCTGGATGTGCATGATTATTGAAATCATCAAATAAGGTTTTGATTGGATTTAGTTTCTTCAAGTAGTATCAGAGATAGTCTTGTTATATCATTAAACGCATTAAGGATCAATTTTCTGCCTTTGTAGAACACTTAGGTTAAAGAGTTCAAACTCATAATGTTTGTTATAGATTTTGCATGAAATTTCTTGTCTTATGATGTATTTTGTGAGTTTGAGTTGTTGTTTGATGTTGGTTGAGCATTGAGGGCCATAAAGTTGTGATTTTTGTTTTGGAAATCGAACCATTTAAATTCGGGTGATTGCAAACCTCTAAAACTCACAAAAACTGGCCTCTTTCAATAGAGTTGTGTCACAGCTTCCACCCTCATCGAGCCATGGATGAGGATTTCTTTCTTTGTTTTGTTTTGTTTGTTTGTTTTTTTGTGTTTTTTTTGGCTTTCGGATTTTCAATCCGATTTTCGTTTTCTCTTGCACTAAAATGTTTATTATCTTAAAGTCGATATGTTGCATAAGTAACCTTTGTTCGGTAAGATTTGTCAATTGAGTAAGCAGGCATCCTTTATCTATGGGAACAATCGGCCCAAAGGAAGATTGTTTTTCGCCGGGTAATAGATAGTCATGGATGTGTGATACATTTTTGGATTACCATGCTAGCATTATGTCTGTCCAAAGAAAGACATATTGTTAGGTCGATTTAGATTATCAGTTTTCATGAACTATGTTTTGAGAGTACCATTTACAAGTTGTTATTTTCTGTCCAAAGACTAAACAATAATGTTCTGCTAGGTATCTTGAGATGGGCCCAAATGCATGTGTATATGTTTAATATTCATTATATATAATTATCATGTATACATGTTTCTTGATTAGTAGAATGATTTTGAACATTATTTGTTTTCTTTTATAGTCTCTTCGATATCCGCCAATATGAATAACATTCTTATGCTTAATGGCAAAAACTTCAAGAAAAGGAAAAAGAGCACGTGATGATTGTACTTGGCTATATAGATCTCGATCATGCATTGAGGTTAGGACACTTTGTAGCTCTACCAGTGAAAGTATTGTTGATGAAAAAGCTACGCATGAGAAGTGGGAGTGATCGAACCGCATGAGTCTTATGATCATGCAACACCTTATTCCGGAAACCATAAGGGGCAGAATAACTGAGGAACATGATGCTAAGAGTTCCCTAAAATAGATTGCAGAGCGATTCACTACCAATGAAAATGTCAAAATGTGCATTATTCTTAGTAAGCTCGTTTTAATGCGGTATAAAGGAAAAGGAAACATAAAGGAGTACATCATGGAGATGTCTAATCTTGCGACAAGACGAGGGCGCTAAAGCTTGATTTGTTAGAAGACATACTTGTGCACGTAGTCTTGATCAAATTTCCTGCATAATTTAGTCCATTCAAGATTTCATATAATATTCAAATTGAAAAGTGGACTCTAAATGAGCTTATAGCTCAATGTGTGCAAGAGGTGGAGAGACTGAAACAAGAAAAGACTGAGAATGATTATTTGGCAACAAATTCGCATAGGATAAGGCATCCAATAAGAAGTGGAAAAGGATCAAGGTTAAAGAAACTACAAACTCTAAAACATCCAAAGCTAAGATGCAAAAGAAATAGAATTCATAAATCACATCTTACTTCTGAAAGAAAGTTGGCGTATGAAGAAAGAGTGTTCCAAGTATACGCCAGTTGGTATGTAAAGAAAGCTACACTTCTCAACTTCATTTGTTCAGAAGTTAATTTGCCTTTAATACCTATTGACACTTGGTGGATAGATATGGGTGCAACTACTCACATAAGTGTCTAATACAGGACTACTTAAGGAATCGAGTGCCAATTAGTGGTGAAAGATACATCTATGCTAGTAATGGCAACAAGGTTTTTGTCGAAGCAATTGGTGTCTTTAGGATTCATTTAGATTCTAGTTTTAGTTTGGATTTGGGGGAAACTTTCATTGTACCTTCTTTTAGACATAATTTAATTTCTATTTCTTGTTTGGATCATCATGATACACTTGCTCTTTTGGAAATGAAATTTGCAGTTTTTCTCTAAATTCAAATATTATTGTAACTGGAACTCTATTCGATAAATATTATAGATTGTACAACCAAACTTTCGATGGTAATAAAAGTTTGCATTCAAGTAATATTGGTACTAAATGCAGATTAACAAATGAGGATTCATCGATGCTATTACATAAGTAATGAGGTCACATCTCTAAACAGAGAATTCAGAGGTTTGTGTTAGAAAGAATTCTTAATTCCCTTGATTTATTATATTTTAAAATTTTGTATAGAATGCATAAAAGGAAAACCAAACAAATGTAAGGAAAATAGGTGCTAATAGGTATATTGAACCTTTAGAGTTGATACATATAGATATCTAAAGTCCATTCCCTATGGCTTCATGGAATGGGCTACAATATTTTATTAGCTTTATAAATGACTACTCTCGTTATGGTTATCGATATTTAATTCATGAGAAGTTACAGTATTTGGACGTATTTAAGAATTTCAAAGCCAAAGCTTAAAAATCAATTAAGCAAGAAAATTAAGGCTATCAAATTTGACCATGGAGGTGAATATTACAGTAGATAAGATGGATCATGTGAACAATGTCTAGGACCATTTGCCAAATATTTGATAGAGTGCGGGATTGTACCTCAATACACCATATCAGTATTGGGGAATAAACCACTCTACACTGGAGCCAGCTTTCAACAGTAACTCCTCAAGTGTTTCCCTGCAACGGAGTGGATCGGTGGAGAGGATTGACCAAACAACCAATGGCTTGCACAAGATCAAGCAAGCACAACAACACAACACAAGGTTTTAACGTAGTTCGA
The DNA here is from genome assembly GCA_026586065.1 of Dioscorea zingiberensis. Classification (NCBI taxonomy): domain Eukaryota; kingdom Viridiplantae; phylum Streptophyta; class Magnoliopsida; order Dioscoreales; family Dioscoreaceae; genus Dioscorea; species Dioscorea zingiberensis. The sequence goes on from CM048818.1 coordinate 45,953,863, forward strand.
CAACTTGCCTACGTCCACAACCCACACCCTTTTCTGGTTCAGAGAGATTCAAAGAAGAAGAAGATTACATAACATAGCTCTCTCTCACTCTTAGTACATATACACTTCACTGCTCAAGACTTCAACCACAGGAGAGGAAGAAGACACATCCTTTTTATATCTCCTTCATTGGTGTAACTCTCAAGAAATCTTTTCTCCTTGCCTTGTGTGACACTCACCTGTCACATCACCTGTAATGTCAGACCGTATTGTCAGACCTTATATTTCAAAGATTTGTGCCATATCTCCCAAGATTCAACACCTTGGGATTACCTCCTTGAACTTTTCCTAGGCCTCGGCTCATCCTCATCTTTACTCGAACATCTTCATAGTCATCCATCTCAGCAGACCATCTCGGGAAGAGTATCTCCTCAAGCTCGTCATTCATACGATATGACTCCTCGACAAGCATTCTCAAGATTTCAACCGAACATGCTCAGTCGCTTGCTAGTATGCTCGATCACTCGGCTAACATCTCGGATCCGTTATTCCTTTAGTCAGCACCTCGGCTAATTGTCCGACTCCAAAATATTATATGGATCATTCGATCCATACCTTGGCTACTCCTTGGCAAGGTTGGATAAGTTTTGTAGTTCGACAAAGAAGCTCGGCTGGCTCCATTCCTCACAGCTCGGTAATAAAGCTCGGCAAGTTCCATTCCTCACAGTGGGGACTCCAAGTCAAAATGGTGTAGCTGAGAGAAGAAAACGAACTCTTAAGGATATTGTGAGAAGTATGATTGGTCATTCTTCTTTACCAGAATCGCTTTGGGGATAAGCACTAAAGACTATAGTTTATATATGAGTTGCAAGCAAAGCAGTAGCCAAAACTCGTATGAGTTGTGGACAGGAGAAAAAGCCTAGTATTAGACACTTGCATGTTTTGGGATATCTAGCTGAGGCTAGGCCTTACAGGCCCAATGAGAAGAAGTTGGACTTAAGAACAATTACCTAGTACTTTGTAGGCTACTCTGAGAGGTCGAGGGGTTTCAAGTTTAATGATCACTCAAATAGTTTCTTTTTCAAAATTGGGATCGCCAAAACCATTAAGGATGTTGATTATGTTGAGAGTAATTAAAATAGGAAAATTGTATTCGGAGAGGAATGTTAACATTCCCACTACAATAACAATTGAAAGCAATCGGGTAATCACTCTTGACACTGAAAGTAATCGGGTATCATATACACAATTATACCTATGATACCTCATATTCAAGTTCAGGAACCAACTCTCATTCAAGTTGAAGAGCCTCATCTTATTTTAAATGTGATTCCCCAGAAGATTCCCCAATAATAACCTCAATCTGAAGTGCTAGTAAGGGGATCCACCAAAGAATGAAGAAATATGATTTCAGATGACTATGTCATATATCTTAATGAACAAGAATTTGAAATGGAATTGGAAGATGATCCTACATTTTTCAAACAAGTCAAATCTTGTTCAAACTCTAATAAATAGATTGAAGCCATGAAGGACGAGATAAAATAAGTAGTGGAAAAGCAACTAAATGAACAACAACCTCCTTTATCAACACAAAATTGACATTGATTATATGTCATACCTCTCAAGCATTTAGGCAAACAAGTCATAACAGAAAATTTAACAAGCATTTGGGATGTCTTAACAAAGTTGACAATCACATATCAATTGAATCATAAAATGGAGTAACAGTTCCTTGTCAGATGATAAACAAAGACTTTATTGCGCATGCATTTTGAGATGATTTCTTCTATTCCAACTACAACCCTTTTATTTCTCTTCAGTTTTTTTAAAGTGTTGCAACAGTGGCTTTCCATAATACTGATTGAATCATTATATAATATTCATCTTGTTCCTTTTTTTCCCATCATTCCAGCAGGGCTCTTCCCAATCTATACTCTTCCATTCACTTTGTACTTTTTGGCATGGAAAATAAAAGCTTTATTAATATTAGCAAGCCAATGAACCTAGATTGAGCGGAGCACATGCCATTTATAGCAGCAAGTCCATATTGAACCCTTAATAATTTTTCAATATTATAAAGAAACAAGGGTTCTTTGGATACATATACAACCAAAAAATCTTATCCTATACAATTCAGTGAAGCTTGCTAAACAATACTGTAGAAGAAAGCTGCCACAATGTGATTGCCTTTAAACCCATTCTCACGACAATTTAAAAAAAGGGTCTTGTGTATTCATCGAGTAGGTTTCATGCTAATTAATTTTCAAAAGAAAATGAGATATTTACAATTAAAGATTTATCTCAATTTACAAAGATCACATACATATGGTTTCTATACATTAGTAGTATGGGATTTTCAAACATATGGGATTATTCTTCCAGGCATGAACATGATATTGGAGAGGTGCTCTAAAGATAATCACCTTTGGCACTTTATGTACAAATTTAATTATTTAATAAAAGGCTTCTTCATCACTTGAATGTTCACTATAATACAAGATCTTAAATCTAATTAATGAAGTCAGTCCATGATACAACATATAGCATGAAGGAAATTATGATAAAGATTATAATGTGGGATTCCTATCATGTGTACGTATCTCTAGTCAAAGGATCAATGAGATGGGACATCATTGATCCAGCAAGACTAGCACGTGTTATACTCCTTGATCCGATCAAACAGTTGTTCTCACAAGCTGGAAGCATTGAGATGTTTTGAGTAAACATGTGGATGCTTGCTAAGGGTAACAAATTCATTGGATGACCTACCATGAGTCTTCGCATGGTTATCCTATTAAAATGTTAGTAAAGATCTCATTGCAGCTATGGTGCAGATATCCTTAGACTTGAGGTACACAAGTTATCTTGGATATGGATCCTATACCTTGATGTCATTCCTACGTTTGGGTTACTTACAGGGTGGTGGTTGGGTAGAGCTTTGAAGTATTCGAAGTATTTGGGTAACCAACAGAGGATTTACCACTCCTGATAGAAAGAGAGTATACACATGGCCACTTGTCGGGTCCTTGCTCAGGAATCTCTGGCCAGAGTAACCTGTCATGAAGATAGTCTTCGATGACATTAGTTTTGAGTAATGGATCCCATACGACGAGGAACTAATACTTGGGCTAGGTGTGACATAGTCAGTCTAGTGGGAGTTAACACATAGGCTATACTCCGAACCAAGTTGGTATAAGATAGTAAAGGACAAGTTGCACAATAACATTGGCTGCTGAAGGGTTCCAAGTCAGACCATATGACTTTCCAGTCAATTGGGGGTCATGATATATTGCTAGATACCGCTCATGATCAATTCGGAATCAATGGTTGATTATAAATGGCCAATATAACAGGGAACCTAATAGGTCACACGCATAGAAGATCTCAATGAGGTATAAAATGGGTTTTGGGAAATAGATCCTCAAACAAGAGAATTAAAGGGTAGAGAAAGATTGTAAGTCGAATTTGATTATAAGTCGAATTTGATTGTAAGACGAATTTGATTATAAGACGAATTTGATTGTATGTCAAATTTGATTAAAAGTCAAATTTATTTGGAAGTCGAATTTGATTATAAGTCAATTTTGATTGTATCATGAGTCAAATTTGATTAGATTATAAGCCATATTTGATTTGGGCTTCAATCAAAGACCCAATTCGAAATAAACCCTAATCTGATTAGGAAGGCCTATAAATATATGATATTCCAGGTCAGAAAATACACACCTCTTAGTAATTGATAGAGATCAACAGGCTTTTCTCTTCTCTCCAAAAATCCTCTCAAGAACTTCCACCATAGCTAGCACCTTGCGTGGAAGATCACCCCGTTGCCTTTAAGGTTGCTTATGTAGATCTTCGCTTGGATCACTGTTAGAGGCACTCCTTTTATGAACTATTGTGGTTGACGCAACGTCTCCTTCGATTCAGAGAAAGGAATTCGGTATAGATATCAAAAGGTACATGCTCTTCAACTTTGTTTGCTTGTGTTTTGATAAACATAGGGATATCTGTTTAGGGCAGGGTTTTGAAAATTTTAATTTTCCATTGTGCTATGTATGTGATACATACTTTTGATTTTCTAAAATGATGCTTAACAAACAGCTTTCCAAAGACAAGCAATGGTACTGCATCCAAGTCTCACTCTCTCTAACATCATATCACCACATCTCTATCTCAGCATCATGACTTTGATCACTGTTAACATCATTTGACCATTATATATTTGGAGAACTCATTCAATATGCTTGTTATAGATGATTCTCATAGTTTCCCATGGTGACCACTCATTACTATTATTGGCTTCTCAGTTAATCCCTACAGTATCTCCAAATATCATGCCTCCTACCAAGAGCCGCAACTTTTGGCAAATGCATGTCTCTGTCTGTCAAAAGTTTCAACTGCGTATGAACAACAATTAGTTTACAAGACATCATTCATCCATTGTATCAATCCAGACATTGCACCCAAACAAAGCTTACAAGAAACTTCTTATGATCATCGGGCATAACTCTTGAAAACTCGGGAGATCCGTGAGGGATGCCATAAGAATAGAAGGTAGGACACAAGTCATAAGTGGGATCGGCTCATGCACAACACCCTTCTTATTCTTGAGGGACGCCATAAGAATAGAAGGTAGGAGAAAAGTCATAAGTGGCATCAGTATAGCACCCTTCTCATCCCTGATATTTTTCTCTTTTTAGACGTTGAGATTTTTTTCAGGTTTGTAAGCAGCTTTCTCTTAGTGATCAAGCATAGCATAGGCCATCCCTCAGCACCCTTCACACTCTTCATCTTAGCATACATGACTACTGAAATTGAGTTCAATCAGGTGTTCAATAGCCTCCTTCAACTTGTCCTCTGAAACTGCTTCCATGGATTTCCTTCGACTTTCTTTGGTTACTCTACAAATGAATCTCCCACCATCTGGAAAGGGTCATTGTCAGAGTCTACAACTTCTCCTTCACATTCAATAATTTTGACATCAGATTCATGCTCTTCTACGGGAACACTCTTCTCTTGGAATTGCCCTTCATCAATGTCTTCATTACTTCCATCCATCATAGTGGTGTTCTTAACGCTAGTCTGTGGAAACTCCTCACCCTTTGTTGGCCACGGAGGGGAGTTTCATACCCAAACTCTCTAGGTAGCCCGAACTTTATCAATGTCAGTCTAGGTGCCAAAGAAGAAGGTGGTGACTTATTTCATCTCATCATCCATCTTAGGCTCATCACGCGCGATGAGCTGCCTTGGCGACTCTGATGGCTTGCTGGATTTCTTAGCAGTGAACCACCTTCATACCATGAACAAGAAACTTCTAACCACTAACATTACCTCATAACAAGGATTACCAGGATCCTTTCCCCTTTGACGCCCTCAAATGGCACACCATCACCGAATGGGATTGGCGTAGTCTCGATCCGAAGATGTTCCTTCAAGATTCATGGTCAATTCACCAATAATCTGGGAAGAAATGAATCGGGCTTCTAAAGCTGCATGATCTTTCGTCCCTAACTTCGTGGCGTCATCGTTAATAGGAACAAGGACATCCTCTGCAATGGATTTGGCCGACGCTGGATACGGGATCGCACGGAAGTGTTTCGCCTTCTCTGTATCAGCCGAGTTGCTTGATGATTTTCAAGGTAGAGGAGGAGGTCTTCATAATGATATGTCTTTGGAGCACTCCTTAAGATCAAATCAGGAGGGCCTTGACTTCTTGTTTGCAGGAACATTGATATAATATATATTATTATATAAATAAATAAATAAATAAATATATATATATATATATATATATATATATATATATATATATATATATATATATACGGTCGATATTATCTGGTAAGCCTTATCACTATACAAGTGAGGTCGCCGTTTTGTACTTACTTGCATGTTTTTGAGGAAATCAATAATATGGATGGAAAGAACATTGAAAAAATAAGCTTCACGCGTCAATTTTCATACAATTTGGGAACTTGTAGGGTCTTCATCTTAAATAGTGAAATTTTGAACCTTTTAAGATTTCTATAAATTTTCACCCATTAAGATGAAGACCTCAAGTTCCCAAATTGTATGAAAATTAACATGCTAGCTTATTTTTCGCTGTTCTTCCATCCATATATTGGAAATCCTTAAAACACAGCAAGTAGTGGCCAAATGGGGAGGTATATATATATATATATATATATATATATATATATATATATATATATATTAGGCAACGCATCCTTTTATCAATGCTTTTTTTTCCTCCCTCCTCCGCCCTTCTCACCTTATTTTTTTTCTCTTTTTTTGTCTCTTTTTTTATTTCATCTTTTTTTTCCTTTTTTTCTCTGTTTCCTCTCTCTTTCTTTTTTGCTATCTTTTTCTTCTCTTTTTTTTTCCTATTTTATATGTTTCTTCTTTTTTTTAACTCTTTTCTTTCCTCTCCTCCCCTTTTTTACATCTGTAGTGCTTCCTTCTCCTCAAGGCCAAGCGTGGCAAATAAAGAAAGATCGAAGACAAACCACGCTTTAGGGCGATGCTCCTCCTTTGGCGGCGGTGATATTCTTTTGCAGTATCATAGTTTATAGACAGACGGACTCGAGCCTGTCTCCTTCAGCAAAGCCATTAGAGACAAACTTATGTCCGCGTCCGACTAAGAATACCTCTCTCCCTTTTTTTGTCTTACTTTTTTTTTTTACTCTCTCCTTTTCACGAAGTTGAAAACCGGAGGAGGGAGCTTCATCTCCTTCTCTTTTTATACTTGGCAGCTATCTTTCTTTCTGTTCCCCCTTCCATTTTTCATCCGATCTTCCCTTTTTTATTGACCAAAAAGGATAACTTCTCCGGTGTTTTCTTGCTGATTATGGGGATCGAAAGTGATGGACACAGTTGTGGGTAGCAATTCAGATAATATCAAATATTTTATTTTTTATTGTAAATTTTAGATTAACACTGTCTGATAGAGATAAACCAAGAGATAAGATCAAATTTAAATTTAAATTTAAATAAATTTACCTTATTATTATTTTTATTTACCTCAGGATTAGCATTTTAATCACTTTGGGACTTATCCCTTTTAGATTGCATCGAGATATGTGTTCTCAGGCTGTCTTGGGATTTGCATTTTTGAGATTGACTCGAGTTTTGTATTCTCAGGCTAACTCAGAATTTAAGATCGCCTTGAGATTTATATTCTCTGGCTATCTTAGAATTTGAGATTGACTTGAGATTTGTATTCTCGGACTATCTTAGAATTTGAGATTGCATCGAGATTTGTTCTTGGGCACGATTGGATATATATATATATATATATATATATATATATATATATATATTTTAAATTAAAATATTTTAATTTAAAGATATTTCAAGATATATATTTCATTTGAATTTAAAATAATAATATTTCATTATTGGCCCCTCTGGATATTTATTATTATTATTATTATTATTATTATTATTATTATTATTATTATTATTATTATTATTATTATTATTATTATTTTATATAAACATAAAGAGTAACGAAAAACTTGACTACGTATGTTTGTGCTTCTACCCTATTCTTTCTTGCATGTCTCTATCTTTATGACCTTAGCTTTGACTAATAATAGTACAAGTGTAGAATTCTATTGTGCGTTGTAGACTATCTTTAAATGATTAGTACTCGTGTTTGACACATTCAGCTCATCATTTATTGTGTCATATTGCATCTTGACTTGTTGGCAAGGAGACTGTACCCAAAAACAATTTGCACACTTGAACTATCGTTTTGTTATTTTTCCTTGTTCATTCATTGAGGAGAAGAAATAGTTCAAGTTTGAGGGTGTGTTAGCTCTCAAAAGAGAGCTAATTTAGCAGGCTTTTATTCCATGTGTATGGATCGAATTGTTTGGATTAGAGTAAAAATTGTTCTCTTTTAGTCTGAAAATGCATCAATTGGCCTCTTTGGTTGCTTAACTTGATTTATCCGTGTTTTTCATCTGTTTTGTGTCTATAGAGGCTAAATAAACTGAAATATGCATGTATCAAGTAACACCTTGTGGAGTTAGTCCAAAATGGAAAAGCAGGAAACTTGAGAAGCCACCAAGTTATAACGTCATGATGCTAGTCAGAGACGGCGCGACGAGATAAATCAGAAGACTCGCCCAAATTCTCAGGAGTTTCTGAACGTACCTGTGGGATCGAAAATACGCGCCTGGCATCGTGTGACACCAGACGATATATCGAAGCACAAATATCATATTTTATTATCGTGGGTTTTTCAATTCCTAATAGAGGCAAGCCTCTATTATTAATTACCCCAAACAATGTCGTGGGAACCTCCGATTAAGAGACAAAAGTACAAGTAGAGGGAATGAGAAAGAATAATTTATTTTATTGCAATATAATATGACTTGTTACATATCAACATATATATATATATATATATATATATATATATATATTTATATATTTATTTATTTGTTTATTTATGACACCGCTCCCGCTTTGGAATCTGTGCCCCGCCATATAGGATCCATAATCCACCGGTTGCCTTGTGCTTTGAAATTTGGAATGGGATAGTGACCAGGATTCATATTGCCCGATCCGCCAATTTGTTTCATTTTCTACCCAGAACTGCACCTAATTGGGCCGCCGGTAGGTGCTGTTAGAAAGATTGGGAAGTCTAGCAAACTGCAAAATTTAGCCTTTTTCTCTACCAAAATATGCACTGACCGGGCTGCCAAGAGGGTCTGTGATATATATGACTGCTGAAGATCTGGATATCTAGTTTTCAGCGCCGCCGATTCCACCTCAATCAGAGTTTCCAAGCAAGAATTATGAATTTTTTAATATGGGTCTTTAGTATTGTTGGTGGCACTAATGCTGGAATTAACCCTTTTATATACTGAAATCTGCACCGATTGGGCTGCCGAAAGGGGCTATGCTGTACATGACTGCTGGAGATCCGGATATCTAATTTCCAACGCCATAGATTTCATCTCAATCAGAATTTTCAGGCCGGAGTTATGAATTTTTGAAAATGGGCGATCAACATGGCTGGTGGCAGAAATGCTGAAATTGACCATTTTATTAATCAAAAATTCGTGCCAACTGGGCCACCGACAGGGCTATGTTGTACATAATTGTTGGAGATCCATATATCTACTTTCCAATGCCTCAGGTATCATCTCAATCGGAGTTCTCAGGCCGGAATTATGAATTTTTGAAAATGGGTCTTTCAAAGATTCTTTGGTGGCGTAATCTTTGGAATTACCCTTTTATTTATTAAAATTCGCTTCGACTGGGCCACCGAAAGGGTCTGTGCTGTATATGACTATTGAAGACCCAGATATCTAATTTTCAACGCCATGGATTTTACCCTAATCAGAGTTTCCAGGCCGGAATTATGAATTTTTGAAAATGGGTCTTCATAACTGCTATTTCTGCAGCAATCTCATCAATTTTCAAAGCAGATTGTTTTCAACATTTTAACTTCAAAGATCTATTTCTTCATTTTTTTGCAAACCGTAACAAAGAATAAAAATTTGGCGTAGTCTCCTCTCAGATTTGGAGCTCGTTTTAAACAAACACGCGTACAATCCATATAATTTATGTATTCATCGACAAATTTCTTTTCAATCTCATATTTTTGTCTCTGCGCAAAGCGCGATCGGCAAAGAAATGCAGATCCAATCTAACCGGATTTCTTCTTCAATAGATCAGCAACCATCTTCAGCAGCAATCGGTCAGCATCCAATATTGAAGTAGCGACAATCAGCATCAATCTTCATCGATCAGCATCCGGCAGCATCCATGTCTTCAATAATTCAACAACCATCAACTAGCTTCCTGAGGGTCAAGAATCAAAGAAATCCAAAGAACCAAATTATCGCGAACTATATCTTTAGACAAAGATCCGTCTTCAACAATGGCCCAGATTTTGAATCAAGATCAATCAGCCTTCATTTCTTGAACAAAGAACCATTTCATCAAGATCAACAAAAGATTATCAAGCTTCAAGCAGCATCCAGCTTTAATCAGCATCCGATCTTCAATCAAGATCCAAATTTCAATCAAGATTCATCTTCAATCAAGATCCTGGCCAAGATCCCCTTCAATCAAAGATTCGAGGTTTGGGGCGCATCAAGCTTCCATGGCGGCGGAGCAGCGGTCGGCAATTTGGTGGAGGGGACGGATGTGGTCCTGACTTTGGCGTAGCGCAGGTCCCATCAAACATGGTTGTAGCGACGGTGAATCCTCCTCCGTTGGCGCATAAGAATCTTCAAAGGCGCCGCTTGTGGCGGCATCGCACTTCAAAGATGCCGGAGACGCGGCCGCAGGGCTTCAGCCGCAACTGATCATGATTAGCAGCCGAAGCTGATGGAGCGTAGAGGCTTCAATGAATGTATCACGCCGCGGGCGGCATCAGCTTCGAGATGCCGCTGCTGTGGCTTCGGGCTGACCTTTGATGGAGAGTTTGGCGTTGGGGGTAGCGCCTGGCAGTGGGCGCCGAGGCGTGATCAAGGCCGCCTGGAGCCGGGCGCGCCGAGAAGAGCCGGCGCTAAGCCGCAAGAGGTACCGGGGTGGGCACTGCAGCTGGCCACGCTAAGGCAGTGCGCGCAGACGCCAGCGCCGACGCAGCCTTGTAGCAGTGATCGTGAGCGCCAGCGTATTTGCGCAGCGGATGCAAGCAGTCGCCAAGTAGTGCGGACGCTGCTGTAGCTGTAAGGGCGTCTGCAGTTTCTTCTTCTTTGGGCATCTCCCTTTCTCTTCTTTTCCTTCTCTTTGATTTCTCCTCCTTTACTTAATCCTTATATCCTCTTTTTATCGAAAGCCACCCCTCGAAAAGGCTTCCTTGATCGTGGCCATGTTCTCCTCAAAGCTCGGTAGACCAGGTCGTGAGCAGGACTTGACAATTTCAAATATATTTATTATTATTATTATTATTTCAATAGAGGATAAGGTTATGGATAAGATCAATTTTTTTGTTTTATTTTTAAATGATAATAATAATATTATTATTATTATTTATATATATATTTTGGATTTGCCTCGGGATTGGCATTCGGACATCTTGGGATTTGTGTTTGGGGAAGATGCCTCGATTCGTGGTTTTGGGGAGGATGCCTCGGGATTAGCACGCTTTGGCTTATGATCTTAGGCATGCCCGAGATGTGTTCTCGGGCTATCCCGAATTTGGGTTTGCCTCGAGATATGTATTCTCGGGCATTTTTGGGAATTTGAGGTCACCTCGTGATATGTGTTCCCTGCCACCTTGAATTTTCGAGATTGCCTCGGGATATATGTTCCCGGCCGCCTCAAGATTTAAAATTGCCTCAAGATTTGTTCTCTGACAATCTTGAATTTTATATATACCCTCGACCGCTTCCTCGAGATATGTATTTCTTGATCGCCCTGGATTTGTATTCGGGTTCTCAGGTCGGACCATCTTAATTTCAAGATATTTTTGAAATATTTAATTCATTTGAAATATTTCATCATAATTTATATGAAATATTTCATATTGCCCCCTGAGATATATTATATTTTCAAGGCTCCCCTTTTTTATATCATCATTTTTTTTTTGGTATAAACAGTACCAACCTAGAGGAATATCATTGCGACGTGGAGGAATATCGTTGCGACGTAACAAGTCAGAAGAAGTTCTGGATTTCTCAAGAGTTTTAGAGGGTCGCGACATTCTCTTGAGCATCGCAATGACAATTATCAGATGAAATCTCAAGGATTCTCAGGATCTCTAGAACATTACTACGTGCGATGGTAATGTCGCGACGTAATTCATCAGAGGATCTTCAGAAACTCCCAGTCTTTCAAGGACGTCGTGACACACTTATAGCACGTTGCAACGTTATTTCCTGGGTTATAAAGAGGTAATATTTGCTGGGTTTAGGGTTAACCATCTATACCTTGGATGAGCTGCTTCGAGGAGAGATAACGATTTGAGGACATTCAACGGTGTTTGAAGCTTGGGTTTTCTCAGCATAAGAGGGGGAATCTTATCCTCATTAGTTTCTAGTGTTTTAATCCCTTTCTTGTATTGGGCATGGATGTTTACTTATCTATTTGCATCATTATGAATTTATTGTGTATAATGGTAGCGTAAACTTCCAATTTAGGGTTGTATGAACTCAAATTTACTTGATAATTTAATTATCCTATGTTTGCCTTGGATTGAGTTGTTGTGGATTTGCCTATGATCTATACTATATATAATCGTTCTTTTGAAGGGCAACGTAAAAATCTTATTCCATATACATAGATGTGTGTGTGTGTGTGTGTATGTGTGTGAATGGTATTAATATCATAGGTTGGAGGTGCTTGAGTGGCGTACTATAGACCCTAATAGCATAGATATATGCATTGGTCTTCCAAGGCGCTTGATTGAGTTTAGGTCCTATAAAGCTTCTCCTTCACCATGGACACATGGAAAGGATTTGAAGCTGCTGTTCCTTAGATATAGGGAACCCAGATGCTACACCCAAGTGAACATAAGCATCCAAACTTAATGTTCATTTAAACATATCCATATAGCAAAGAACATCATCAAGTTAAACATAAGAGAAAATCCTTTCAAGTCATTTGAGTCATACAACCCTATAGCTTCAAATTGAGAGAACAACCCCAAGTGACCTTCATATTCTTCCTACACACTTAGGATTTAGATAACCTTCTCCATAAGTGATAGACTGACTTCTTGAAACGACTTAGTATACTAGCCATTTAGACCTAGTTACCTTTTCACGAGGAAATTGGCCTCGGTAACTTACCAATATTTTATTGCCTACGCACTCATATATACTTGCGTGCATTTTATGGCTTGAGTGCTCGAACTCATAGTCCGCGGTCAACAATCGGCATGTATTGTCACGCCACAAGATGCCCTAAATCCCCCATAAGAAAAATTATCAAGTAAAGTCTCATCTTTGGAGCCACAATGGAGTAGTATACCCGTTAATCCACGTCAGTGAAATATAGACAATTGTCACTTTGTGTCAAAAATATGGTCACTTGTAAAAGAAAAAACATAAAAATACCATGTATTTCATTTGTATGCCGGGCTTGGCCACAACATCGCATGTCAAAAGGACCATAAATGAACAAAATACACAATACATAGGGCTTCTATTAAATATTTTTCAAAATTGGGAATGAAATTGAACATTGACCGTATTTTTAGGGACAAAAAATGGGTCTTATCCTTATGAATATAAGGACATTATCACCAGTTTTTGTAATGAACATTTTAGAGAAACAAATTAACGAATTTGATTGGGAAGTAGGATCCATGATTAGATAATTTTGTAGAAATTTTAATACGTGAGAGTCCATCTGCGATCTTGAGCTATTTGACTGCACTAGGGAGGCCTCGGCATACCCCAAACTGGCGGATTGGCATAAAGGCGGGAAGTGATCAAGTTGGTTCCCTGATTGGGGAAGTTTCGGGTGCGGTTCAGTGTTTTGGCTATAACTTTGGCTACAGGTGTCCAAATCGAGCATTCAACCCCAATTCGAAAAGCTCGCCCTCAATGCATTGCATGAGGTCCACCAAGAAACACTCAGCTGATTTCATTTTCATCCTCAAATTCCACCAAGTATCCCCTACTAATCTCTTACTTTTTGTGTTTTTTTTTTCTATTTTTGGTAGTAATTCAAATGCCGAATTAAAGCATGGTCTGATTTCGATTTGCTCTAGGAGATTTTGGATTCTTGTTTAGTTTTATTTGAATTTTTAATTTGAGTAATTTCAGGTTTTTGCCAATTTTGTCAAATATTCCAAATATTGTACGATTCTAGGGTTTCTAAGCTATTTAGTCCGACTTGTGGACTAGATTTGGAAGTCAGATTATGATTAATGATATCTCTTTGAAATTCATAGTTATTTCTCCGCCTTTTTCTTGGTTCTTCCTTTGTTCTTCCTTGCAATTTCTCGCCTAGCTAGCCCGCGCAGGATAATCTCTATTCTACCCTACAATAATTTCTATAATACAATAAATATTTTTTCCTGTGTTTATTATCCTACTTTCCAACTATAAACCATTTTTATTTTATTAGTGACATGTTTGCTAAATATAGCTATAATTGCTGCTTTTATGGAAGAAAAATATTAAAAAAAAAATATTTTGAAATAATTGAACCAATTTATATTTAGGCTTATGATGAAAATATGGGTGTAGATCATAGTTCTTTAAATGAGGTATATAGTTCTTTAAAAACAGGAATATAAATCCATGCTTTTTGAAATGTATAGTATTTATAATTAAATTTACGGTAATAGAAGAACCCCATTAAATGATGTTGAAAATATTTCACAAGTAAAATCTAAAACTAAAACTCCTTTACTATTAATAAATATGATGAGAAAAAAAAATACATTGCTTCTTCTACTTCCTTCTCTTCTACTCTTTCTTTGCATGAATTAAACCTTCAACAAATAATTTTAAAGATTACATAACTTTATAGGAAATAAATAATTCTAATATCTTTTCATGGTAGAAAGTGCAAAAGCATAATTATACTATACTAGCTGCCATGACACGTGATCTACTAACTCCACCTGTGTCCACAGTAGCATCGGAGTCTTGTTTAATTTAGTACAAAGAACAGGGTACTAGATGACAAAAGGAGTAAAAATCGAACCAAGTTTATTTGGAGATGTGTATGTGCTTGAAGGATTGGTTGGATGATGAATATAGACTACAAGATCAATGAGTAATACGATATACAACGCAAATGCGGCACACTAGAGTAAGACACATGCTTAACAAATAAGAAAGATTGGAGAGGGAGAAAAGTTACACAAAGGCTTGAAGACTTGAAGATTTGAAGTTAAATTTTTCTAATGCTCAAGATTGTAAATTTGTATTTGTTTTTAGAAATTTATGACAAACATTTTTTTCCATTTTTTTTCAAATAAATCATAATATTTTTATTAGTTATTTTTCCAATAAAATTAAAATTTTAATGGTTGGATGCTTTTATAATTTATGAATTAAATTTGATTTTAATAATAATTTCAGATTTTTATTTATCTAATTTATTTATTTAGTTTTGCAATATTTTTACTGTTTGATATTATTTTTCTATTTTTAATAATTTCCTTTTTTATTTTCTGAAAATTTTACGAATTTATTATATATATTTTTTCAGTTTTTAAAAAAATTAAAAAATTGAGCTTCAGCTCGGCACTGCTTCATCAGCCTTCATGCTAGGTTCGACCCATCCGAGGTCACGTGCTGTGTGTGGACATGGCACGGCTCACTCTCAAGCAGGGCCGGCACGGACATGATTAGTGGCCTGGCATAAACCGGGCACTGGTGGTGAGATGCCATATGCCAGGTCATCCCTTTAACTCCTTGACCGAGAAGTAATTAGATGCATATGCTTCAAACTTAATCTTTCAGATAAGAAGAAATCTCCATACTAATTTTTCAACCAAGTTGCAGGAAAATCAAAGGAGCCAGCCTGTCAGGTGCGTGGTCGGTGGGTGTTTCTTACTTTGCATGAACAAATTGATTTCCAAGCAAAGTTGGAGGTCTCATTTCTCCTGGACAACGCCACCATGTTTTGGCTTGCAATGCTCTTTTTAACTTTTTCTTAAGAATAGAGGTTAGGCAAATTGTTGTTCACTCAAAAATAAAATAAATTAAATTAACTAAGGAGAAATTAAGGAGATGCCTCTATAAACTTCAGCCGCAAGTTTAGACTTTTTGGCGGACCGAGTATTCCACATCATAACCACGTGTTCTTTTTAAATCCAAGCTAGCTTTTACCTACATTTACAGCCAACCATGGCATCACATAGGAAGCAACCTGCCAGCTTATGTAACCCAGCGGGCCACGGCATTATATAAATCTCATTATACGCATCCACTCCATTCCCATTCCCTTCCCTGCGCCTTGCATCATCACTCACCAACTCAAGTACCAAAGCTATGCAGAGAAGCTCTTTTTCTCCTCGGCCAGTAAGCAATCATCAGAACATGAACAAGGAGAGAAGGGACAACACCAGCATGCCTCCTGGGCTGCGTCGGAGACAGCACAACTGATGGCAGACCCCGGAGGAAGCATGTTGGGAGTCCATGCCCGTTGTGGAACGGAGACCTGTGCTGGAACCTGCAGAAGACATCAATGAAAGTGCCGACGCATTCATCAAGAGGTTCAGGCAGCATCTCCATCTTCAGCGACTCGAGTCCATCGAGAACTACAAGCAGATGCTCGCTAGAGGCCTCTGACTGCCCTCAAACTTTCCTCCCTTTCCTCTGTGTGTGTGAATCCTCATCTTTTTCTTCACTTTCTACTACAAAAACTAGACAAATGCCCCATGCATGCATCCGAGCTAGGCTTTGTATCTACAGCTTTACTGATTCATCCGTTTTGATATACTTTCTTCAGCAATTTGATCAATTTGATTGTACTTTAAAGATTTAACTAAATTATCATTGTGGCTGCGGTTTTGATTTTTTTCAACTATGTAATATATATTATTGGTACAATAATCCACTCGGTCATGATGGATGATCTTTGTTTTTTCTTTTCACTTCACTGGCTCAAAGATACCTTTCGTGATAGCCAAGGATCCGAGCATTCATACTTTGATAGAGCCTCTGATGATCGTCGTAACTCGGAGAGAGAAGTTTTCCAAAAGAGAGATTTCAGAGAAGAGTTTTCTGACGATCTCATTTTATAGTTTTGACTTGCTTCGCTCTTGGCGGGCTTGGAGATGCATCCTCTATCACCAAATTATGACTAGGTATCTAAGACCATATCTTAGCAATTTGGACCACACCACATGTCCATGGATAGTTTAACCCCATAACACTTGCCCCCAACTCTTCAAGTCAGTTAGCTTTTAGCTTCTGGTATGGCCTGGGAGTTTGGTTTCTAGTCTAAGCATGATCATATAAGAAAAGCCTTTTAGGTTGTCCAATCATGAGCAATCTCTTCCGTGGAATCAAGCTAATAGGGAAGCTTCTGCTAGAAGTAATATTAACGATGGGTCATGATTCTCGATAGATAAAGCACTTCGACTTTGAAGTGTCTTCACCGAAAAGTTATATGACAAAAGCTCGCTGACGAGATGATAGGGCAATTTAATTTCCAACTGGATCACCTCGAGGCGTGCCATATGCACTGGATTACATGTCGTTCATCCATTGGTCCATTTGAACTTTTGATTATCGAACTATCATCCGTTGTCCTTAATGAAAAACAACTAGGATGCCAAATCTGCAAATGATGAACCTCTATCTGAAGTCTTGGTAAGCTTACTCAGTTATCTTGGCCAGAGGTTCAATTTCTACCTATTTGGTGAGGTAATCTACAGCGATGATTAGAAACTTTATTTGATGAATCGTCATAGGTAACATCTATCCCCCATATCGTGAATGGCCATAGACTCATGATGAAAGTGTCAACGCTAAATCCGAGAATGGTGTTGATATACTTTGTATTTCTGGACCAAGGTATCTGACGGGACAGACCCTCTGACTTTTGGTATTCCTTTTCAGTCCTTCTTTTTTGAAAGTACTCTAGGTCAATCCCTCCCATCAAAGAGTTTGAAAGATTTTTTGAAAAATTCCACCTTTACCCCTGTGTGTTTTGGCCGGAGATCTCCCACCTAGTCATGTCGTTATTCCTTCCCTTGGCTTGCCCAACAAGCTTCCATATCCCTTCTATATATCTTCCTCCTCTCTTCGATGAGAGCTTCTTCAACTGAATATCTGCATTTTCATCTCTCATCTCTTCCCTTTGCTTGGGTTTTTGAAGGCTAAGTCCATCTAATTCTGCTTACAAATGATGGCTCCTATTCTTCCTCAACTATGCAATCCCTCTGACATCTTCTACTCCCTTGCTCCTTCGGCATCTTCAGCCCAACAATCTATTAAATTCTATTTGCTTCCCTGTCTTATATGCTCCTCCAGCTGGACTTTTATCCTTTTGCTCCCTTTTGTCTGCTCCTCTAGCGGAATAACTTTCTTTTTTTACCCTGCCTTATCCCTTTTTTGGGTTTGTAGTGTGCGTACTAGCCACATCTTTACTTATAATTACAAAACTACTAGTTTTTTCGGTTGCTAATGAAGACCTTTTTTGTTGTTGCAAGGTATAAATAAGAAGGTCATGTTGTTGAGTTCAACGTATTGTCCATGTAGCGGTCGAAAGTTAGAGGAAATAAAAGTTGGATTAGGAAGCTTCTGTGAGTGAGAATGAAGTTTGTCATCCAAAACGATCATAAAGCTATAATGTTCTATTAAGTTAGATGGGGATTTCACGAGGAAGTGCAACACGTATGATCGTGATATTCAAGAAGAATGTGATAGACGTGATCATTGAGGGATAAGGGGTGTCACAATGGAGGCTCGGCCAAAGTCATCCTAAGCCTCGTAATTAAGGCTACCTTATATTTTCCTTTTGTTGAAATTTTTGTATATTCTATGTTTCAAACAACTATGTTTTTTATTTTTAAAATGAAAGTATGTTCTATGTATATTTGCTCATGATTATTGGGGTATTTGTTTGTTGTTTCTAGGATCATTGTATATTATATAGGATTTGCTTATTTTATGGTGTTCTTGTTTATTTTGTAGAGTTTTTCGCTTATTTTTTGGAGTTTTTTTGTTTACTAAAAGGGCTTAATCATTTATTTTTTGAAGTTTTTGTTTACTAAATGGCTTAAGCATTTATTTTTTGAAGTTTTCATTTACTAAAGCGGCTTAAGTGTTTATTTTTAAAGTTTTTATTTGCTAAATAGCTTAAGCTGCTTATTTTTAAAGTTTTCTATTAACTAAATTGTTTCCAACATTTATTTTTTGAAGTTTTCATTTTACTAAACGACTTATGCGCTTATTTTTTTGAAGTTTTCGCTTACTAAACAAATTTCAACATTTATTTTTTAAAAGTTTCGCTTTACTAGACTTAAGCCGTTTATTTTAATGAAGTTTTCGCTTACTAAATGGTTAAAGGATTTATTTTTTGGAGTTTTTGTTTACTAAATTACTTAAGCATTTATGTTTTGAAGTTTATGTTTACTAAATAGAGTATTAGGGTTTTTTAGGGTTTTTATTTGGAGTTTTCTCTTAGTAAAACTATGGTTGTTATTTTATTCAACTTACTAAATGTGCCAAACAATTTAGCAGACCCATTATCCGAGAGCTTATCTCTTTTGTTGTTTGTTACCCGTAAGTAGTCAGTAAGTAGTCAGAATGTAAATAATTTTACATGTAAAATACCGCTTTGGTTTGTCGCGGAAATGACTTTTTACATGTAAAATCTTTTACATCTTAGAGTACTTTTAAAAGATTTCAACTTACGCCTATAACATTTGTTATAATCACCTTGAGCCATTTCTCCAGTTCTCTCTTTGCCCCCACATGATCTCAAGAAACAGCTTAAACCTGATGCCGATATCCTCGCTACCCTCCCCAGCCTTCGTGACGCCGCCTAATCCTCCAACTCCGATCAAACCCGAACCCACTTTGACCTCAACCTCGCCTCCTCAGTTGAGGTCGCCAATCTTGACTCTCCCTTACGCCCTTCTCACCATCGAAAGTGCACCGCCCTCTCCATCCTCTCCTGGCCGCGGTTTTCCTTCTCCATCCCTCTCGATCGTCTTCCAACCGGCTTTACCTCCCCAAGCTTCAACCGCATCGTCCTCACCAACAAGACCTCGTCCACGCCCCTTCTCCGACCTCTCCGTTGTCAACAAGACTTGCTCCCTGCTTCTCCGTAGCTTGAGAAGGTAACGCCATTATACAAAGATGGTGATTAATTTTATTGTGCAAAATTAATGATCTACGCTTTCTCGCTTGCATTTGTACTTTTGATATGAGATTATACTACTTGGGGAGAAAGATGGAGAACTAAAAGTTTAGAGAGGAATTAGCTTTTGGTGATTAAGATATAATTGGTTTGATTTCTAAATGAACAAGTTTGGATTTGGGAGTGAATCAAATATAGGAAAAATTAACTGTGGTGATAGAAATTTTGTTAGACTGAATATAGCTAAAATCATGTGTCTTTTTTTGTGAAGATGTGGAAACTGTCGAGTCTGTAAGTGTTCAAAGTTTAATTAAATTTAATTTGAATAAAAAGACTGTGATAGCTAGGACTAACTTCAGCTTTTGTTTCTTACTTTGTGAATGTTTTATGTATGTGATACAAATATGATATATTTTTTAGTAGGGCATCCATTGAATAGAGCTGACTATAAAATTTAGATGTAGTGATAGTAAGCTCAGCAAGGACACCAACCTTTGTTCAAGGTTCCCTCTGTTTGAATTGTTATTAGTATTTTTCTATTGGATTTAATTGTTTGTAGGACCTACACAATATCATGAAGCACATTGAAAAGAATTAGATATCTAAGAAAACTACATATATAGCTGAAAGATTGATATGATGGTCTATTTTTGGAAGACAAAGTCAATGCGGACAATTAAGATATATAGATCTAAGTGGATCATAGGAATAGGAGGTGGTAAGTTTAAACTATAATAAGGCCAATGCAAACTCTTTCCAGGATTTGCTTTGTGTGTCACATTCCTTAAGAGAAGGATTTTGCTTTGTTTATCTGCTATAGGCTTTGGAGAAGTGCCAATTGAAGGTTACAATCAACAACATTCCTTTTGGTATTGATTCTTCTGGTAATTAATTCACAAATAGTTAATGCTAATATTATAATACTTTATTTCAATTTCACTGAAACCAATGGTAAACAATCTTATTGGCATTGTGATTTGTAGACTCCGCAACTGATACAGTGTTGTAGAGTAGAGGATCATCAGGCAAGAGTTCACAAGCTGCACTGTTGTTACCATTGACTATAGAGTTCCCACTGTTACATACAGTGATATGGTTATGGTCCCTCTCTTATGGTACTTAATTTTCATAATTTATATATCATTTCATTCTTCAAATGTTGCTTGTTTTTGTTGTGCTTTTTCCTAAGATTATAAATCTAATTTAAGTGATTATTGTTATTATGAATTACAGGAAAATTTGTAGAATATGAGGTTTCCTTCGGTTTTGATGGAAAGGAGTGATTCAAATGATAGTGGTTGTTGGTTAACTGAGACATGATGTAATCCACATTCAAACTTCATTTCGTTTGTAGATGTATATGTTTTTTAATCAGTGTGGGATAAGTACATATAGAAGCTTTCAATTACTATGCTTATGAATACAAGGTCAAGGAATGACCTTATACATAACAAACCACTCGGAATTAGATGTTGTGGTGATTAAAATAGTTGGCCAAATATTTGGGAATATGGAACATTTCAGGGAAGCTTTACCGACCTTGGCCATCAGGCACAATTCAAACAATTGGTTCCACAAGAATTATAAGCAAAATGTCATTGTTGCATGTGTAGTGGATGGTAAAATCGGTCATTGTAATTCAAAAACTTAAAGATCCACTACTATATAAGGTTGTGGACATACAAATGTATTATATTATGTGAACATGGAGTTCACCCTCAGCCATATGCTACAGCATTACCTTGGATGGGTAACAAGAGGTTGCTGTATGGAAAAGCTCCATGAATAAGCTATATGTCAAGCTTTGCACAATCTATTGCTCGTTGGTAATGTCAAGGTTGGAAGATGTGTCTCGACAAATTCGTAACCCTGTATATATACATAAAGCATAATGATTTTGGATAAAAGTAGGGTGAAAAGTGTTCAAGTAAGCTGCTGTTCTTTTGTTTTCGTGCTTCCACTTGATGGTTTCTGAGGAGAGGTTGCAAACCCTATATTCCTAAAACTTAACTCATCTTATGGGGGAATCACATTCCCACTTTGTTGGGGCTGCAATACTCTAAAGAACAACAATGAAGGATATCTTTCCATTTTAGCTTTTGTCAGTCACCCTAACAAATGGTAGGCGTGAGATGATAATTGTACATGGTTTGTTCCCCCACATGCGTATTACTTGCAACATCTTCGAATGTGAATCTTATTGAAAGCAAATGCTCATTTGGGGTAGGGCTACTGAAGGGATGCGTTGTTGGAGCTTGTTGGTTAAGGTTGTGTATATGCTTGCATATCGAAGCGAATCTGATGATACATTGTCACAATGCCTGCCAAACCAGGTCCACAGTGGTCAATAGAACTGTAGGCTCACAACTAGTTGTTTCACAAAGTCTAAGATGGAACACTCAGTGTAAAAAGGGACGGGTGGTGGTGTAAAATGTATCTCCCAATCGTAGCTGCGGTCATTCAATGAATGGATAATACGAGAGGCCCGTCTACCTACTAAAGGTAGACAAACATCCACTGGACTTTATAAGGTATTCTCATTGATGTTCACTTTTCATTAGTTCGGCCTCTTGGTGAAGTTTGTCTTGCTTTAGTAAATGTGGATTGGGCTGTCATATTTGTTTTTCGGAAAATGCATTTATTAGTTGTTATTATTATGTTTATTATTTGGTTTTTTTGGCTTACCAATTTATTTGCGTGTTTTGTTATTTCTTTGTTGTAGATACTGTGGATGATGATTTATGATGTATGAGTGATGAGAACAAATGCAAAATATTGTATAGGCGTGAAAGCTCATTTTTCGGTCCCTAACTCTATGCTGTATATTGTTCATTTTGGTCCTCGTATCTATAAAATGTTCGATCACGGCCCGTGAACTATGGGGCTTTTGGCAGAATTACTGATTTATCCCTCACGCTGACGTGCGTATGGCGGTAATCGATCTTTAAATCTTCATCTGATTTCATTTTTTATTGTGACGGGCGTCTTTAAGCCCTGCCGCACGTGATGCGCTGATGACGCATGGGCATAAAAAATAATTTTTTGAAATATTAAAACAAGCTTACTGGTGACACATCATGCCACATCAGTGCTGATGTGGCACATAAAAATAAAAAAAAATCCAAAAAATCAGAAAAAATAAGAAAAAAACTGGAATTTTTTCCCTATATATTTTGTACATTAATCACATTAGCAACCTGAAAAATTGGTTTCAAAAATAAAAAAAATCATAAAAAATCAAAAGAAAAAAAAAATAATAGTGCTTGAGCCAAACCCTTGAAAAAATCTGTAATTTTTTTCACAAAAATTAATTTTTTTAAAATATATTATTTTTAAATAAAATGGATATTTTTATCACAAAATTCAGTGATAAAAAATATCCTATTATTAATAAATAGAGCAAAAGTAGCAGAAAAACCTTATTTTATAGAGTGAAATGTACAAAAAGTACTTACTTGTGGGAGTTTGCGACTTTACTCAATTAGTTCCTTGTGGTTCAAAAGAGGTGAATCACTAGCGACCTACTAGTTTTACCCGTTTCGCTTATCATTTCTTTAGTACCTATGTCTACATTCGATTCTGTATTCAAGGTGGCGTCTCGCTTGGCCTTTAGAGCATGTTTGAAGGGATATTTCCAACCGTATGGATGGGAAGATCATCGAAAAATAGCTTTCAGCCTACTCAATTTCTTACATATACAAATTTGGGAACTTGTAGGATCTTCTATCTTAATGGTTCTTTATTTTATAGGAATGCTCTAAATAGCGATCCAGGTAATTTCAACTGCTAAGTGGGAGGACCAAACTCGGTTCTACCAGAATTTTATTTAAAGAAAATTGGATACAGCTTAGCTTATTTTTCTCGATAATCTTCCCATCCATACGGGTTGAAAATCTTTCAAACATGTCTCTAGGGGCCAAACGGGACACTTTGACTTTGTGCAATGCAACGACAAAGATACAGTGGTAAGACTAAAAGTCGATAAACTAAGACAACTATAGGGTACGTTGTGGTTCAATTTTGTACCACAAGGACAGAATTGAAAAAGTAACAAACCACAGGGTACTTTTTTATAATTTCCCTAATTTATATAGAGTCCGCAAGATTATAATGTTTATTAATAATGTAGCGGCCATACTTTCAATTTCTTTTAATAAATAATACCACATTAGGGTGTTATGCAGTAGCAACTCATTAATTTAATCTATTAATTAATAATGTCTAGCAAGACTTTACATATATTTTTAATTTATTACTTAAATAGCAAATTAGTTTTAGATTAAAATCATTAATTTTGTGATAAAAATATCTATTTTTATTTTAAATAATTAATTTTGTGAAAAAAAATCCAGATTTTTTCTAGGTTGCTTACATTGTTATTTTTTCCTTCTAATTTTTATGATTTTTTATTTTTAAAAACAATTTTCCATGTTGCTAATGTGATTAAGATACAAAATATATAGGAAAAAAATTCCATATTTTTTTCTTATTTTTTTGGAATTTTTTTATTTTTATGTGCCACGTCCCAAGATGCTTACTGGCAAAGATGCCGTATGTGGCATCATGAGTCACTCAAAAGAAGTTTGCTTTTAATATTCCAAAAATTTATTTTTTTACGCCAGCATCATTACATCGCACCACGCGTCGGTGTTAAGCAGCACCTCGCCACGTAGGTACCGCCACGCCACAATAAAAAATGATCAGATTTAAAGAGATGCACCGCCACGCCGCCAATGAATGTACCGTGAATCAGTACTCGCCAAAAGCCCCATAGTTAGGGGACCGTGAATTGCCAGCAAATATTTTATGAGTACAAGAATGCGCCTAAAATGCAACAATATATCATAGGTTAGGGACCAAAATGGCTTTTCTGCCCAAATAATATGAGAAAGCTTCATCCTGCCTTCCTCGGAGGATAAACGTAAAGGATAAGAAACTCAGTAGATTAGGAGAGCAAGTACATGAGGAAGGGTCGTTTCGGGTGGGTTCTACTTTGAAGTGATTGGACAATCAAAGCTTGGCAATTGTGTAGACTTAATAAAAGCAGGACCTCGCCTTCTAATACCAATGCTATCGCTTGAAGCTTATGGTCTTCAATGCAAAATACGCCTATGCGTTGTAGATCATGCAAGGTAAATAGACCTAAGTTTGTATCTTTGCGATATTAATGATCATGCTTTATCGTAGAGTGGCATATCGAAATGTAGGCGATTATGAGCATTGGATATTTCCAAATCCCCAGAGTAACAACAAACTCACCGATGACTTCTATACATGAGCTTCATGTATATGCAACCACCTTTGGTTCGTGTTAGGTGCTAAGAAAAGGGATGTGTCATTCCTGCATCGGAGGAGTGATTTTGGAATTCGCAAGAAGCATTTGGCATTAGGAACCCACTTACAATTGTAGTTGATATCATGAAGCTTGACATAATAGGAAAAACTTGCAACGCTTATCATAAAAGTGATTGACGCGTTGGACCTTTCTAGTTCTTTTATGATCCCTATTGGTACCTTTAGTAATAAACGCATTTTGGTATTTAGTAAATAGAAACTTCAAAACATAAATCCTTAAAGTCTTTTAGTAAACTGGGGTAAAATTTCAAAAACTAAATGCTTAAGCCATTTTAGTAAATGAAAACTTCAAAAAAATGCTTAAAGCCTTTTTAGTAAACAAAAACTTTAAAAGCTTGAATAAAATGTTTAAAGTCGTTTAGTGAAACAAAAACTTCAAAAAAATAAACATTTAAAACCATTCAAGAAACAAAACTTCAAAAAAAAAATAAACATTTAAGGAGAATAGTGAAGACGGCCCAAGAAATTCAAACTCGCGTGATAGAAAACTATTATTACTTTAAAACTTTCGCTAAATCTATATTATATTATCCTATGTAGTTAGACTTTGGAAAGAATATGTACAACTATAAGCAATTCAATTAGTATCTTCATATACATTCATTCTCCAATGTATGTATCATTCAAAAAACCAAAAGCACTTGTCTCAATATTCACAGTGTTGGTCTCATAGCTCTAGCTCAAAGCACTCCGAATTTTATCCTATCCATTTAATATCTTGGCAAAGTATACCTAAGCCTCCTTGCCAATGGGACCCCTTGAGTGCTTTCCAGAATTCCACCTCAACCCCACATGGAGAAGTTGTTCCACAAAACACATCCCTCAAACAAATCAGTACACAACTTCCATAGTCCTCAATCAAGATGTGGGCTGCACCCCTGATGTGTGTAAGGGTGTGCCCGATCGCCCTCAACATGAAAGCAATCTTTGGCGATGTATCATTGGTCTGCATACTTGACATCACCGCAATAAAACATCATATATTATGTTATGATTAGATCATTAATCAATGAATTGTCGAAATGATAATAGAGGATCTCATATATTTCCACGATTGCAATGCCATTTGTATTTATGCACATATTAAGGATAAGTAATGGGAATACTCATGTTTTAGAGTGGTTGAGGACAAGTGTGCGTAAATGCTTCATTCTTGATGATCGACATATGCAGGGCTAATATCCATATCTTGTGGAACTTTTCTGCAAAAGTTCATACCACATTATTTGGTCCATGCCTTTGTCGCGTGATAAATGATCTAGCACTAATAGTAGTAGTAGTGGATAATGGCCTGACAAATGGAAGCTCTCCATTTGTATCTGTATGCGGCTTTCTCTTCAAGGACTCAATCAAAATAAGGTAAAAATGTGCGCATAACGCGTCATCCAAGAACTATTCCCCTTTCTGATCATTTGTGTATAAAATTTTGCTGCGCTATTTTCATAACCAAATTCATTTCTCGAAAGATGATAGGTCACTCAAGTAAGATAGAATACACCTTTCATTTAGTAATCCAAAGAAAGCTCCCTAAAAAACAAACACGACTTAAGCCGCTTAGTAAAACAAAATTTCAAAAATATAAAACACTTAAGTAATTTAGGTAAATTTGAAATCTTCAAAAAATAAACACTTAAGCCATTTTAGTAAAATGGCAAAACTTCAAAAATAAACGCTTAAGTTGTTTGAAGTAAATTTTAGAAAAACTCTTCCAAAACAAACACCTCTAAGTCATTTAAGTAAAGGATTTAAAAACCATTTTGGTTCCCTCAGACTTTGACCAAAATGTTCATTTTTATCCTTGTATCTTTAAAAATCTTTGATATATGGTCCTATATACAATGGAGTTTTTTTTTAAATACATCCTTTTAAAGTGTCTTTGAAGTAAGCAAAAGACATAAATGACATACGAACTGAATAATATGGTTTATTTCTTTAGTTCCCGCGACTTGCCACATGTCAAGATTTACATCATCGAGTTTAAAAAAAATAGTTTATTCAAAATCCACTTTCCCATGCCATTTTAGGTAATGTCAGTATGTCATCCTAACTCTGGCCATATAAGTCATGCGTCATACAAAAATACTAGGTCACATGTGCCGCCACATCAAAGATATTAGGGATGTATTCAACAAAACCCCCAAAGTATAGGGACCGGGTGATTGAAGATTTTTAAAGTAAAGGGATAGGAAATAAACATTAGGGTTAAAGTATATGGACTCCAAAAACCGGGTTTATCCTTTGAAGTAAATAGAAACTTCCCAAAAATAAACACTTAAGCCTCTTAGTAAATGAAAACACATATGTAAAACAAACGCTTTTAAGATGTAAATTCACGTAAAGTACGAAAACTTTTAAAAAATAAAATTGCGACTAAGACATTTAGTGCAAAGCGTAAACTTCAAAAATAACGCCATGTTTCTTAAGCGGTTTAGTAAACCGAAACTTCAAGAGATAAATGCTTTAAGCCATTTAATAGTAAAACGTAAACTTCCAAAAATAATAACTTAAGCCATTTTAGTAGAAATAGAAACTTCAAATAATATATAGTACGCCAAAGTCAAGTTATTAAAACGTAAACTCCAAAACATAGCAACGCTTTTAAGCCATTTATTAAACATAAACTTACATTGATACTGCAAGTAACATGCACAGTTAAACTGGTAAAATTTCCTGGTCCAATCTTTATGCCTCTGGTGGTGTTGGTTATGGCAAATGTAGTCTTCTTTGAAGCGAGTATCATGCTTCGGTGGTGGTGGTGTTGTTCTTTCCGTATTTCTTTGCTCAAATATTACTTGATGAGTACAAATTGCTAGTCGGTTCTTTGGTTTACCAATGAAGCATGTTGGTACTACAAGTGGTGTAGTTGTTGTTCTTTAACTATTTGGTGTTGGTGTTGTTAGTGCAAGAGATTGCTACCATTGAGTACTTGTAGTTTTCTTGTCTTGCAAGTGTGATGCTTTATTTGTTATTAGTGTGGATACCGCTTTGGCGAATTGTTATTGTTGTTCTGATTGTAGGTGTTATTGCCTTTGATGCTTGATGGATTGTTGTCGCTTGGTGCTTTTAGTGTCTGATGATGCTTGGTAGTGTTGGTAGTGTTGGTAGTTGGGGTAAAAGCGCGATTGGTGTCAAACGTTTATGGACCACCATTTAAAAAATTTGTGGGTGGTGCTCTACTTACTCAAAAGGTACAGGTTAAATAAAGCATCCACTTCTCTTTGTTTTTCAACTTGGTGTATTGTCTGCTTTGGACATTCATATCGCACGTATATTGCTTTGACTTGGGAAAACAGCGGCTTTCTTACTCATTGAATGTATGAATGCTTAGAATGTCCTCTCCTTCTAATGAACAATCTTTGATGGAACTTATTCCTCGAGGTGCCTCCCTTTCCGTAGTTTCTAATGCGCCTTGCGAAAACAAATTGGCCCCGACGAGGTGCTTTGGTGCACGCCGTGTTGTTATTGTTAAGGATACTTATGATATTCTTGGAGGCCTGCCGAAAAGTGACTTTTATCAACACAACCTCCATCGAAAGCTAGAGAGGGCGAAGGGGCACAATAAATCAAATTCATACCAACAATAGTAGATAAGCACCAGTAAACCGATGCGAGCTTAAGCCAAAATAAATAAACTCTTATGAAAAATAACAAATATGTTACCAAACAAATAAGTGATTAAGAAAAGAATTAACACTTTTAATAAAAAATAAATGCTACAGAAAAAATAATAAAACATTTTAAAGAAATAATAAACTCTTACGCAAAATAAACACTTTTACTAAAATAATAAACCTTTGTAAACAAAATAACAAAAATTTTAACAAAAAGTAAAGCGCTTAAGAAAACAAATAAACATTCTTTATGTGTAATAGTTAAATTTTACTGCAAATACAAAACCTTACCAAATTAATAAGCGCTCAAGCAAAATAATAAAAAAATAAACGCTTTATGAAAATAATAAATAATTTACCAAAAAATAAGCACTTAAGCAAAAGTATAAATGTTTTATGAAAAAATAAAACTTTATAAAATAATGTCCTTTTTATAAAAGCAATAAATGCTTATGCAAAATAATAATCACAAGCATTTACACAAAAACAAGAAATAAAACTCACCTTATTCCCCTCTATCGCTTTTGATACCTGTGAACCGATTTTGCTTCTTGAAGTTGTTATCATCGAAGGACATAATGTGCGGGCTTGTACATTCGGCGGAAGTATACTTTGTTGCCCATCCCAAATTTCACCCCGGGAGAATCACAAATTAAGTACAAAGGGCGCACTGCATAAAGTAGCCTAATGTTGTGACTTTCCCCGGCACCACCCTTCAATTGGCATCTTTGCATTAGGAATGTCCTCTATACGCCACTTGTGGCTAGCCTCATACGCGCATAATCCCGGCGTGGCGAGGTTGTTGGCTCACAAAGCAACCCACTACGGGGATGCATAGGAGGTGATTGTGAACATAAGAGTCCCAAATTCTCCTCCTCAGCCATGCCCTTCACAACGAGATCAAGGAGAACCTTCTGAATTGTATGGCGTTCTTGGTCGGCCGCCTTCCTAAAGAACCTATTCTTGGAAGCAGTCTTTGAGGCCTTCGGCTTGAAGTTTACTACAACACTGTGACATCAGATGTTGAGGATCATGCCAATATCCTCTGGGCAGAACTCCAACTGAGAAGAACCAATGTTGAAGGGGCTAGAACCTTCAACATTGTACATTGCTAAGAGAAAATCTAGGAGCCCTCACTCCTAGATGATGGGCTGGTGCTTCATAAAATGGGGAAAATGAGTTTTCTAAAGCATATCCCAATGTCAAGTTGCCATCATTCTCTTTAACTCGCTCAACATCATCATAATTGGAACCATATGACACTTGGCGTTGATGAGGAAACAGTTTTTCCTTGCCATCTTGCAAAGAACTACACATTACAACAAATAAGTCAAGTGCTCAAACATGTAATTGAAACAACAACTTCAACAATTACAATAAATGCCTTTGGTAAAAAAACAAACGGAAATGCCAAAAAAAAAAAAAAACACAAACATGTATGTTCTGATAAACGCACATTGTTACAACCAGAATAGTAACTCTTACAAAGAAAATAGAGAATCGGGAGACAATACACCCATAATTCCAACACAAAGATTTGAATAAAATTCAAACCTAGGAGAATGGGAAAATGAGGCATAATTTCTACCTTGGTTTGCAACAAAAGCCGAAAAAAACTAGAAATGCATGTTGTGTCCTAGAATCTAAAATAAACTTCAACGACTACATCACGCACTGTAAACCCAAAAATGAAGCACTCTTTTAGTTGGGAGAAGCTTACCTGGGTCTAAGCACTTGGAAATAGTCGCTAGAAGCTCTAGAGAGTTACTCTTCACGGATTAATGCGAGAAGCTCTAGAGTTACTCTTCATAGTGTCGGCGGTGAACACTACAAAGATAGGGAGAATAGCGGTGGAAACTCATGAAACTTGTGAGAATAACACCGAGAAGACTAATGTGAATGTGAGGGATACCGGCTTTGAGAACCCAATCACACACGAAGTTCCAACACCCCATCCATTGAGCAGCATTCTCATAATTTCTTTGCCCAACTTTAATCATGTATTAAAAAATTATATTTCAAACGAATGGGCATTCTCATAAATTCAACTATCCTTTAACTCTATTAATGGACTATCAAATTGATTGGCAATTAATTAAAAAAAAGAAGGCGGCCTTTTTAAAAATATGTAAAATATGAAGGGTTTTTTAAGGGAAAATTATGAAAAAAATACCTTGTGGTTTTACGTTTTTGGAAACTGGTGACAAAATAATTTTTTTTCGAAATTATTACGTGTGGTTTCCCCCGCTAACAAAAATAGGAAAAACTGTCAACGGTGTTAACTTTTGCTGAGTTGGAAGGGGTAATTTTGTCAAATCGCATAAAAACAGGACGTGGCATAAATATTTGATTAAATGTTAAAATGGAATGCTCATGTGGCAAAACTTTTAAATAAATGACAAGATAATAACATCATTAATTATATTAATTAATAACATAATTATACTTATTACACTAATGACAATATAATTAAAATAAAACAAACCCTAGCCCTAATTCACCAATCTCTACTCCTCGCGGCCCCCACCGCCACCTCATCCTCCTTCTCCGCCTATGGTGGAGTCACGAAAGAAGAGCAAGTGAACTACGCTGCCTTCCCCTCCGGTCGACAAATCTATTAGCATAATCCGGAAAAAGGTGGACGAGGGGAACTCAAATAACACATCAAAAAGCACAACTTTCTCACTTAAGTGACAATCTCTACACCAAATTCATGAATAGGAGATATTAACTCTTAAACTAGAAGGGCTTGATCATCTTCAAAGCATAATCCACCAAGGGACTTTGAACAAAATTCAAAACAAAAGCACAAAAAAATCAGCACTCCTCTACCTCACGAGTTTTGATCCGACAACTCCTCCTAGTGGCTTTCCTCTGCTCTCATCTCCGACTACTAATTCTTCTTAGTCCCGGAGGCGATGATGCCCAAACCCTAATCATCCAACCCGAAAGAGAAGGTTCTGATAGATTTCCTCTTCAAGTTTGGCTTCAAACTGCTTCTTGTTCAGGATCTCCATCAGTTTGCAGGGGTTCTCGAAGGGAAGAAAGAGATTTGGGGGTGAATCTAGGGATTTTTCTTGTTGTTTAGAATGGTCACCGGAGAGAGAAGACGTGGAGAGAGGATTTGTGGAATTTTAAATTTTTACATAAAATAATTTGTTTTTTATACCACATCAGGTCTTTTATGTGATTTGACGAAATTACCCATGCCAACTCAGCAGAAGTTGACATCGTTGAATGTTTTTCCTATTTTTGTAAGGGGGAACCACACGTAATGGTTTCGAAAAAAATTCTTTTTGTCAACCGATTTGCAAAAACGGGAAACCACAAGTTTTTTTTCTTTCATAGTTTTCCTATTTTTAATGATAAGCAAACTTTTCAAGAACCTTTCATCTTTAAAATACAAGGGTTTTTTTTTCTTATTCTTTATAGAATAATTTTTTATTAAAATTTTCTCAATATCAAACAACCATAGCGTTGGAATGTGCTTGTATACGTATTAATACACGATCAAATATTCTTTTGGTTCAAGGTAATTGACATGATTAGTTTGCGAATTTAATATTTATTCAGCCAGCTGAGTCTAACTCATACTTACATAAGTAGAGTGGGGAAGGTGTATTCACCCTCAAGGCTTTTGTCCTCTTGTTCATCCAGCATCTTAAGATTCAACACTTTGGTTGTCGCGTTTCTCTTATGTTTCTCTTGACTGGTCCACATGCTGATCAACAAACGCATGAAGACAAAGGGAAATGATAAGAGAGGTCTCAATTGTAACGTCACATCTCCCAACATCCACTGCCTACTCATTAGTTTTTCTTATCTTTCCGGACAGCATTATATTGAAGAACAATTTTTTTTTTTTTTAAAAAAAGTTAACGATCCTCTACGTAGGAAAAGAACATTCGCTTCAATTTAAAACATGCATGGTCCCGGTTCCGCCCATTGACGACCTTGAGATTGTACTGGATCCATTTATTGTTAAGCGTTGGAAGAGTCGTCATGTCAGCCAACAAACTACACATGAGACATCTAGAGCGTACATTTTCTCAGATTGCTCGCAGATATAGATTCTTGTGTGTTTGTATTGGCTCGGCAATCAGCGTAACAAAGCCATATGGACTCCCAGACGTCGTAACCAGTGATGGCGGGGGAGGTAACGTATAAATTTTGGCGAGGCCTGACATAACTTAATGCGATAGACTTTTTCTTTTCCTTCTTTTTTTTATTTTTATTTTTTTAATAATGATAATAATAATATTATTATTATTATTGGGGGTGCAACGGGCCCCTTCACTCCCCTCATTCTAGTCTTAAACCAGCCTCTGCCTGCCTCTCAGTTCTCTAAGTTTATGGGTGATGCTCCATGGAGACCCGGAGGCATCCCCCATTGGTATGTGAATGTATCTCCTCTCTTCCCTTTATTACTATTCAATCCTCTTCCCATTATGGCTGCTTATTGTCTTGTTGTTGTTTTGATAAAGAAAATAAGATATAATTAATACCGCTGCCTGCAGCCTGTAGAGAATTTATTTTGAATGTTTTCTTAATTTGGTGTTCATCTAATTAAATTGCAAATGATCGATGCAGGTTGATTCTGGGTCAGCATGTCTCTGCAGAGTTGACTCGGGGCTTAAAAGCGTCAGGGAGGTAAAATATTTGTCCCTGGATCTAATAAGCCGTGTGTTCAGCCTGATCATGTCCAGCAATCCGCCAAAAATCGAAGCACACCCTCCTCTGCTGCCTGGTCTTCCCTGATGACCTTGCTATTGCATGCCTCATCCGTGTCCCCAGAGCCGAGCACCGCAAGCTGAGACTGGTCTGCCGGAGATGGCACCGCCTGCTTGCCGGCAACTATTTCTACTCCCTCCGCGAGAGCCTGGGTGTCGCCGAGGAGTGGATATATGTCATCAAAAGAGACACTGAGGGCCGTATCTCATGGGATGCCTTGGATCCCGTGGCCCAGATCTGGCAGCCGGTCCCACCTCTTCCCGCAGAATACTCTGAAGCTCTCGGGTTCGGGTGCGCCGTGCTTGGCGGCTGCTGCCTCTATGTTTTTGGAGGCAAGGACCCGGTCAGGGGTTCGATGCGGAAGGTAATGTTTTACAGCGCGAGGACGAACAAATGGCACCGAGCCCCTGACATGCTGCGCCGCCGGCACTTCTCAGGGTCCTGTGTGATGAATAACCTCCTGTACGTGGCCGGTGGGGAGAGCAGTGTAGTTACTGACGAAGGTGGTGGATCCATTCGTTCCCTGAGGTCCGCAGAGGTGTATGATCAGGCCAGGAACAGGTGGTCCTTTATTACGGACATGAGCGCGCCTATGGTCCCCTATATCGGGGTGGTGCACGAGGGGAGGTGGTTTTTGAAAGGGCTCGGGCCTCATCGCCAGGTGCACAGCGAGGTCTATCTTCCCGAGACCGAGAGCTGGTCGCCTGTCCTGGATGGCATGGTCAGCGGGTGGCGCAACCCGTGCGCTTGCGTCAATGGGCGGCTCTACGCCTTGGACTGCAAGGACGGTTGCAAACTGAGGGTGTACAACGACGCTGCTGATTCATGGAGCAACCACATGGACAGCGGGCTGCACCTTGGGAGCTCCCAAGCATTGGAAGCCGCTGCTCTCGTCCCGCTTTGCGGCAAGCTATGCATCGTCCGCAACAACATGAGTATGTCTTTGGTGGACGTGGCCTCTGAGGGCGGCCGGTGGGAGACCCTTGCTGTTGCTGGTGGCAGAGGCAATAATCTCAAGAGTTGGGCCACCAATATCTGGTTTACTCTTGGACTTGGGGGGTATAAGCATGGCAAAAGCCATATTCTCCACTGCCAAGTTCTACAGGTTTGATTGTTTAAGTGCCCTTTTGTTACCAGTTTGATTGGTTTCGTTTACTCCACTTCTGTTCGGAATGATATGTATATTTGTTATACGTAATTGCAAGAGTACTTGAGCCAGCTTATATATCTATGATGATAATTTTTTCCAAAAACTTTAATTTAAGTTTAAGAATATAATAATAACCCACCTAAAATATCTTATCATTAATACCTTTACTTTAAAATTTTTCAAAAATTCAGCTTTTCAAAAGTTATTTTAATGGTCCCTATCAAACACAAGCCAAAAGTCATTTCTTTAATTAAAGATATTAAAAAATAATCTCAAATCCGACCTCTTAAGGTCAAACTGGAATCAGTTTTATTGAAAAACTTAATTAATATTTGAGAATTTTTAAAAGAGTATTATTGGAACACTATTTAGTATGTTGATGTTGCGATGTACCCTCCCTAGGAATTCGAGCAGATCATAAATATCAATGGATGAAAAAGCGATGAAGATTGATGTGATTTAACTAATGTTTGGAAAGGGGTTGGCTGTTGCTAACGGCTCTACTTGTTGGATCACTGCCTCCTCTTGGAAACTCCAAGAAGACGAACCTCGCCGGATCAAGGATCTTTAAAGAAGAAAGCTTTGGGTACCACACCCGGGGGCCGGAACCCCCGACGCTCAAGTCACAGAAGGAGTAAAGTGGAAGAGAAATCTCAGAGGATTCATAGAAAGAGTAGAATAAGTACCGAATAGCATATTATCCTTTCGAGTTGCCTCTCAAGATCCCCTTTTATCACCCGGAAAGGCGGCTATTTGCTAGTCGTGCGCCCACTCATCATCACCCTAAGAAGGACACATTAAAAAAAAAATCGAATATCCAGGTTCTAAAATGGGTGCCTTATAAGGAGGACCATCCAAGTCAAATTAAATCCCGAGGGTTTTAGTAGCTGACATTTGCATGCTTTAAAAGGGGGCGGGTGTGACCTAATCCCTAAGAATTTGAATTTGAATCAAGAAGTTGAGCCACGAGAAGGGTAAGGGGCTCATGCAATTAGGAGTCGACTTCAGTCACGATTCTCGTTGCCTTGGAAGATGTTCTTCCGTAAAATGAGATGTCCGGGTTAGAAGGCCACCTCTAGCACTTGGAGTTGTAAAAGTGTCCGGACCAGCTCTGGTAAGATCTTTGCTCTAAGAGGTTGAGTCCCCTTTCTCTTCCAAAGGTCTAGCTCTACTCGAGACCTTCATGATC